>VYZM01016845.1:252-23833 GCA_013398915.1 Dromas ardeola
TGCCCCCTCCACAGGGTAAACAACCCGGTCAGTGACCCTGGTTGCTACAGCAACAAGTGTGAGCAAGAGCCTCTCTCACTGAACAGAAAGTTGGCTCTGCTCTACCCCAAACCAGGACACAGGGGCTGATAAAAGTCCCATAGAGCAAACCAAATTGAAATCCAAAATTGGTCTAGATTCAGTCAGTGGCACACAATTAAAAGCCTCTATAGTTCACCAGCAACACCTTGAGGTACTGAATCATCTAAAAAGTGCTAATTTATTACCAGATACCTCTAATAAAAGCAAACAAAAGCATGTCAGAAGAATGTTGAGATTGCAAATGAACTTGTAACTCAGCAATACAGTAAGGCTGCCTTTTTTTTAGTTTCAGTGTGCTCCTCCTGCGATTTAAGAGGTGGACCTAAACGTAACTTGTTGACAGCAGCATTTGAACCCAAGACTTTCACATTGACAATGCAGTCATTTAAGCTAAAGAAATATGTGGTAATGAAGATACCCCTGAATTTTAACAACTGAGTGAATCTTTCAAGACAAGGTAAAGTGTTGTGTTTGGGGTTTTTTTTTAACCAAAAAGTAGGTATGAACATTGCACACGTGCAGCCAGAAAGGACGAGACTAGCAGTCAATCTGAAAAGAATATGGTCCTCCATAACGTTGTGCTTGTTTGTTTTGGAAGAAATTTCAAATGGAAACTGCAAATATATGATATTGGCCACCAGCTGACAAACACAGCCCTGGAACTTGCTGAGACTAGCAACTGTATCTGTCCCCATGCATGAGTGGTCACATTCCTCAAAATGAGAGTGTATTTCATAACTGAGGGAACAGCTATTATTTGGAAGAAGGAAATAGGACGGCTTTTTCAAAATTAATACAGTTTCAAGCCATGTTGGTGCCCTCCCACCTGACCAGCTACTCCAACAAGCATCCAGATCTATGTAGAACTGGCTCTATCTTTCCCTTAATATCCTAGTCAGTAAGGTAGAAGGCATATCTGCTATTCTCTTCCCCTAACTTCCCCTTTAACTGAGTTTTGCATCAGCTGCAGCCTTTGAAAGAAGCTCTAACAAATGGGCTGTCCACCCCTCTGTGCTCTATGGGGTATAAGCATGGACCCAAAGCATATGTCATATATCTATCTATCTTTCTAGGTATATTTCCATCCACATCCACTAATAAATATCTGTTTTGAGTGCATCCATGCTTATGTCTTCAGTGAGAAATTGTCTCTTCTCAAAGATAGTCCTTCCAGAAAGTGAATCATATCACTAGAAATATGTTTTAATGTACTCTGAGGAACTTTCTCAGAATAACATAATCCAAAAAAGCCATACTTTTACCTATGCCAAGACGGAGTGGTGGTTTATTCAGCAGGCTTTATGTATGCACCTGCAGAGGAAAATCAACAGTGCATATTTTAACATCTGTAAATGTTTAGTCTAAGCCTATTTAATTAGGAATCATTTTTCTTCATTGAATCCTTTTTAACAAGTGATTTGAGACTTAAAGTGTGTTTATTTTTGAAATGTCATGAACTCCAAAATGTTTGAGAGAAACCATTTCCACACTCATTTATATTTAGGGTCCAATTTGAAGTAGCAAGTAAAGTGTTACAAAATAAACCTACTCAAAAGCACAGATATAAATCAGTCACCTTTATACCTACTCTCATAGTGCAAGTGCTAAAAGAGAAGATTAAAGCAGGAATATCTTCACGTGAGGAGGAACTAGAACTTAATTTCTTCCTTTCTTCTCTCTTTGGGCCCTTCAGCACTGGAATTCTACCAAACAAAAGAGGGAGTGTAGGGAGTGTAACTTACATGTTGACAAACAAATCTAAGTAAAAATATTGTGTTTAAAACAATCTGCAGAGATTTTACTAAGTGCAGCTGGTGTATTGGGACGGCAGAGGAAGCTATAAGTTGCACCAATTTAGAATCACACTGGTCTCCCAGGCTGCATTACTCATCTCCAAATATGGCTCAAAATCTCTGCAGAGTAGCAACATGACTCAGACGACTTCCAGAAGTTCCTACAAAAGGGTAAAATTAAGACTGCAAATCAAAAATAGGTAGGAAGGTAGAAAGGAAAAAAAAGACCAAAACAAGTCACACCACTGCACACATTTCTCCTATGGGGAAGGAATGAGAGAACTGCATGACAGATTACTCATATTGCTTAACACAACACTGAGAGATGCTGAAAAAAAATAAAGTGACAAGAGTGGAAAAAAAACCTGAACAAAATATCACAAGTGTACTGTAAGCTAATACTGCCATCTAACTCCCAGTAACTGGGTATTTGATTTCATCAGCATAACCCTTGACTTTAAATTGCTGTCCTTATCTACACAGAAAAGGAAATAATGCTCAGTACAGCTTGCTTATTGTCTTCAAAATAATAATTTGTCTTGAATGCAGGTTGAAACCTCCATCTCTGCTCAGCTACTGAGCTTAGTGAGGTGTAAATAATGACAGTAAGAAACAGTTCTATACTGGCAGATATCTCCAAGTTAATGAAAAACATCGGGGTGTTCCTACACAGATACTTGCCTCGTATACTTACATTTTTACACATAAACCTGTATATACACAAAACTAGTGTCACTCAGATTCTCAGTTGATGCATATAGTTTGAAAAAACAAAATCCTGGGGCTCAGAGTACCTTCAGAAATCATCTTCTCCATCTGGGCTTTCTCAGAGTTATCCATACCTTTCCCAAATCCCTGCACAACAGGACACGATAATCCAAGAAATGGAAGTGCTACTTCACCTGTCGGCAGCAGTCTTGTGCTTTTTCCAAACGATATTTGCCCAGTCAGAAACGCTCTATGATTCCTGAACAGTGCCAACCTTGCACAGAATATCATCATCCACAGCTAAATCTTCATACTGCACCGGCTGATTGAGAAATTCAACTTTACCTTGGCAGGGCATTCACTCACTTCATTTACCTGCTATGTGCTACCTGGCAGTAGAAAGTAACAGGGAATGAGGCATCATTTCCACCAGTCCTCAGAAAACTCCTACTAATATTGACATTTCACATCAATACAAGTTTTCTGAGCACCACAGACAGACACTGTTCTCTCATATTTTTCATCTTTTGGACTGAGTGATTAAAAGATTAACAGGTAAAGTAGGGATCATATTTTACTGGTGAATCAAACCGAGAATTATTTGAGAAGGCTGTATCCTTTTTCAGTTTTCTATGCTTTGTCCACAGAGGCATTAAGGTCTTTGGAGATGGGAGCAGTCTCTCAATGTAAGACACTGTTCCCACAACAATCGAATTGGTGAGCCTACATAGACAGATCAATAATGCAGAGTTAAAGAAAATTGAAAGCTTGTAAATAAAGTATGGATTCACATCACAGCATGTTTTTAAGAATCTTTTTCCTTCTCAAACATAATTTACACTAGTAATCGAGCTGCATTCAGTTCTGTAAACACAACTAAAAGACACACTAACCTATGTACTTGTGCATCTACCCACCTATCTGCCTTTGCAAACAAAGAAGTTAGGAGCATAAGCTTTCTGATTTGCAGAACTACTTGTTCCTACAATTATGAATTCAAGGTTCCGCATTCAAAATACAAAAAATCATTTATGGCAATCTTAGTTGAATTTGAAAATCCATCTGTATGTAAAATATAGTTGAATCTATAAGTTTTTTACAGGTCCAGCTTAATTCAAATGTCTATATTCAAAAGCTTAAACTGATCACTTAGATAATTACAGCTGTGATTGCTGAACAAGGTAGAGCTAACATTAAATTACAAAGTAGAATTTGCTGGAGATGCTCATGGTATTCCCCATGGACCTATTTTGTAGATGTGTTTCATGAGCACAGGAATACAGGTAAGTTGACTAATAAGAGTTTTCAGAAATGAAAAAAAAACCAAACAAACAAAAAAAAACTTGAAAAATTTCAAGAAGTTAAGCAAAACTGCCTACATGTGTCTTGACAGTTTTGAAAATATTACTATATCTGAACTCATTGAAATACTGACATTTATGATTTCCCAGAAATCTAAGGTGTGGTTGGTTATTTTTAAGTTAATATGAATCAGGTGCAGACTGGCTTCACAGATGCATTGCCGAACAACTTGAACTAAAAATATGTACATCCGGATCATCAAGGTAAGCAACAGTTAAGTATCTTTGAAATAGCTATTTCTCCCTGAAGAGATAAGCAAGGATTGTTAATGTTCTATTTTAACCAGAGACCCTCTTTTCTGCAGGTTTTTAAAGCTGCACCTGTCAATATTCACTTGCCAGCTCTTAAAAGTGTAAACCCCTCTCCTATTATTAGAGGAAAATAACATCACGAAGTTAAACCGACTGAATGCATGTTTTTTACATCCTTGGACAAGTGAAAATGAAGCATGGTTAAAGTTTTTCCTTTGATTAGAAAGAACTGGAAATGACCACAGATTTAGAAAGAACTTCCTGTTTAACATAGCCTGCACTGGGACTTCTACTGTGAAAACAGGTATGTTTCTGATCTCTGTCAGATTGCTTGCCCATTTCATGAGAGTACAGGTAGGGAGACACTCAGGTTTGCAGTGTATTCTGTCAGAAGAATATCTAAATAGACAAAAGATATATTCATATCCTCCCGAACTTCAGGCTCACCTCATCAAATTAAATTGGTACACAGATGTCTGAGCTTAATTTAGTTTGAAATGTATACCTTCTGATTAACTGATTCCCTTTAACACAATTTGGAGATTATAAAGATCTGTTTCCTGCACTCCATCAGGACACATAATAGAGGTGTGTTATGCTGTCCATTTTCCCAGAGAGACAATTGTAGCTGTCATCCTACTAGCAATGCTGGATGCCCATCTTCTAAAGTGATGAATAGGAAACAAAAGGAATATTTACCTCAGGGATGTCAATTAATAGTTAGTCAGTAGTCTTGGTATACACAAGACAAAAGGTGAATCTGCAAATATGCAGTGAGCTGGTATTGAAATAGCATTTAGAGTAATACCACTTGTTTACATATGTAAGATCAGCCCTCTCCAACTCGTGGACATCCCTAACAGGTCAGCATGTGCACATTAGAAAGCCAGCTAGGGCTTGGTTCATGCCATATCCTACATATGCGGACACCAGGAAAATCTAATTGGCTTTCAAAATTACTTGTGAAGAAGCAATAAAAATAACTAAAAAAAAGCTGAAATCTAAAGACTGGTATGCAAGAAACAGTTTGACATTAAGATTTGGGTTGGGACAGAAGAGGAGCTATTATGAATACAGATTCAGCATATCCCTGGTGCTGGAAGAGTCTTGGTCTAAGATGGTTCATTCCAGGAACTGACAGTAGGAAGAGATAATGCTAGAGAAGGCTGAATGGTGCTGGCTTTTTGAACAATAATTAAGACACTGCTAGCCAAACATTATCAATTATCACTGCTATTCAATGGCTAATTTCTGAAGTCCACCTAGACATAGATAAACTGTAACTTTTGAGCCATCAAGAACACTTCTACTCAAATTTTTAGACATCTGCAAAATATCATGTCTGTGAATGTTTATAACATCCACCCTTCATTTATTAACCTTTTCCAGTAAGAAATGAACATACACTTGATAACAGAAAATTGCACTCCAGTTGGAAATTCCCAATGAGTTTTAAACTTGTCATTACTCAAACCTTTCATTTGAAAAGAGACCCAGAAAGGAAATGCAGTTAGGTCATTCTAGTGCAAGCATCTTTACTGTTAACTGTAATGGTAATTATTACACTCCTCGATATTCATTGTTAACTACCATATGTATGCACAACAGATCAGTAGAGGAGATTCTCCTGAACACCATAGTTAGCTTCTGTTCCTTAACTACCATCTAAAACACGTTTAGCTAACAGTGATACTAAAGACTACTTGTTTCTCTTTGGTTTTATTTCACTATAAAATCCTATGGTTGTATGCAGGAAAGAATTATACAGTTATCTATCCAGTTTTTTGTTACCTAAACCGCACAGTATCACATATATAAAATATGGCACATATTGCCAACCTAGGTTACAGCATCCAAGCAGGAAAGAAACAGCCAGCATAGTCTCAGAAACCCATGTCACCGTGTTATATTGAAATATACAAACGAGTTGAGATGCTTGAAAATTAATCAGAAACTGCAAAGGCAGCAGGTGCAGTGCTGGAAGAAGAAAAGCAATCGATGGAAAAGTTGCCAGGTTTCATAAAAAAAGAGAGAAGACTATTGATTCTTCAAATTATTACCCAAAGAAGTTATTGTGACAGCACTTTTGACAAACAGCTTGGACTGTGAAGCAGTTGAGGGTAGAAATTACCATTCCCAACTTGTTTAGGATATAAAATATTTTTATTTTACTACCAGCAGGCAAAATAAGAACCACTATAGCAAATTACCTAGGTATTTTGGGGCTAGAACAAAATGGTTCTGAAAATCCACGATTCTTTTAAGAGAAAAAACAAGGTTTCCTTATTTTTTCAGTATACAAATCAAGTGTCTGGTTTGTTCCCTTAGGAGGTAAGTTAAAAAATTGTTGCCTGAAACATCCATGCCTCATTCTTTTGGCCTGAACCTCAGTAGTTCTGTTGATAGTTTATTGGTTGATTTAATTTATATTTTCCTGTTTAAAGAAACAAAAGTAAATTCTGAGTAAACGGTTTGCCTATCCATTTATCAATTAATCAATTAACTTCTGAAAAGATCAAGGCAGGCACTGCCTTGCACTGCAATACCGGCTACCATTATGCTCAGATCTCAGGGTAGGCATGAGCATCAAGAAGATAAGGCTTGATGATAATAAGTGGCAGTATTATTCACAATTTAAGGTTTAGTAGTAATGAGTAATTCCAATTATCCAAACATCTGCTCAAAAATAAGATGATACAAAAAAAAAAAGCAGAGAGCATTGATTCAGCTCACTGAACTTTAGCAACCTAAAAAAGTATCCATCAAAATCTATCCCAGTCATCTAAATTCTGTATCTATAGAGAATATAATGGAAAAGCTTCTTTCAGATAATGCTTCATTCCTTGTCTTAAAGTTATCATCATGGTCTGCAGAGGCCCATTATTCTTCATTAATTAGAGAAGAAGCCTAGGTTACTAGCTTTGGCTTAGATGATTAACTTCGCAGGTAAGATGTCTAACATATTCTTAGAGTGCTATGTGAATGTTTCTTGATGTAGAAGTCAAAAAGCACCTTAATGGCTTTTAGGTATGATTCCAAACAATAAGGATGAAATGGCTGAGCAAAATGTCATGGTAAGAAGTAATTTCAAGGAAATCTATAAGTAAACAGAAGAGTTAATAACCCTCAGAAAACAAAAGAGAAGAAACAGCATAAACATTCCTGTTTTCAAGTAGATATTTTAAGCAAATCATTCTTGCTTAAAGAATGAAGAAAGGAATAAAGGTGGGAAACATATCAAAAGATCAATATGGTTAACAAGGAGTTCTGCATTGACTTCAAACATAAGAAGAAAGCATACAGGAAATGCAAAAAGCCAGATTCTTAAGAGCACATACACAAATGGAGCATAAGCATTAGGGACAATTTAGGAAAGGGCAAAGCAAGGAGTTGCTCCATAAGAAAAAAATTAAATGTCATTGCAAACAAGTCTTCCTGTTGGCTCTTGAATCAACAGCATCAAAGGCTGACCTTGAGGAAACAGAAACATCTAACTGGGCTTGTTGCATCAATGGAAAGACCAGCTGTGATAAACTGACCATTCCGATTAACAGAATGGGAATGGGGTAGGAAAGAAAAGGAAAGCTGAATAAGTTCCTCCAGTAGCTCTGCTTGGTGTGATCACTCACGTATACTTAGAGTCATTGTACTTGCTGATGAAAATTATGGGAAAAGGGCCCAATAAGACCAAGAAAAGTCTCATATTTAATTGGAATCTCTGATCTAGATTTGGGTGCTGAACTTCAATAAGAATGTGGAGAAGTCAAGAAGAGAAGTATATGAATAATCAGAGGTGTCCAAAAGCTTACCTAACTGAAAATACTGAATTAATGTAGTTTACCTTAAAGAGAGAAGGGACAGTCCAAACATGGCTTAAATAAATAAATGGCTTCTTCAAAGGAGGAACTAATCTGCTTTCCTTACCTGTAATGGATAGGAGAAGTAATGGGCTTACATTACAGCATAAAAAATTCAAGAGAAAAATTAAGAAAAACTTCTGGGTAAAGAGAGTGAAGCATTAGAACAGATTGCCTGGAGAGGTCATGCAATCTGTCTATTTAAAGGTCTTTAATAAAACGCTAGATAAATATTGATCAGAATGACATAGGGAAAGTTATTTATGCTTGGTGGCAGAGGGACAGGTTAGATAAATTTAAGTTGCTCTGGGTTGAAACTCTTGAAGTCTATGTCACAAACTGAGCTAGTATAATAAGCATAAGGCACTGGAAGTTTTCATTACTGAGAAGAAATGCATTATAATCAGCATTCTGGTATCCTAAAAAGAGAGCTGACTGAGGACACCTTTTTGCTGATGTATGTTTTGGATAAATCTAATAACTCCGGGATATTTCAGAAGCAGAATGGTTGAGATACCTTAACAAGCCAAACTTGCTTCCACCAAAGAATTGGATTTAATTCATTGGAAGTATAAATAATACAAGCCTGTTTGAAAATTGACCGAGTAGAAAACTATTGTGTTATAAGCCTTCATCACATGAGTCCGTATTGATATGCCATAGCCCAAGCTCATGCCTAGGTAACCAAAAACAGTTTTTTCATTGAAACATATACATAGACTTCATATTTTACTTAGTGCCACAACATAACCTGACTGTTTTGAAAAGCATTATACAGTATCAAAGCACACTAACTGATGAAAAGTTCATAGGCTGATTTAAAAAAAAAAGACTAAAAAAAAGCCATAAAATCAAGGAGTCAGCTTTTATTCATTATTTTCACCATTCATGAAGGTTACTATATAATTATAAAATAATTATGTTATATAACTCTCGTGTATAAAATTCACAGAATGCAGAGAATCATTAAGCAAGAGAAATCAGAGAGAAGGTATACATAACAGTAAAAAAAGCACTCTAAGAGGGACCCATTGAATACAGTGGTTTTATAAATCAGGTAAATTTAACTATACACATACAGAACCAAAAAAAGCAAAGTTATGAGAAAGAAAAGTGGGTCCGTCCTTTGAAAAGCAGTCACTGAGGAAGAAACCTCTGTGTCACAGCGAACACAGCCTCATTTGTACTGCATGTGAGACAACAAAATCACACACGAAGCGAGGGAGAAAAAGTGTTTCACAAAATGGAAGTTAAGTTCAAGGCAGGTGCTTCTAAGTGAACAATATTATCTATTGACTTCAAGTCAGCCTTTTGCCGATATAATACTGAGATTTTGTTCCTTTGTTTTTAAACCAGAGTTTTACATATTGCTTCACAAGTGAAGCCAGAGATCTTGTAAAGTGGTACAACAACCCAATAGCAGTTCAGCAGGAGTTTGCTTCTCTAGACTGAGCTGCGGTCTGCTAACAAGTAGAAGAGGGGGAAAAAAATGCTAGTTCTTATGTTCAAGATAATGCATCTTCTTTGACAGCTTCTGCAGCAGCTTTTGAAGGTCTAACAAAATACTGTACTGGGACTCAGATGGTGGGTGGCAGATAAGAGACATGCTATCAATGATTATGTACATTTTCAGTCTGAAATATTTTGAGACTCTTTCAAACAAATATGATTCTGTTAAGGTTTTGAGGCATAAAGAGGAACTATACAAAATTAAGATAACTGACTGATACAGTAAGTGAAAAGAATTAAGAGAAAGAAATGGTGGCTGTCCAAGTCAGTGTGGAAACATATCAACGGATACAGTATATTCATTTTTGTAATTGGCTTGCTGTCCTGGAAACTGAATTTTTAGAAGTAACTAGGTCAAAGAGGACCAGAATGATTATTTCACTTGAGATTGCATTTATGCAGATGAATAAGCGTGAGCTGAATGCAGGACTTTCACTGGCAGTGCCATCTTCTCTTCTGGGTATCAAGACTAAATACAAGCCAAAAAGCAAAGCGCTCATAACATTTATCACCAAGAATGACCTCAGATAAAATTATTATGTATTATGAAGGTATTTAAGATCTCACAATGAAGCATTTAAGCACATTCACATGAATGCCTGAAGGCTCCCTTCAGCTTTTCATAATGTTTACCTTCTTCCCTTCTTCCATTTCTTCCCTTTCCCCGTTAAAAAATACCTGTAAATTAACCATGTGAACAGCAGCAACACACACTTCTCCTTTGGCATCCAAATACTTTTATATAGGAACCTGTACACACTAGTCATTTTTGAAAAGGAACACCCCTGACACTTCAAAAAACGATTAATGTGTCTTGACCCATTCTGTTTCAAATATTAGTTTCAAACTCTAGTCTTGTATCCGCCAAGTACACTCTGGTACAAGCTTCTATTTTTTTTCTGTGGCTAGTGCCTTGTTTCCTGTTGTTCAGTGGTGTCATCTGTGCAAGGGCACTCAAACTGCAGCAGAGACTCTGCTCATAATTACTGTTGCACTTTGTTAAATCCAGACATCTCACTCCCGAGCTGCATTATGAAAGAAATATTAGATGCTGACAGGGAATATAGAAAGCTGCAGAAGAACTGAAGAATGTTAGAAATTACTGATACAGAAAGATTAAATTGAGTTTTCATTAGTAATAGATTTTAAAAGGATTGTGTTCAATGTACACTAAAGACCATGAAACTAGTGCTGAGAAAGTACTATGAAACCTGATTTTTTTTTTTTTTAGTTTTCTTTAGAAGCTGTTAGAATAATTTACACTTCCTTTCTTTAATGCAGTGTTGGGATACTACTACAGGGCTTTTTATTTATAACTATTTGACATCTTGGATATCCAGGTAATGATGCCATCTTTTTCATCTCCAGAACCAAGGACATAGTTTCCATTCCTGTAATGGCCACAAACCAGAGGCTGGCTCCAACTTGTCAGAGCTTGTCCTTGCTCTGACTCAGTGACCTCCCACTATGCCTGGGCCTGAGTGCACAACTCTGTTTCCAACTGCTGTATTTTCGCTTTGATGGATCAGCAGACAGGGTGGGGCATCCTAGGTGTACACTACAAAGCCAACAAGGACAAAAGCATTTTGTTGTAAGACAAGAGGAAGGTAAGAAAAGTTAGATCATTAAGGAAAAATCCATTGCAGAAGGAGAGGTAAGGCTGAGAAGTGGCAGGAGAAACGTGAGAAGAGGAATTTTGCCTTTATTTGAAAGCAAAAGAAGGTACAGGAAACAGGACCCATAACTCCCTTATGTGTATGGTGTGAAAGATGGCAGATTTTGTTTCAAGTGACATCATTCAGCCTTTAAATGCAACATGGTTTCAGAAAGAAAATGCCATGTTTAACACGACAGAAAACATTATGCAAAGGAAGCTGCACATGGTCAGGAAAGACTGGACAATGTAGAATTAAAAGAGAAGATAAAAATAATTACTTATTTAATTTCCTGCACCGATAATAGCATTATGTAAGTATGTAACCAGTAAATATTAAAGTAACATTAAAGACACTGTTGGATTTTACTTATTTTTTTTAAATAAGTACTTCAACGTCTCAATCCTAAACATTTATTTTCAAAGTAGTTGTTCTGACCTTCATTCGAGTCCTTCTGATGTTAGTGTTATATCCTGCCTGTGGTTTCTTTCGTTGTTGTTTTTGCAATAGCGTATGTGGAATCCTTTCTACACCATTCTTTCCTTTTTACCCCATCCTTTCCTTTCTACACCATCTAAAGTATTCCAACTCCACAGCTTTTATTCTGTTCTCCTTTAAAATATAAGAAAAAACATACTTAAAACTCACAACTTGTGCAAGAGTAGATTCTTTTACTTTCAAGACAACCTGCTTGGACAATGCAATATGCATCCAGCTGTCAAAGGGCCATTTTTCAAGGTCATTTTTCATATGGAAAAGTTTACCTGCTGGAAAGAGATCTCATTTCTGCCTCATTGACTTGTCTTGACCCTTAGAGTATGTATCATGGAAACTGTGCCCTTTGAGTTTCACAGGTCACTACCACCACAAGTTTTCTAATTGGAACTATTGCTTGAACTGAGAAACATTTTTTGCCTAGACTTCTGAGGCTTCAAATCTTCATTCTTATGGATGATTTAAAAAAAATAAAATCAAACTGTGAATTCAACTTGCGTTGAATTCCATACCCAAAGAAATTTCCTCCTTCTCCCCATCTGCTTTGCTTTAAAACAGTCGGAAACTGAGACTCTTTCAACCTGACACCTTTAATGCTATAACTAGACAATTCAGTATTGTTTTCATCAATCTTTTACTCTTCCTTCACATGTAATTTTTAAATTTACTCCCTTTTGCCTTCAGCATGTACTACTAGTGTACCTCAGCCCGTGCCATTAGCGATGTTGGGCTTATTGTAGCATACATAACCTGAGTGTTCTCAACCACAGCAAAGACTCCCTTGAATTTTGAACTAAGGATTGTCTTGATACATTTGCCTATATTTAAATTGTCTTTACATGAGATAAACCTGAATATTAGCACTGAGTAACTTCTTCTGTAAAGAAGCCTTAAAAAAGTTTTTTCATAGCTCTATTAAATTGCCATTTACAGCTATAACTTGATTTTTTTTTTCTTTTTATTTGTTAACTGTGAGTGGAGGGGTTGCTCAGGTGTCCTTTATGAGATGTTTAATGCTACTGCCTCTGGGATTGCTTCTTTGCAGCCCCTGCAACCCAGCCCAGTGCACCTGTAGATGCAGGGATCTGTTTTTCCATCCCAGGCCAATGGATGCAGCTTTGCCATTTGCAAGTTCAGCCGGCAGTGATGCTCAGTGTGTGACCAGGCACACACACAGAACAGCAAGCTACAGACTGCTGTAGAGTGAGCGCTCCCTTTTAACAGCATCCATTTATAACACTACCAGGATCCACACAAACATAGCATAGATAGCCAAATTCCCTTCCTCCTTTCCAGATGGTCAGGGTTGAAGTCCAAGTGGTGAAAGCACACACCCCCACACTCCCAAGACCCACAAGCACATTCTCAGATCCCCTGAACATCAGCAGGAGCGCTCTTCCCATCCAACACCCCTGCCTGGATGCTGACCTTCCTGTCTCTCCACTCCCCAGCTAGCCCATCTTGAGGTTTGCTAGCAGACAGACAACAGGCACCCTACAGTCCCAGGTCACTCAAGTTACAACACAGATGCTGGTCCCACCTGACGCACCTACCCTAACCTACAGCCTCCTGCTCACTAGCTAGTCCAACCTGGCATTTGCTACTAAATTATACAAACGCAAAACCCACACACACACCAGAATAGGGAAAAACCATGAACACCCCAGCCCCTCCAGTAGCTGCCACCCAGGTCTTACAGCCCATAGTCCTCCAGCAGTCGCTGACACTGGGACATCCCACCTGCTCCAGCTGAGCAGGGCAAGCCCAGGGGCACCTTCATCCCAGTCTGACTCCAGCTGCTGGCCCCAAATCCATTTGTGCTGGTCCACCCAGTAGCTGGCAGCCAGTCCTTACGGCACTCACAGACAGGGTAGAGGGTGATATTACATAGCATTCTAGTTAAGAAAGAATTTAATAAAATAGAACAGACTGCAGTGACCAGCACAGGTCTTGGTCACACAGGAGTATGGACCAGTAATTGTTTATATATTACCAGCCCTTTTCATGCCCCCTCCTATCTATGCCCCCTCTCTTTGTTTCTCCCTGGCCCCCTTCTGCTAAGGATTTCCTAAATTTTACGCAGACCTGCAACCCCTCCAACTGCCAAAATATCCCAAGTCCTCATATTCCTTGTCTTATCAACTACAGAGTCCAGGCCAGACGTCTCCAAAGCTGTGCCTGAAGTTTCTTAATGGCTATCATTCTCACTCCTCCTTTGATTTCCCAGGTCCCATTACCTGCTTTAGAATTTACACAGACTAGAAGTGTTTTTACTTAGATATCTTTTTAGATTTCAAGTTACATATTAACCAGTCTGCAGCTTCTTACTTTCCCCATCAGCAGTCATTTGCCCACTTAGGTTAATGACAACACTATCAAAAAGTGACCACTATCATTCTATCAAGCCACAAATTTACATAGGTGAAGCAGACATATGGTACCTACAGTCAACTGAAACTCAAAAACTCCAAAGATTTCCAGAAATACTTAGTTCAGAAAGTGGTTTTGTTTTATTTTTAAAGAAAACGCTATTAATAAAATCTGATTTCTCAAACCTTCAGTCTGTTACTAGTAATAAGTAAGAAAGTGCAATAAACACTATTTTGTGGAAGAACATGGGGTATTATAGGTAGGGACATAAAAATTTGATGCTACTGAAAAATCTAGTTCTGAAATACCATCTGTATTCTAACATTTACATTTTAGGTAAGTGGAAAAAGTGGCAGAATACAGTTAATGGTTTTTATGTGGCTTTTGTTTGGGTTCCCCCCTCCCTCCAGCAATGAAGGAATTTGGTTCTTCCACATAGCAGCTTTTTTGGGTTACAATTATTAAGTTCTCAATTAATCCATAAATATACCTATTTACTACTCAAAAAAAAAAAAAAGTCTGCTTTAGTCTGCTTGCCAATGTTTATTTCTTTAACTGTTTGTTTGGAAAAGAGTTAATTTTGTTATACTTCACTATCCTAATGTCATAGTGAAAAATTACCTTTCCTAAACAGATGATATAATTGTTGTGACATTTCAGATTTGCTCGAAAGTCGCAGGTAAGGACTGGCAAATAAATCTAAGTCTTTGTAAATGTTAGTCAATAGCCCAAATTTTATGCTTCTGTTTTATCTTTTTTAGAAAAGGATTTTTCAGAGAACATGTTGAGCCTCATCATTTTTGTCAATTTTATTGATTTTCATGAAATTTAATTTTGCTAAGCTGTAAAAGCAGCATCATGTCTATGGTATTCCAGTAAAATCTACAATGATCCTTACATATTGGCTACATGTGGATCATGAGAAGCCACAAGTAAGAGGAAAACAAGTACTCATCTTCCAGCATAAAAAAAGAATTGAAGTAAGTTCTTTCAGCTTTATTACAGTCTTTAATAGCATTAGCACACAGTTTGGTTCATATTAGAAGATCCACAAAGCAAGTGTTCTTGTTCCATAAGGGAAGAAAACATTGAAGTATGCTGGCTGTAAAAAAAAAAAAAGAAAAAAAAAAAGTCACAGTAATTGGAATTTTAATAAACCTGTTGATTTGAGGAGTAGTTGCCATATTTTAATTACATTCAATTAGTCATCCAAGGACTGTAAAGAGTATCAATTTTACATAATTCAGGTAGTTAAAAAGGAAGGGTGCTAAAACGGTATTGTTTTTAATTCATTTCAACAGTGGAATGAAGTATTTAGCTGGGCAGGATGGAGGTTAACAGTTATAGGCTATAGTGGGCCAGACTTCTTCCCACAAAGATCAATATAAAGGTTTCATTGATTACAATGTGATTTACTTCCTTTGAAACAATTTTCAAAAAGGGGATACGTGGAGAATAAGCAACAAAGGTAAGATGTGAAATACTAAACTTGATCTTCTCTGCTTATACTCATTATGCAGTCTGCAGGCAGGTTCCTTCAAAACATGCTACTACTAAATAAAGTCAATTCATGACGTACAAATCTGCCTTATTTCCCCTTTTCATTTATCAGTAGCCACACTGTATCTAACCTTGGCACCTATCTTGTGGTGCACCTCTGTATAGGCATAAGCATCTGTTCATACAGGGTTTGTTACAACATCAAGACTCTACATTGCAAGAAAGGCTCCCTTCTTAGTACTAAATATATTTTTAGATAAGAAAATCACATTCAAAGCTCCAATAGATACATTTCAGGATTTGAAAATTAAAGTTCCAGAGGTACAGCTGGTAGTAAAATAACTGCATTAATACATTAAATCTTGGCCATGTTAGAGGAAAATCAGAGTGTAAGTTCATTCCACTCACAGCAAAGGTGCAGAAGCACCAGAGCTGGGATTTCAGACTAAAATAAGTTTTGGATTACGTAAGTCATATTCAAACAATGCCTTATTACTGAGCATGACACATAGCTAGGTGACTATATTGTTAGTCTCTTCCTTTTATCATTTTTCCTTTCATTTCCTTACCTATTCTACCAGAGAACAGAATAAAGTAGTAGTGTATTCCTTAGGTTTGTAGCATTTAGCTTCTGCAACCGCCCTCAGCAATGACAGTTTAAAAAAAAAAGAATTAAATTTCACAAATTCAAAATAGATTGTTTCTATTACAGGCAACAATCTGAGTAATAGAATACAGGAAATCACTAGCAATTTATTACTTGTCATTTACCGTTACTGAAATATGGGCAGGGGGAAGGTGGCCAGGAATAAAGCCAATCTATCATTTCGTAAAGAAAATAAATCTAGGGAATAGATGAATACAATTTTCAATTAATTTACTGTCTCTTGGGCTTACATGATTGAAATATCATTGAATCTGTCAGGATAGTATCTGATTCCCAAAGTGAACAGATTATAAAGCTGTATAATGGGTATAGAATATATATGAAAATAATATACTGCACTGTGTTTTGGATTCAATCCCTTCTACTAGGCTTCACAGATTTTTACATAGCTGGTGTGGAAATAGGAAGGTTTTTTTGTACTTGCACAAAATTTTGGAGGTAGAGAAGGAAAACAACAACTAGGCAAAATGTTAAGAAGTAGCACAAGCTTCAAAAATCTAGACCTGAAACTGTGTCCTCAAAATGCCATATTTTAGTTTAGTTCAAGACAGAACATTAGTTTAGTTTGCTTCTATCTCTCCAACAGTCTTCAAATCTTGAGCCTCTTAGACCCAAGGGATGTTCAGCATTTGCTTACGTGTACTCTCGCCCCATCCACCCACACTAATCTTCATGCTTTGGATCCTTCCTAATGACAGTCCTTCAAAGGGAAATTATTGTGACTAAGTATTTCTTCTCTGCTTTTTGACACTGGAAATTTTGCACTTAAAATAATCAAGTATTTCTTAGTAGTTTAGTCTGATGATACTCACACAATAAAACTGCAACTTTACAGCAAAATACCGCTTTTCCTCAAAGCTATAAGCACAGCTAGACCAATCTGTCCTGGTATCTGTGCCTGGAAGACAGCAGCACACTGGTGGAGCAACGTATCACAGCTGCTGCTCCAGCAATGATTCTGATTTTTGGTAACATGTGCATGTGGTCAGAGTTTCTTTCCCAGTCTAGAAGCACCACATCTCCATTTCAGTCCTCTTAAGTTTCACTTCTGTGAACACAAAGAAAGTTGACAAAGTGATCTGTGTCAGTTGTTTGACTTGAAAGGAACAGAGCCCCAATAACTGGGGAAGGACAGATTAGACAAATGAAGCAATGGAAGAAAACAGAAAAAGATGAATTCAGAAGTATTTATTTTGCTGTCTGTGGATCGCATTAGGGAAGCTTTGCTCACATGAGCTCTCTCACAAACACAAGGTTTTGCCCTAGTAAAGCAAACTACTAAGCCACAACAAAAATGAAAAATATATATTTAACTGCATCGCCTCAAGACCCTACTACTGAACTAGTATGGAATTTACCTCAAGACAAGAAAACAGAGTTAGAAGGTACTGAGTGAGGTATTGAGTCACTGTAATCCTGTTTATGGAGAACATAAACCAAGCCCTGTTTTCCGGAACAAAAGACAAGGGGACTTGTTCAGTTTCCAGACTTACCTTTTCAACTGAAGTTTAACTCCAAAGGAACTTCTCCCTTTACTTTCTCCTAGTAATTGCATGCCTTCAGCAATTGTTTCTGCCACATTTGCAACGCCCTTGCATTTGTAGTATGTCTTAAAGGAAATTTCTCATGTAATGAACAAAACCCTAGCAATGTAACTTATCTGTGCTTTGAGCAATAACTTTTATTCTTTTAACAATTACTAAGAAGCAGGGTCCTTAATTGCTCCCTCATTTAAATACTAATGAAGACAATTAGTATTATTCAGTAAGATCTGCAATAGCCCACAGATTTAAAAAGCACTCACTAGCAGATCCCAATGCTTAGCAACACACACACACAAAAAAAATCACAAGCTAAATCTCATTTCAACTACTATTTTCTGTAATTGTAATGGTACTGACTTGAGAGAAGGGAGATTGGTAACAAAAGATTTATAAACATCTATTGTTGAATTAAAACATCATTTTACATGAGCCTGAGAGCTTGCACAAACAAAGATTTCTTAGATAAACCAACATTGCAGGTCTGAGCTGTGTTCAGCTCTACAATACCAATGAAATAATAGAAGCTAAAATGGCAACAGAACATCACCACTAAACATAAGACATATACCTAGCAACACCCTGTATAAATCTCTCCCTCTTCCATGTAGTTTTAATTCAATTCCTTGGAGGAGATTTCACTGCTGCTAAAATTATCTCCAGAACCTTCTCACTGAGTATTATGCCTTGCATTTGTTCATTCACTGCTCTGAGAAATACCTTCCTTTAAAGTACAAAAGCACCCATGTAAAGCAACAGTTCTTCTAATCTATTATTTGGTCTGTATCTTCCATGCTTTAAAGAAAACCCTAGTGAAAAAAAAAAAATAATCAAGTATCCCAAAGGGGAAAACTACAAGCACAGAACCCAAATTTTTGTAAATTTGCAGCAGTACCCAATTATTTAAAAGTCAAACAGTTTCCACAGTTAACAATCCTGACATACGGTTCATAAAATTACTGAGGATTGAGAACAAGACCCTCAGGTCTTTTTCCAACTTAGCTAGAAGTTGTAAAATAGCTAAGGCACTGAATTTTTACAGGCCTCAGGTACAACCAAGAGTACTGATGGCATCAGCTCTGCAGCAGGCAGTTCTAAGCCCTAAGGTCAGCTGTTCTCCTTTCCCTCCCACCCCCTTGAAAGGCTATAGTTCAACTATCATAGTTAGTAACCCTTTCTTTCTTCCCTCATGCAACTGTTGCCACAAAATTTTAGTGTTCTCAATCCAGTCTTACATACATATAGTGACACATTTCTGTATTGCACTTGCAGGTCTAAAAAGATGTATCCCTATCATAGTCATATACTTCCATATATGTTCTATATGTGCTTTTATAGAAATTACCCTGAAGACCTGTTGTTTTCATCTGTAGTCGATTTATAGAGTGTGGCTCTTCTTTTTATTTTTGAATATCACCTTGAAAATACAAAAAAAAAAAAAAAAAGAAAAAAAAAGATCTACTATTCACATATAAGAAGTCTGAAAAATGGCTGAAATAGATCTGATTTCTACTGCATCCTACTGAAAATAATCAATTTCTTCACCTTAGAAAGAAGAATTAGGAGTCTTTTATGATTCTATGATTCTTTTGAAATATGTAATGCTTATCAGAAGTTCATAAAGCCCGGGGTTTTAAAGAGGGCAAGAGTGTCTTATTATATGAGTAGATATCAGAAAGTATTTAATTGTAGTTGAATATTACTACATAGCTCCTACTCCTCTCAACGTGAGCAGAAGTACTACAAATGAGTTATTTTACCATCAATAAAAAGAAACCATACACACAATTCAGAAAAGGACCCTTACAAGTAAAGAAATGAACACTTCCAGCCAAATATTACTTGTGCCACGTTCACAGAAGATGTTAAAAATAATTTTCTTTTGGAGAGGCACTTATCTTGTGTTAGGGAGTGAACTTATTCTCCAAGTATAATGGACAGAATTCAACCCTTCTAGTACAAGCTGCTACAGAAAATTACAGCACAGCCATAGCTTTCAACTGCAGTACCCTAAGCTGAAGCCCCAGAAAACACTCTCACAGTTGAGCTGATAATTGAGGAGATAGAAGATACTAAACAAGGTGCACAGATATTCAAAATTCAAAGCAGTCTGTATCCAACACGTTCTTGCTGCTTTCATTGGAATCCGAAGGCCCTCGCAGCCCAGACCTTCAGTTTGATTGCTTAAAGGGGAGCTGAGTGCTGAGTTCATTAAAAAACACAACCAGGAACGAAAAAGCATGGCCACCTGCAATGCAAGAATATATATGATCCTACACTGATTAATTACATGACTATTGAAATACATGTTCTTTTCTTGTTTCTTTGTAATTTTTTGTTTGGGGGATTTTTATTTTTAAAAAACTTCATTACAGGCCATTCCACCTGTCTGCTGAAGTCCATCCCATATGTATGAAATCTAAATAGACTAGCTCTCTTTCCTTAAATGTAAATGAAGAAACTATGGCAACATTGTATTTCTGCAAAAGCAAAATTGTAAATGTTCCAGAACCTAATAGAAAGGTACGTCTCCAAATTTTAACTGCAAATCAATTTATTTTCTTTAGGTCAATTTCATCCTGACATTTAACACCATGGGATCATTTGATCCTGTATCACGGATGTAAACAGTAGTTTTTTAACTGAACTGCAATTATGCAGGATCAGAAATGACTAGAAAAAGCTTACGCTAGAATAATCCATTATAACAATGTCTCAAATTAGTATAGATTATCCAATGGAGACCAGAACAAAAGATTAAAGGATTTCATATTGGGACCGATATGGAAATTCTAATATTATTCTACCTGACTGCTCTGCAGCTATTCTTGGTCTACAAACAAGGTGACTTAGCAACAACTTCTCCTTGAGAAAAATCAGAAGGTATCACAAGTATCAGGATGAGGGTCAAGGATCACTAGAATATTCTGTTTAACATTGGTTCATAGGATATCCAGTATCCTTCTATTTGTCTTACAGTAACTGAATGCATTTATTAGTGCACTATAGGATTAACTAAAGAAAACCATCAGTAAAAAAAAAAAATAAATCAACTCCCATTTACAGAAACATTTTTATTCACATGTGCAGTAAGTCTCATTGAGCTCAGTCAAATTTATGAGATTTCTTTATGAGGACCTTTAGTGCCTTGGAATCTTATGTATATCCAGAAACCACTACCCAGTTCAGAAGCAGCTCTAACACAGCACTATTAAAAGGTAACACTCCATGAGGTATGTTTTTCATTATTTCCACTATTAATTGAGGACAACTGAGCTCTGACCCTCATTTATATTTAAATTACAGAGGACAAAAAAAATCTTAAGATCTTGTAAGTGTGTTTTTTTCTTTGAGAGAGAGAGTAAGGAATTAAAAAAGAGGTCTCTGTTAGAGAGGAGAAAACATCTTCCAAACACAGAGAAGAAATGAAAGAACTACAAAAGATCTAGTCATCTATTATTATTAGGAAAATCCTCTCAGGACCAAAAATCAGATTACAATTCCCCTTGAAAAGATTCACTGCTTCCTGACATTGTGATTCCAGATTAACCTTTGATAAATAGCAAATTATGGCAACAAAGTTCCTAACAGTAATATTCCTGTGAAGCTTCTCCACTCCATTTATCGCTCAGGAATCTTAGAAGTCTACATCACTCTGCAGTGAAATGAATGGGTGAGGGTGGTGAAACCTAATACTCAAAGCTGAACATGGAAGCAACTGCTGTTTTCCTGCTTTCCCAACAGATAGGAAATAATGCAGTAGTATCCAAATATCTCCTTGAAGAAACATGAGGTCCCAAGTTACTCACACTTGAGGTGCACACCTAACACAATAAATAGCAACTGCTGCATAGTTTCATAATTTGCGTTAGATAAAGGTCTTAATATTATTCCAGTGAAGTCAAAATTATTAAGCAAGTATTGATTATAAACTCTCTTCCATACAAATTGCTTGCTTTTTCTTTTTTTTTTTTTTTAATAAATAAAAATAAAAAAGCACAAGGTGAAGAGGATTTGAAGTGAGGGGTAAACAGAAGTTTACCTTGTCCCAGCACAGAGCTCTTAATACAATAAGAGGTTAGAGAAGCTAGTCAAGAATGGTAAAAACCAAGATAAATCCTCTCCTCCTGATTATTTTGTACCTTACAGCTGTTACTTAAAAAAAAGATATCATCAGCTCCTCCTGTTCCCTTAAAGAGAAATAATAATGCTTGATGCATTTTGTACAAAGCTTGATCCTGTCAGCACGTGCTCAGTGCACTCAGAGAAGGGTTATATTCTAGTTTCCAGGTCATGGTTAAGTCTGGATGCAAGACACACAGCAAGCAACTCTATCTGGACAAGTCTGGAAATGCCATGGACATACACAGAAGTAAAATATTACAATATCTGGAGTCTTTAAGGTAAATTGTTTATGTAAATAGAGATGAGATCTTCAGAGTTAGACTAAAGAGACTTTTTTGGAACCATAAATTTGGACGCAAATTCCACTTATTCCCTGCTTCAATGTTTATGCTCTTTTTCAGATCTGGATTCTTCTTCTAGTCATTAATGATCTCTATCTGAATAGAGAAAATGGTATTTTTAGATACGGTCTCTCTGTTTCACTGTACAGCTTCTGTGGAGCCTTTGTAGCCTGCCTACTTCTTGTATCAATATAAAGAAACACTTAAAATCCTTATCTTTCTTAGTTTATCACACATTATTTTCTTTCCAGAACAAGCAATATTCAGCAAGAATTAATTCTTAATGTAACATCAAATGGCCAAATGGCTCACCTTCCACTTCTGAGATAGCTTCATTCAGTCCCTTTTGTTGGGTCATCAAATTAGTCAACTTCTGTTCAGTAGCTTGAGGCAGACTTTTTAACACATACCGTTCTTCTCATCAGACTATGGCCAGAGTATGACCGCTACTAGGTTCATCACATAATTTTGTGTGAGTGAAATTTATCCAAAGATAGTTTTTTCCTGGAATGAATATTTTCATTTATGACAGGCATTTCTGACTGCAGCAATTACAGCAATAGCTATAATCAAACTTCAACTTCTCTGAATATTGTGTGCATTTCCACGGCTAGAGCAAAATCTTTTCTCCCTCAGATTTGAAATGTCTTAAATTCAAAATCTTCAAACAATGCATGGAGAATAAGATGCATATATGGAGCTAAAATGCCCTGACTGGTAGATGCACAAGCAGCTATTTGGAATTGCTAATAGGGGCTCTCCTTGGACAAGTTTCTCCGTAACATGCATGTTATTTACACCAAACTTCCCCTATATGGAATGAGGGGAATAGCAGCAGCACTCTTCTGCCTCTGAACACATCTAAGGTGGAAGACTTATGGTCACTGTTCAGAAAGCAAGAAATAAGAGACAGCATTGTAAGCTTAAACTATTCTTGAAACAAACTAAGTTTATGTTTGCATAATAATTTATGAGCACAGAAAAGGTATTAAATCTGTTAGAGTAGCTGAACCTGCTCCAGAAATCACTTTGTCAGGCAATACAGATTTCAAGCTGTCTGGCTAAACCTGGCTCTGCTGAGAAGTAAAAAGTTGACATGAAGGGACTTGTATGTAACATGACACTATTACACTGGGGGAGGGAGGGGTGTTCACATGCCCCTTTGCACTTCCTGATGTAATGGGTATCTTTAGAATAGCACAGAACCCGTAGTGTTTAAGTAGCCCAAAAGAATGAATGATGGGCATTAAAGGAATTTGGTGCAAACCCAGCCTTTACAAAAACCCTGTATGGTCAAGTTGTGCCTTAAAAAAAAAAAAAAAAAAA
>VYZM01016845.1:34028-45316 GCA_013398915.1 Dromas ardeola
GGATTGAGTACACTCTCAGCAAGTTTGTTGATGACATCAAGCTGTGTGGCACAGTCGACACGCTGGAGAGCTGGAGAGTTGGGGTTCTTCAGCCTGGAGAAGAGAAGACACCAGGGAGACCTTATAGCAACCTTCCAGTACTTAAACGGGGCCCACAGGAAAGATGGGAGGGAACTCTTTATCAAGGAGTGTAGCGATAGGACAAGAGGTAACGGTTTTCACCTGAAAGAAGGCAAAGTTAGATTAGATATTAGGAATGAATTATTTACTGTGACAGTGGTGAGACACTGGAACGGGTTGCCCAGAGAAGTTGTGGCTGCCCCATCCCTGGAAGTGTTCAAGGCCAGGTTGGATGGGACTTTGAGCAACGTGGTGTAGTGGAAGGTGTCCCTGCCCATGGCTGGGGGGTTGGAACTAGATGATCTTTAAGGTCCCTTCCAATCCAAACCATTCTATGATGCTATATCACATTTACAGAAAGATAACATTGAACTTGCAAATACAAGACCTAGCATTAGGAACTCCACTACAAGTCTGTGCAGGCTGTTGATAGTTTTTTTAAGCGTTTACCTTACCAGGTGAATGTTCACAAGAGGAAAAAAAAAGGCAGTATTTTATGCATCTATAGCAGACAGTCATCCAAATAAGAACAGGAATAGCAACCTACCAATATGACTGATAACAAATTCCCTTCCATTTCTGTACATTCCAGTGTCCTATAATGAACCACTAAACACAATGACAAAGAGCAATAATTATTTAACTTACCATATAATTCTAGCTACAGAATTTAAGAATCTCAGCTGCAAGACAAGTTGCAAGTACAAGATTGAGAGAGAAATTTCACCAAACAAGTTTCAAAGTAATTAATCTTGCTTGAAATATCATTTACTCAATTCCAGACATAACAGCATAAACTACTGTCACTTTGAACATTTTATGTTTGTGCTGTATCTACACAAATAAATCACTCTTCTAGATTGTATACAGAATAAGGGAAAACATTAGCATGAGTTACTATAGGGACCTAATGCTGCTTAGTTTCCTTGAAAGCAGGGGAGGAGGTGGATATCAGTAGCCCAAGCTGATAAGGCATGAGCCAAAAGGAAAAAAAAATAAAAAATAAAAGCTTATTCATTTATTTGCTCACTTCAAGTAATCTTTTGGTTTCTGTGAATTGTTTAATGAATTACAGGATAAATTTAGTATCTGTTAATTAACACAGAGTAAGGACCAACCATGTTCAACGAATTGTAAAGACACTGACACACTTACAAATCCAGCAAATCCCTGAAAACTTTTCACTCAAATAAAGAAACTTTCTATGTAGCTCAAACATATCCCACAGGATCAGACTCTCGAGGTCTATCCTCTTCTCTCAGTAAAGCTCATATATAAGTCAACGAGAGTTTTGTTATACTACATCAGGCTGAGCTTAAACACCAGATTTCTGATTTGAGATTTGAAGTGGAAAAAATAAGTATACACCTCCGTAAGTTCCTGCTCTCTGAAAAGTTGTAGTTCTTCCAAATCTTAGATTCAAGCAATAAGTATAAATAATCTGCAACACACAGTCTGATCATCACTGCTCATTTCATTTACCTGCTATTTATTCACCATCTACCAATAGCATTAATACTAATACTGTTATATGCCAATAAGTAATAATGATATGCATTGCAGTACGATCTTAGGCAAGCAACCCTGTGGGTATTATCAGATCTAGTTTCAAATTCAATAAAGCTTTTTAAAAAACTTGCAAATTCGAAGACAGAGTTCAATGGATGAAAGCAAAACAGAAATACACAGCCCAACCCAAATGTCAATGCAGGTCAAGTTCTGCTCCACATACTAAGTTTTAGTTTGCATTAGTGGAAAAAAATTTCTTGAATAATTATATTCCAATAAAAGCCCACAGCAAGGGGTTCTGTGTTGCTCAGTACAATACATAAGCAAGCAATCAAAAATACTTTTTATTGCTGATGATCAATAACACCACACATACTCAAAAGCTCTAGGCTTAGTGCTTATATCTTACCCAACACAAGGCGACACAGTCCTGCTACCATCACTCAAATACTATCCACTCCCAAGTGAGAGTTTAAGCAGTTAGCCACACCCTGGCCAGCATCACACCCCATCCCCAATAGTCTGCTCCCTTGTGCTCCCTTGACCTCGTATCCAAATATGAGAAACAGCTTTCCTTCTTGTTCGCAGTCATGCCTCATTGAATTGTGTTTCACCTATGAGCTGATTCTCCAAGCGCTTCACTAGAAACATACCAAGATCTACTGCAAACAAGATTAAATAGCCACTATAAATCCCTCTTGTCAGAAGTATTATACATTTGATTCTGTTTTTATACTGCCAGTAATTTCCAGTGGTAAATGTAGCACAAGATCACAGTACATATTATCAACAAGGTTTGTGGGGAGACAGAAGCGAATGGGACAAGCAAAGTTATATTATATTGTTTGAAAATATTAATTCATATCTTTCTGTTCAAAAATAAGGAGCTTTTCTACAGTAATCACCACTGTGGAGTATTGTTGTTCTAATGGCATTGTATGTAAAGCATGAAAAATTAAAAAAATACCTATTTAAATTATATCAGATGATAAATAATTTAATGGATGACCTTCATAGAATGTAAACATTCTCAAATTACTTTGCTATAAATCAGTAATCAAAAGATAAATTATTTAAATTTCTGCTGCAAAGGGAAAACCTAATGAGATCATAAGGATTCCTTGTAAGAGAATCCCAGACTAAAAGTATGTTTTCCAGGAAGGTAATTTACAGTCCAATAATTTATAGCTATGAAATTATGTTTCTGCAGTCAGGATGATTTATTTTCTGCACTTAGCACCATGAATGTTTGAAGTACAGCGATAACCTTCTTTTGCAACTGTGCAATATCATAAACACCAGGAAGGTCTTTTCATAAACTACGATTACTCTCGATCTAATTTTCCAGGAGCTGCCTTCAGGAAATCGGTATGTACAGTCATTACTGTATTTTAAAATATTTACGTTGTAATTAATCTTTAAGAGTGATGCACCTAAAAGTGGCAGCACAATAAGAAGCCAGAGAGTTAAATATATTAAGATGCAACTATCCAACAGTTTAGTCTCTGTGAGATTTTTCCATAGCAAAGAAACAATTGCAGACTTCTCTTAGTTTTACTCTGAAATCCTGAACTACTCATCATTGTAATTAGTTTATTTTCTTATGGTAAGTATGCACTTTTTCTTCCACTGTTTAAGTTTAATTTAGACTTTCAGCATGAAGGCAACACACTAAAACAGATCAAATGTAAAAAAGTGATTGACAGATTCCTGTCAAAGTTGTCAATGATGGAGGTATCTCTGACACACTTACTATAACCTAAGAAATATAGTAAAAAGGGATGGAGATCCATTCCCAATCAGGCACACAAGCAGGCAGCTGGAGAGAAAGCTGCTGCACTGGAGCAAGCTGGACACATTAACAGGAAGGGAGAATCATACCTTTGTCCACGGCAAGTGAGTGCACCTGGCGGAATCTCAGGTTTACAAGATGGGGCAGGTAGGGTCTCGGGCAGGTAGGGTCTCGACTGGGGCTGCTAGCAATTTGGCTCAAACTCCTTGGGAATGTAGGTGGTAACTAAAACAAATTTAAACACTACTTTCTGCTTTATCAACAAAGAATGAGAGCAAGAAAGATGGAACATAGCTTTAAAGCACTGACCTAGAATTATGTATTTAATTTTTGTAAAATAAGTTAGCTACCTTTTCTATCCTGGGTAAAACTGGAAGATTTTTGTTTTCATAATGGCTTATGACAATCATAAAGAGCTTATAAGTTATAGAAAACACAGTCATCTTTACTATTCCGATGCTGAGTCAGGATCCAGGACAAGAAAATTTAGAGGGGGACTACAGAGGGAATTTTGATGAGTAATAAGAACGTTCCTATGAAATAATATCCATTCAAAAAAACTGGTGTAGGCAGACAGCATAGTGCCATGTAATTGGGGAAAGGCACAAAGTCACTCTCTGAAAATTGGGGCCCAGAATATCGGTAAAGAAGACAATTAAAAGTATGATGTTTTTGGAAATTCATATTTTGAAAAACATGCAAGAACAGCAATTGTATACATCATTCTGTAAAAGTACATAGGTATCAGGATGGGGCTCATATCAGGAGTAAGAGCACCAGTAGCTCAGAGTAATTCTTCACAGGGACAACAGACAATACTGCAGATGAAGATGAATGGGCTATTAGTTTGAAAGTCCACTCGATATTTATTTTTGAGTTTAGAGGCTTATCAGCTCCTGTCAATTACATTACCACAGAAAAGAAATCAACAAAACAATAAAAGTTGCAGTGCTGATCTAATCTCTTAAACAAGTTTATGAACTAAATATGATTCTGAAGTTGGTAAAAATACGATTTGTAATAGTACTGTGGAAAAAGTACTTTAAAAGGTTATTGGGTTAAAACTAAGCCCATGTTCTCTCTTTCAAGAGGATGTAATTTTTGAAAAAGGCAAAGGGACAAAAACATCTGAAGGAGAATTTGAGGAGTGTCTCTGTGAGAAGTTGAAGTTCTCAGCATACTCAGAATAAAGCCCAGCTTGTTCCTCTGGGAAGGAAAAAAGAACAAAAACAAAACCCCACAAAAATAATAAGTTATTTAATTCTTCAAGCGGAGTTCTAACAGAGAGAAGTAAGAAAAATCTGCAGTTACATACAAATACCTATGATAGTCATCTTTTCTCTAAAGTGTCATTTAGGTTCTACATTCAGGCACCTGAGAAAATCCACAGAGGAAAAAGCTGAAACAAGATACTAAGGTCTATAAGGACAACAGTCCAGTGGTATAAAAGAAAAAGAAAAAGAGAGAGTTATAGCTGCAGGGCTTAAGCTTAACAAAGAATAAATCCTTTGCAGAATAAATTGTAGAATACAACAGGGGGTATACCAGGATTTTGTGTTTTAAAGTTATAAACTAAAGAAGTAGGTTAAAATATGCTTAGTCTGTCACAACATGTAAAGAAGGAAGGAGCACAAAAATCCGAGAACTGTATAAGGAAGCCTGCATCCCAGGCTGTTGTCCAAATCAACCACCTTAAAACACAACACAACCTTTAATTTTGTAAGAGAGTAATACACAGCAGTAGAAGTAGCTACAGTCTTCTGGAATTTTCAACTCAAATTCTTACATTGATAGAAGTCACCAAACATTTACTATATAAATTGGAGAGCAAGCTAGAAGCACAATTCTCAGGACGTGACAATGGCTGTATATTCCAGACCACTCCAGACATCTGTGCCTCCAGGGCAGCAATATCAGCCTCAGGTGAGTCCCACAACGAGCTGTACTTGAATCGTTCACAACTAACAAGGCTCAAGAGGGTCATCATCTTTGTATCACCCTTCCCCACAATGGCATTTCACAGTCCTGAGGCTATGAGAGTCATTTTTAGATAGTTGTCTCTCATAACCACAGCAGTAGCAAAACTGTAAAAAAAAAAACAAAAAACAAAAAACACCAAAAAACCTCAAACGTAGAAGATGTTGAGTTTATGAGAAGAATGAACAGAAAATGAGAAAGAATACCCACCACTGAACAGGAGGGTGCCTGTTAAGGATGCTGGTCCAGAGCTGAGAAAATTACAGCACGGCGTTCCTCTAAGAGGAAACCATCAAACGTTAACTTTAATTTTTCTTTTCAGAGAGGAAAGATGAGGATTCAGGCCATATTTTGAATCTCCATTCTTCCATGCCTATCACTATTTCAGTATACGAAGAGCTGCAGGACACGCTGAACTCAGACTGACCTGCTCTGCTACTTTTAAAGGAGAAAATAACAGCACTCTTACACAAGCATGAGGTGCTTTGGATTTAAAATAACTAGATATGTTTCATTGGCTGTAGCAGCCTAAGTTAAATTTATTTTGTAATTCTTGTAAATGGTGTTATTTTCTGTAATTTCTAACTCATACATTTTAGTGTTGTAATAAAAAAGAAAACCATTCTCAGTATTTTCTTCTCATCTAACAGGATGAAGGCAAATTGTGACAATACTTAAACTCTTTAAATGAGCATGCTCAGAGAGAAGAAGCATTGTAGCCATAGCAGCTCGGGTAGCTTAACACAGCACTGTAGAGCTAGTGAACCCCAAAAGACTCATGAAGGAAAACTAGTGCCTCTAGACAACCCAGCTCCATGAAAATGAAGTACAGTTATAACAGGGTAAAATGGAGTGACACAGAGTGACACTCTTAATCGTTCCCAAACTGACAGTCTAAGAGTCAATGAAAAGTGCTCAGTCATACAGCACATGGATTACTGCCGACCACAGTCTGAAAGAGATACTCTGAGTGCTTCTAGCTTACCACCTGCTGGTTTTCCATCGTTTGCCTCCCCTATTCCTCCATCTGTATTACTCTCATTCTTTCTCCTATCACACCTCTTTCTCTCTTAGACCTCCCTCAGAATATCTCTTCCTCTTTCATCTTTCAGCTCTCCCAAGAGATTCCTCAATCTTCCACCTTTTGTGCCTTTCCTTATCTCGAATTCCTCCCTACCTCCCTGCACTGAAAATCCCCCAATAACCATCCCTCTAATGCTACTTCCTTTCCTAGTTATCACTCTCTCTCTCCTGGAAAAACTGCCTTTTCAAATTCACCCAATTCATCCCTTATTCCACTTTTTCCATTCTCTGTTTCTTCCAGACATCTCTTCCTCCATTTCTTCCCCCTTGTCTACGCTTTTCCCATGAAAAATCCAGTCTTTCTTCTCCAGAATTCTGATTTTCCTTCCAAGTCTCCTTCTCCCCCACTTGACAAGGACACCTGCTATTACATACCTCTTTTAGCAAAACTCCCTGTGCTTCCTAAAGGTCACATTTACTGTAGATACAGTAAGGAAGTACAAGACCCACATCTTCCCTATCTTCTCTCCCCCATCACTCCACTTTTCACAGAGTCCTATTCCTTTTTACTCTCTGTTTCTGTAACCCAGGATGTCCCATAAGGTTCAGACCTTCTATTTCCCTCTTGTAGCTATTTCTGAAACCCATGCCTTTTTCCCTAACACCACCAATTTTGAGTGCCATACCACACACAAGTCCCAGAACCTGGTTAAGCATACTTACATATTCTGCTTTCGTCACATGCAGTATTATCATTCTCTTTCCAATATAAACTATTATATTGTCCACTTTGGACATCTATCAAGCAAGATTCTCAAAAGAGATTCTATTTCTAAAAATTCTGAGCATTAAAACATGCTTTTGTACAGCTTTATCTAAAATCCCTTTCACACATTTCCAATAATAGATTACGTAATAGGATTGTTCAAATTGCTTTTAAAACTAAATTAACCAGTTAGGCATCTTTTGAAAGAGAATGAAGGTACAGGTCAAGGGCAGCTTTACTCTGTTAATCTCTCACAAGGATTTTGCCAGTAATCCTGCATTGATAAAAATGAGATTGTAAAGGGTGGGATACTGCTTATGACATAATCGTTCTTAAAAGGGAAAGACACTTTTTTGTGTTGACCTCCAAATGGAAGTGATAGATTGAAATCACAAACGTAAGAGTGACAGAATAAAACCACAGGTTACGCCAGGGGAGATTTAGGATGGATATTATGAAAAATTTCTTCATAGAAAGGGTGATCAAACATTGGAACATGCTTCCCAGGGAAGTGGTGGAATCACCATCCCTGGAGGTATTTAAAAAACAGGTAGATGTGGTGATTGGTTTAGTGGTGGTTTTGGCAGTGTGAGGTTAATGGTTGGACTTGATGATCTTAAAGGTCCCTAGACCTAGAAAATTCTATGGTTCTATGAAAATCAGTACACATATACACAGAGCTGCAACCTGATCCAAAACACAGAAAAGGAAATGGAGGTCTTTTGGCTAATTTAGGCATGGATCAGGCCTGAGGTGTACGACAGCAGCAATTGAGAAAAATGGACACTTGCAAATGTCCAGTTTGTGTTGCACATGTCCAAATTTCAAGCATACTTAAACATGGTGTTTTCATCAGGTTTTATCTCTGCTTCTGGATTTTCTGCATAATTTGGGCTGTATTATTCTTAGGAGCAGCATAGAAGGTTGGAAGAGTCTACTTTGCTAGAGGAAATGAAATATGCCCACATTCGTGATGTGGAAATTATTAAGGGACTAAGTATGAAATTCCAGTGTCAATTTTTTACAGTAAAATGAAAGGAATGCTTAATGCTGGTAACAGTATGGCTCTACAGAGACTTGAAATTCACTGTGAAACTAAAGAATATATCCAGAAAGCACAGCAGCTGAAGGAAAAAAGGCTTTTGCCAGAGAAGAGAAGGTATTCTTGAGCACAACACAGTTTTTTTCTAAAAAAGGAATTCCCCATTGATTACATTATAAAATATATGAAAGACTTGGCGGGACATGGGTGTTCTCTCAATTGATTCCATCAGTGCTGACATTGCTTTGTACTGTGTTTAGTTAACATACTGTGTTGAGTCACAACTGTAAACCCCTCTAGCTCCATTCTAGTAGTAGCTATTGAAATGTTTGTTCTCAAAGAAGAAAATATCACTTAAAGGGATAGTAAAACCATGCAAATGCCTGGGTGGAGGGAGAGAGGACAACGTATGTACAGAGGGGCGTGTGGGAACTCCCAAATGCAACAGCAGTGCTGAGGTACACTTGTCATTAATGTATGTACTCATTCCACAGAAATGAGTATTACCGTTCTACGTTATTCCACTTCTGCCTTCTAGGTTGATCAAAATGTCTCTCACCCTGGAAAAAGGTATTACTACTTTAACAGATATGTAGTTTGTAGTGGAAGTAACATTTTTCTTCCATGCACCTCCTTCCTTCGTACAGTAGAAATCACATTTTCTACTGTGTGTCTTCCTTATACCTTTGCAGACAAGGCCATGGTGCACTTGTAATTAACATCACATCACCATCTGCAGTTCCCTGCTCAGTACTTCAGCCTTCCCTCAGGCATTTGCCCACTTCCATTTAGCCACAGCACAAAGTTTTGGTGCACACTAACCTCTTTGTCAAATCTTACCCCAAGGCTTTTGCAGAAGGGAGGTAGCTGCCAGACCCATTTTACCCTCCAGCTCTTTTTCTTAGAAGTTTTTGTTTGCTTATTTGCCAGACGCTCCAAATGTAGGCTTGAAATTAATTGATCTGAACATAAACTTTATCTAAAGTTTTTCTCTGAACATAAACTTAATGTAAGTTTTATTAATTGTGCAGAGAAAACTGGTTTTGGCTGATGTGCCAAGATGTACACTTCTTACAAACCACACTCAATCAGCTTTGCTTTAACAGAAAAAAAGGAATAGTTTCTATGTAATGGAAATCATCTCACTTACTGCTTCTGTCAGGCACTTTTCTTTCTTTGAAGAATAGATTCTAAGTCTTTGCTGAATCCCATGAGCAAGAACAATTTTTCCTAAGATTATGCAGACTTATTCCAACAAAACAAGTGCAGTAATATATGGCATCTGGAATACATGGGCACACACAACACATACTTACTACCTACCTGTTTTTTCAGCTAGGTGTCTCACTAAGGATCAAAAACAATTAGAGAAGAAAATACTCAGAAAAAAACTGAGGACCCAGCATTAAAATACTGTCGCCTTACCATTGCTGTGTTCTGCAGAGATTTGTGTTACACTGTCCTGATCAAACACTGAGACTCACTTGGAAATGCCAGTGCTCAGAAACAGAACAAAGCAAAACTTCTTCTGGACTCTTTGGCTCCAAGTGGTTGATGACCTAATTCCCAAAGGCAAGGCATCAAAATAAAAGTTAATTGTTGAAATAGGAAGCTGAAACTCTGGTAATGGGACAAACAAAACTCACTCTATATGTGCAGGGAGTAGATGAGCAAAAGAGGAAGACAGTCAGACACAAGCTGTGAAATGGTTTATGTTTTTAACATTCAGAGGAACTTGACAGTGAGACTAAATCATATTATAATACTACACTCCAGATAAAAATGAAATTAATAAGATCTTTTAATCATCAAGACAAAGAAGAAAGCATGAAGAATCTAGGATTGATAAGAAGCTGGTGAGATATTCTTGCGATTTTCAAAACTATTTGTATTCCTGATAAGCAATCAGATGATTGGTACCTGGAGGTGAAAAAAAGATGTCCTCAGGAGTGTGCTGGATGCCCCAGAATAAACTCTAGGAACAGCAATAGACCCTGACAAAGAAAAGAAGTAATCGTATCGATACGGATGTTTACCGAAGACAGTACTTGTGGAAAAGCACTAAAGAAACCTGATAGCTTACAGAGCTTACAATCAAAGTCTCCTCACAAATAGTATGTGAAGCTACATACATTAGAGGATAAACCAGAACCATTCTAATCCCATGTAGCAGGAATATATGGGGAAAAAAATTAACACAACCAACTTAACTTTTGCACCATTGTTAGTACTAAATGTGTCAGTGTTGTTATATTAGAGAGGTGCATGGGTAGGCTCCAAGGTAGTCTTTCTCATTGGGATAAATGTTTGCAGCTTTGGAATAATGGAGTTGTTCTTACTACAAGCATATTAATCCTCTCTCCCAGGAAATAAGAGCTGAAAATAAAACCTCTGCTCCGTGAAGGCTTTTATCAGAGTCAATACGAAGCATCTCACCCCTTCCGAAGAATGGGCAGCCTACTTTCCTTTGAAGTCGGTAAGAAAAGAAACCCAGAGACCAAACTTGCAACCATTACAGTCCTGCATGACACAGCATTGCCTAATAAATCCCTCGAAGTTACATGAGCTTGGCTTTTGTTTATGTTTATGCTGAAAATCAACCTTTACCCAGCTGTTCCTGTGTGCTAGATTACTCTTTTTCATGACTTAGTCTCCATAAAATATTTGTTCTAGAAATCTGGGTTAACTGTGAATACAGATAGACTTATCTCCTACCCATATTACAATAAATTATTACAATGTACAGGTAGATCAACATTACACGAGAAATAGTAGGAACATACACCAATGAAACATATGACTAGCAAATCCATTATACACTAGTCTGTGAATCAAGGCAGAGGTTCATTCAAAGTAATTAGAAGAAAGTAGTAGCAACAAATTTTCTCTGCAGTATAGCAGTGAAAATAGACAAGAATGTATGCACCCTAATACTGATTTTATGAAAATAAATAAGAAGTGGGCCAAAACTTAATCAAATTAAATTGAAAATGTGAAAAACTTTGCTTTCTTTTCAGAATTTAAAATTTTTATGTTGTGTTAAAAGTTTTCCTTTTTTT
>VYZM01016848.1:0-13172 GCA_013398915.1 Dromas ardeola
AGAGAGAGAGAGAAAGAAGAAAAAACCCCACACAACAATCCCTCTTCTCTCCATTAACATCATTACGTTCCTTCCCCGATCTCAAGTCTGTAACGGAAGCCAAAAGATCTGTAACATTTTGGAAGGTGAAGGTAATCTGAATAAAGACTGATTCCAGTTCACATGCAGCAGCAGAAGTCTAACAACTGAAATATATGTACTGTAATTCACTTCACAGCCTGATCAAATTACATCTGTATCTGTCTGTAGTAATGCTCTCACTGCAAATAGTCTTCACATAACTTCTTTTCCATCTAAAAATTAGACAGGTGAGGGTCATTTTCTTAATTGCTGACTCACAATTTCATTTAACAGGCACAGCAGATTACCATTCAACACTGGAAATTATGGTTACAAGCATTCAAGAAAGTAAAAATTCTTCAGATCTTTTTTTCTTAGCCTGATGCTTGATTTTTCTCGTCCATTTCGTAGTGTCTGTGAACTGCTCAACACCCTTCAGAAAGCACCAAACACTTCATCACCACTCATTTAGAAGCTGGAGGAAAAGCACATGTGTTTTACACATTCCCAATTTCACGATCATCTCATGAGTAAAATACCCTTCACTAGTGTTGTGATTGCCAACGTACCACATGGTTGCCAACATACCATAATTTTATTATACTTTTCTTGGGTAAAGATAACATCTATGAGGCCCATAATATAATCCTGAAAAGCCTTAACATTGCTGTAACATTTGGTTAGCACTGTACCTAGCATTGCCAGCAGCTGATCACAAAATGGATTTTACCACCATCCTTGAAATATGACAACACATGCAGACCGGTGAGGGCAGGCTGGCCAGCGAGGTCATTAGAAAACAGGGCCGCTTATTTCTGGAATGATGGGAGGGGAAAACTGCATTTAGACATCCATGATACAACTGTCAACGCTAATGCTACACCACTGAGGTACAACCTAGCTGGGGATAGGTTATCTTGTTTCATTCCCACCACATCCAAGACGGAGCTTTAAGAGCTCTCTACTACCTTTCTTAGACTGCTTTGCAAAGGTGGAAGACAGGAATGTCAGCTCAACATCAGCGAGATGCAAAGGCATCCCTTTCAATGGTTGCTTGTCCTCATCATACCCCATGGACAGACCATTCAAGACAATCCAGGGTTCTTCACAGTAGAAGCTCTGTGAGAACTTAAAATAACTAGCATCAGAGTCAAGATCAGTATTTGGAGTCTCAATCCCTACAGCATTACAGTTATATGTTTGGAAAATTCAGGACCAGAACCTCAAGAGCATGAGGTACGACGCTTCCACTTGGATCAATTTCTTCATCTTCTGCTCTGATGCCTTCTTTAACACCATTGGTCTCAGGACTACTACTGCTGAAGATTTGCAACATCATCACTGGAGAGAACATTAACTTCTGCTGTGTTGATCCTTGACTTTCTTCCATCTGACCTCAGGATAATATTGTATATAAATGAAAGATCACAAACGAGAAGTACCTTGCTTGGCCCTCTTCTGTGGGTAGTGAACCTGGGTTTACAGTGACTCAAAGCAACATGGACTCAAACATCACAAATGTTGTCTTAGTTAAGTGTTTCTGGATCTTTAGCTACTCTACTACCAGAAAATGGCTATTTTCTATGGAGGAGTAAAATCAACTCCATCCGCTCTTTACAAGAATTAGCTCATTACAACACAGGCATGGCCTCAGGTCTGAGGGCTCAGTATCTTCTGCAAGAGGCCTACAATGACATGCAGCCTCTTGCTCTGCTGTTGGAGATTCAGGATTCATCTTTTGCCTCCTCCACCCCTTCTAGTTTGCAACATGAATGTGTGAAAACAAAAACAGCTTTACTGGCTGGCTGAAGCTACTTTTAAAGCCTCTAAGAAAAAAAACTGGGTCCGACACCACAGATTCTCTCTCATTGCCACAAGTGGCAAGAGGCAAATTGACAGTTTCACACAAATTTTGTCTCATACTCTCACATTTGTACATACACACCTGTATGCTTTCCTCCATTTGAAAAAACAATAACCAAAATCAGATCCCAGCTGTATTGGGCATACATAGCATTACATCCAGTAGGAAATTATCAGATCATAAGTATAACATAAAACCAGGTGCAACAATATCTACACTGTCAGCTTACCTTCCTGAAGGCTAGGATGTATTACTTGCTTATGCCTCAAAGTCTTCAGCTCTTCCATCAATTCCTTTTCCAGTACTTGTATTCTTGCTTGACAGTCTACTCAAAAAATAAAAAAGAGAGAACACATAAAAAACATTTACCATGCAAAAAATTGACCTAAATGATTAATTTCCCAGTGTGTTTTTACAAATTCCCTTCTTGCAGGGAATAGCCGCTTCCAAAAACATACCTGGATCATTCTTAGTCAGTAAGGGTGCTTGAAGATTCTGCGACTCTTCTCCTCCAGCTCTATCAACAGTGTGAATATCAAGTGCTTCCTACATACATAAAGAGCCTTGAATAAGACACCTTAAAACACTGACTTAGACGCAAACTAGGCCACATCAAAGTACCACTGAAATATTCAAAATACGACATTTTTTAATAAACAAGTATGTATTCTTTTAAACGGAACTCTAGATCCCACTATTGTTCCCCAAGTTGCTACGAAGTAAGAAAATGTTACATTTAACATAGGGACAAAATAACAACAGATTTGGAATGAGGCCATAAATCTCAAAACTCAGTTTAAAAGAAAATATGCCTTCAGTTTATAAGTACAAAGGGCTTAAAAATGAGACATTAGAAAAGGTTTTTAATTTTACTCAGAACAGTTAGGTTTTACCTTTGATGCAAAGGACACAAAGAGGACTCCATCAACATCTTCAAGGTCTGGCTTAACATCTGGAAGGATGTTCCCAGGCACCAGAGAGGTGTTCTTGCTTGTTATTACAGTTTTCCCTATTCCTTTAGGTGGTCGACCAGCCTTGGAAATTTTCAGTTTCCGTGGCCTTCCTCTTTTAGTTGTAACTGATGACAGGGTATTTTGATTGCTACCAGAGCTTTTCAGGGACATAGGATTCTTCAGTATGCCAGGCCTTTTTCTTCCACAGATCTCTTTAGCTGAGAAGTGACAACCTACTGAGCCCCTGAGATTAAAATTAGGTGATTTAGATAGAGCCCACTGGGCCTCTCTGATTGAAGAGTATTTCTGTGACATTTTACTCCCAGGAAATTGTTTTTTCATAACCAACTCCTCAGTTACAGTGGCTGTGCCTGAGCAAGAGCCTTTGTGATTTTCAAAACACACAGGCAAAGAATCCAGTATTGCACTCAAAGGGGATTTTTCTTTCTTGCAAGAGGAGAACATGGTCTGCGGCAGCTCAGATATCTTCACTGTGCTCTTTGTGACTGCACAAGGTTCCAAATAGACCACAGGCATCTTCCCACTATCCAGTTTTAACATTTTTGCTTTGGCAACACCTGAAGGACTGGTTAGCACACGCTTCCTAGACCTGAATTCTCCATCAGTTCCATCTGTTTCCCTGCGTCTCATCAGGTGTTTTTGTAGGACGGGATCATCATCATCAGTGTTGGAATACTCATCCGTCTCTTCATCTGTGTCTTCCTGTTTCACACTTATTCCTTGTGTGCAAATACCTGACTCGTAGTCATAGTCATCTACTGGTTCCTCTTTAATGACTACGTTAAAGTGTCCATTTGGGTCCAGTGGGGATGCCACACGGGAACTGCTTTCATAGCTGCTAGCAATGGGACTGGCATGGGAGGGAGGGGACAAAAACAAAACACAACACAAAGTCTTTATCAAATCTCTTCCTTTACCAAAATTCCATCATCTCCCATAATCTTTGGTTCCATATTATAAAAAACTTCCAAAAATACCCTGAGACACAAGTCTGCTAAATAAGCTGTTATTTACAAGCTTACATTTTTAGAAGTAAGCACTCAAAAAAAAATTGCCATCATTAAAAACAATCCAACTTCTTATCTGAAGGCAGCAGCACAATTTCCTTCCCTAGTGTAACAGCAGGGTGACATTTGCACTTTTTCCTATTTGAGACTCAGCATGAACTCATGCCAAGCTACCATGTTTTAAATGCTCAGAAGTGGCCTCAGTTTGCTGTGTATCTCAGTAAGTCACCTTACTAAAGCCTTGTGCTTGCAAATAAATAGCCAAGTGAGTGCCTAATGCACTTCAATTTACATGATTTAACTAACATTTTAGTTAATTCATCCTGAAGCCACATACAGACAATTCCTAAATTCAACTGTTGTTCTAACACTTACAGAATGTTAATATCCTATTGAATTATGCTCCATCTTCCATTAAGTCCGAGTACTAACCTAACCAGAATTTGACATATCAGCATTAGATACTGAAAACTAAAGGTCCAGCCAGCGGCGTGCCTATGATGGGCTTCCTCGAGGGACACACACATCAGTCAAAAAATTGCAGTCAGCAGTTTTGTTAAGCGCATCAGAAGCTGGCTCCTTGGCATAAAAGGAAACAACTAAGATATGAAACCAGAAACTCATATCCACAGTGAACCTCAGAATATAAGTCAGAACTTATTTACTAAACATCAGATAGTATTCCAATATTCCTTTTATATATGTTTTGTAAGATACTATATACAATTTTAGTTACATTATTATTCATATTCTGTTAAACTTACTGTTATTAAGGAAAACATTATTAGTGTTAGTTAATGCTAATGTAATTTCAAATATAACTTAACTTCAGTAACAATATATTATATATAACGGGAATATTGCTTTATATATTGTGCATATATGCATGTGCATTTTTTTATTATTATCCACCCACCCACCTCCACGGCCTTTAAAGAATGACCATGCTCAGTTGAACCCTGTGCTGTGACTGAGGGAGGGGAAGATGTGGAGGAAGAGGTTGCTTCCGCCTCATTTAGACTGAAGACATACTTAAGGGAGAAAAGCTGGGACACACAAGAGTCACAACATGGAGCTGGGAGTCTCCACCTCATGAAGAAAGACTGCAGTGTTAAAACAGGGAGCAGACAGTCAAAACACAGATTTATATATTTACATACAACATTCCTAGAGAACAAGACACAACCTATCTAGAAAACCTGCGGCAATTCAGAAGGACATTAAGTAACCAGAATTAAACCTGAAGCAAAAACCTGCCTTCTGAGGGAACAGCAGGCAGCAAGAGAGTGGCATACCAGTCCTGCTTTGTCTACTATCTTCTCTGGCCAATGAGTTTCCTATTAGAAAGTTTCTAGCTTTCATTCAATTAAGAATGTCAAATGTAAATTAAAAAGACTTTCTTCTTCAGTGAGTTTACTGTGAAAGAAATTCTAAGACAATCCACTTACAGGTTATGGGCCACTCAAAATCCTGTCACATTACAGCAGATCCACAATTAAAGTGAATGCTATTAAGAAGACCTAAGTCATCTGCTCCTCTATCTCAAAATTCTCTAAAATAAAGCGACAAAAAACCCTAATAACTTTGCTGGCCAGGAATAAATTTCTCATCTGAGTTCTTCTGTTTCCAGTTGGAAGCCCAGTAAAGCCTGGACTTCTCTAGCCATTTTCCTTTATCTATTACAAAACGTATACTCAAATCTAAGGACTACCTTTCTATTAGGGAACTGGACAATATTCAAAACCAAAGAAGCCCTGCTGTAAAAATGAAAGTTCTAGACACAAATGTTATTTTACTCTGCATAGTGCAACCACAAGCCAGATGGTGTCAAAAGTGAGGTATCACCTATCTATGTGTCTGTATGAGAAGATCAAGTATTTGCACCAAACAGTGAGCAGCATTTTTCTAGATTTTTAAATTCAGATGCAATAATCAACTTTCCAAGCAATAAAATGTTGCTTTTTAGCACTGAAGTAACTTCACAAACTAACTTCACAAACTAAAGGCCAAATGAAATTATGTGCAACATAAGCAGTCACAGAAACTTCTCTTCCTATATCTTATAGGAAGATGAATCATGCAAGTTTGTCCTCTCAAAATCCTCAGCTTAATCCAAGATTGGGTAAAAACAGTGAAATAATGTCTCAACTAGCTCTTTCTTTGACTGATATGCAGCAATGCTCATATTTAAGCAAACTTCTTTAAACCCCAAGTAATGTATCTGGTACCCTCACAATAAAATGGCAAAAGCAGAGAAAACATTTTCTCGCGTTTAGCTGCTCATTTATGGATTTTTATTTATTTATTTTTAACATAGATAATTTTAAAATACACCATGGGGGAAAAAAAAACAAACCACAACTGATTTCTTTTGGAATTAGTCTAGCAACCTGTGGCTGAGGTTTGAAGGATGATCACTTGCCTTCCTCTTCCAAAAAGAAGGCAAGGCAGGAAAAAGTAAACTGTCAGACTAAACACAAGACAACTAAATTAGAAAAACAAGGCTATTGTAGCATTAAACATCTCACAGTATTGCATTTTTGAAGCAGGAAATTCAAAAGACCTTGAAAGGGAAAAAGGGTACATTAGCCTGTAAGACTTAAGAACCACTAAAGTTTGCCTGTGGTTCCCTCCATGCCCCCAACGTCTGAGTGGTTCCAGGCATAAACATTCCTATGGTAGTGTTCACAACTCAAATTAAACATTTACTTTCTTTACAATACACCTGATGAAACTAAAAGTACTACCACGCCACAGGAAAAAAAACCAAACAAACCAAACATAACCACCTTGTTTAAAGAAAACAGTCCTTTATTTCCAAAGTGCGCTAATAACTCAAGATTAAAATTATTCTTATGTATATACAACATTTTACACAGTTCCATTCTCAAAAATGCCAGAAAAATTGAGTGGTGGTGGGAAATACCATGCACTACAGCACTAGGAACTCCAGTTCCTTTGGAGAGCATTATCTGAGAGGCAGCAGTTCCCATCTTCTGACTCTCACCCAAATCTAAACTCAACAGAAATCACTACCCTGCATAAAAGCAAGATAGTGCCTATCAACTACTAGTAATAAGCTGGCATATGACAAAAAAAATGCCCAATCTTCATTAATATGTGTATGTGTGTATATATATGTATATATTAATGTATCTGGTTTGATAAAGAAAAATGCCACTCGCTCAACACTGTCCTTGAAAGGCTGGCACACTTATGAACAGATCTCAACTGCATGGCATGAAAACATTGCCAACAGATCTGAAGGAAAGGAGAAATCACGTTCTGAAAAACTCCAGCGCATAAAAAGACAGTTCTGCCATTTCTTGGATGAGATCAATTTTCCTCTTTCCAAATACAGAGTCTGATTTTTTCACGTAGATTACAAAAACATAAAATAAAAAAAAATGGACAATGCTTGAGGGTTGTTCTAGGACTATAGTAATCTTTTTTCATCGAATGACAGATGCTTCCTAGACCAGAATAGAGAAAACCCTTTACAGTCTTTCCCTGTCTGCGCAGCTTTTAGCACATTTCAGAGATAAATTGTCTTGGAGGTGAAACCAGGGAAGGCATCTAACACACTTTGGACCAAAAGAAATTAAGTCTGCCAATTTGCATCATCCGTTCTTAAGGAAGGTCCTTGAGTCCTTAAACTCAAGGTTTATTCCTTGGGAAAGAAGGGAACAAAAACACCTCAAGCTGTCCAATTCAAGTAATTTTCCAAATAATTTGGAATGACTCCTTCAGGCAAACAAAGTGATAAAAATTTAACTTTTTTAGCTGCAGCTGACCCCAAGGAAAAAAAATGTCACTTTGAAGACAAAATAAACCTTCCAGTAATTATTTTCAGAGTTTTACTGTTTTACTTCCAATATGCAAAGTTATCTAAACGGTTCTCCATGCTGTATTTTTCGGAACTAAAGAAAGCCCGTCCTCTCTGAAATCAGTGCACTTCCAGTCTTCCTGACATGTTTCTCTAGAATTTACAACATTTTTGGAGAATATAAGACATCTAGAAGACATTCTTCTTCCTAATACACTGACACTGGAAAATACTGCAAAAGAAAGGTTAGAATACGAGACCTAAGAAGCAATTCTAGTCCTCTTAAGAATTACTAAAACTAAACTCAATGAAGTTTCAAAGAATGTACAACTTTGTAATTTGAAGTTTTTCAGTTACTCAGAAGGCAAGGAGATGCTTTCTGCAAGGAAAAACAAAACAAAAAACAAAACAAAAACCAAACAATCGAGTAAAACTCTCTAAAACACAATGAAGTAGGATAGCAATACAGCCTTTGAAACAAACTGTATCATTATGTCATAAATACAACTTTTCTTCTTCTAATAACTGGCCTCTAATGACACCATTAACATCATCCTGATATCTGCAGTTAAATAATTTCTTGGTGTACCGATCTATGTATGGCTGCTTTTGTCACTAATCTTTAGCAAATTAAGCCTGGTATTCAGAGACAGACAGGAAGAATCATGGCAGAAGAGAAACCTCTTTTTTTTGTTTTTTTAAGTCACTTCTTCAGGTTTGAAGTATTTCTAGCACCTTTTGACACAGATTAACTATTCACTGGATCTGCTCTATTCTGTTGCTTAGATTTTGGAAACTAAGTGAAACTGCAGTAAAATAATAGGTTTTGCCAGGCTTGCTTTACCAACACGAACACCTACTGGTTAGGAGCCTCCATACTACAGGTAGGCTCTCCATATACACTACACTGCTTTACTACTGTTTGCGTGATATGAATAGAATGATTCAAAAAGTCAATACTGGATAAGCATGTAGACATAAAGTTACCACAGAGTAAATTAAGGTCTGAACAGGGTAACAGTTATTTTGAAATACTTTCCCAGGTGCAGATTCTGTTGCCTCGCAGCAAACATGAGGCAACTGAACTGACTACCAACAGGCAGGCTGCTTTGTAAAATAAAAGAATTTGCACAAGCAGTTATTGACAAAACAGTGGCATGCTGCCAGTTACAACTGCCCTGTAGCAATCCCTACACATACCCAACGTAAATACCCATACACACCACACATCCTCACCCATCTGCTAACGAAAACTGAAGATACAGGGACAGCATGCCACTGCAGTAAGCAACCCTAAAAAGAAAGCTGATGTTTTGATGACTGCAATGTGCTCTGTTTAGAACTCTGAAAAATTAAATTTAGTCTTCTTAAATGCTAAGAGAAATCCCCCAACACTTCTTTTAGAAAGGGAGCTAAGGAAACATAGGAAAAAATATTGAACTCTTACACTCCTCAGACACATTAGAAAGTCCAGCCTGATAGATGACTGTTCAAGTAAAGAAAAGCTTTAATAATAGTAACTGTTCTGCCATTTTGAGTCAGGCAAACTTTAGCTGTAAATCTGTATACTGAACATCCTCTTATTTAATCTTTTACCAAATACCCCACTCAACCACTATTTGTTCTAAAAATAGAATGTTAACCCACCTTTCAGAGACTTCTTGTTTTAGCTTTGGCATATCACCCAAAGACAGGTCAGTGTCCAGGAAACGCAGGAAGTCCCTTTCTGCATTAAAGGACTCTTTTTCCAGATCAATGTCTGATGGATTTTGAGCAATGAATGAAGAATCTAAACTTCTCTGATGCAAATCTAACGCATCAACTTCAGCAGGGCGACCACGAATGCTAGCAGCGCTAAGAACATCACCTCCTTCCAATTCTAAGTTACTGTTTTGTTTCACGTCACGCTGAGGTCGACTATTCAACCCATCATCTCTGAATCCTTTAGCAAAAGGATTGTAATCTATTTTCAGCTGGGTAATCTGGATGTTCTGGTAGGCTGTAACTGCGAAGAACTCTGTCTGTGGAAAGGTAAATGTATGGACATCTGGGCCATTGAGCTGAATGACTTCTGTGGCTTTGTCTGCAGGCACCAAGTGAAGTCGTGGCAGGTAACGGTGCATAGAATGCAAGATTATATGACCCTCCTGGTCCAGGGTATTGTTGGTAAGTTTGAGTTTGTAGAAGGACACCGGTTGGTGCATCCAGTACTGGCCAGTGGAAGGGGATTCTGGATGAATAAACACTCGACCAAGAACATGTGGTTCTGCCTTCCCACTGGGCTCCCACCAACGGCCATTCCACTTGTATCGGTGATTGTCCACAGGGGATATGTCCATAACTAGGATGTACTTCTGACTGGCATCCAGACCTGTAATCCAGTATCGACAGTAGGGGAACATGCGCCTCCCCTGCTTCGTCAGAATCATCTCTGTGTTGCGATGGTAGAATTCATTCCACATACTGTTGTTATCTAGGGTGACGGTAATGCCCCCTGAGACACAGTCAGCTGGGAGGCAGGTCTTGACTTTGGATTTTATTGGAGTTGATACACTGCTGGCGAGAGCACAAGCATCACGGTTTGCTACTAGGATTCCTTGGTCAGCTTTACCATTTCCCTGCTGTTGTTTCAAGATGACAAAAAAAGCAGGCGCTGCACCAGACACAGTCCCACCATCCCGGCTACCCAAGACAATCTGCTGTTTCTCCATGATGAGCACTCTTACAATTTCTCAAATCAAATGCAAATTCTACACAGTTCTGAAAATCTTCTATGTGTGTTCACCATTCTGGAAAGAAGGAAAACCCAGTTACAATTATTCAAATACAGCCTAAGAAAGTAATTAAGTCTCATGAGAAATCCTTTTTGTAACAGTTCTCCACATTAAAAATTTAAAAGATAATCAGTACTATAAAATCAAGCACAATTAGGATATATCAAATCAAGGTTGCCTGTGCGTATATAACATAGGCCTTATAGACACGGGGGCTATGACACTTTTAAACTGAATTTTCATGTAATGCTTTGCCACAACAGGACTCCTTGCTTTGCTTGATATTTCAAAGTGCTCTTTGTTCTGACATTGCCTCAACTCTTCAGATCATTTGCTTAACAAACAGCATTTGGAAAAACGTGCAGAAGTTTTCAGAAGAGCAAACGGCACATCTTTGACACAAAGGCAGAAGTCATTTGCTCTTGCCAGAAAGAAAGAGTTCCCAGAGGTCCAAAAGTTAAAAGGGTGAAAGAAAGGAAAAAGAAAAAAGTACATGAAAGACATTTTCCCCAAGTTTCTTTATTGAAAAAGACTAAGTTTGTGCAGTTGGGATTTCTTTTCTCCCACCCCTCCTAACCCCAAAAACTTCTAAAGGTCCATCCAAGGCAGAGACAAAGAACAGAAGGGAAAAAAATAGTTCAAACAGGTAAGTTCTGGGGAAAAACAGACAAACTAGCCCCCAAAAGGCCATGCAGCTAAGATTAAATGGATGAATGTAAGCCTGGAAGCACAAGGCAACCTTAGCTACTTCTATCTTCTAAATTATGGAAATAATTTAAATCAAATAAGAAAACATTTGTACTGTTATGATTAGCCTAATCACTGTTTAGAGAACTAAAAAAGTTGCCTTTTTCTGCATATATGCAATTCCACTTTTGTGTGTCTACCTCACAGTAGTTAAGTATTATGTCAACACTAACAAAAGATGATTAACAACTTCATTTTTCAAAGAGCCTGTACATTTCTCAATGTGAAAATCTGAAGTAAGGGCTTCTGGTAACTCACAAGAATGCCATTCCCACATTCAAATGTTTGTATTTGTACCCTTATTATATATGGAATACAACACTGACAAAAAATGATAGATTCTTGAATCACATGTCTACTTGGTGGGAACCAGCGGCAAGAGTGAATCACCATCACTAGCAGTCAGCTGCTTGAAAACAATCATATTTCTTTCCAGAGAATTAACTCAAATTCGTGAGTTTTAAGTGAACTAGGTATTCAATAAGACACATTTATTTTGTTAGGACTGGGGTACTGCAAGAGGAAACACTCCTCTGTGCAAACCAGCTGCCACATGTATGTGGGAAATGACCTCAAAGCTCAGGAGGCAGGCAATTTATACTCCATGATAAATGTTCTTCTTGACACCTAGGAAATATGAGAGATCTACTTCTACCCTTTAAACTTTTCACTACAAAACCTCATGTAAAAGTTAAACTGGAGGAAAAAACACAAAACTGTTCTGCACAGATTTTACTTTGAGGAGGAACCACTTCCCCACAAATACACCCACAACCACCCACCCACCCAGGACTACTTAATAGAGTCTGGAACACAAAATGAATTAGTCGTTCAAAATCAGCTTCATATTTTCTATTTTAAGAATGTTGCCCTGCTTTTTCAGTAGAGCACGCACATCCTACATCCCAGCAACACAAGTAGTTATCCCCAAGAAAAACTTTTTCATGATCATCTATAGAAACACAATAGAAAGATAAATTCCTATTAAAAATCAGATACACGGAATGGGGAGAAAGAAATCATATCCCGAGTAGTATGTGATTTTCCACCAACTTACCCTCTCTACACACGCGTACAGCGTGTTTCTGTGTATACTGAACATACAGCCATATAGTGAGCTCACATTAATGCTGTGCAATATACATCAAAACTTTATTAGCTCATGAAGGAAACAAACTACCAAAGCTATTTCAAACCCGGTTTAATATATGCAGAAAGCCTGTAACTTTAAATTTGCTTGAGGTAGAACTTACACAGAAATAAATTCAAAAAAGCTCAACAACCATGCATTCAGCAAGAATTCCATGCATACAAAGAGCTACTGAGTCACAGTTACTGTTTTCTAACACTTAAAGTTCTTGCATTGCACAGTTGTAGTTATTTCTGCCATAAGCATGGCCCACTGTATCAAGTCAAAGATGTGTGTGGTTACAATGCGATTATGTGTGATTACAGTAGCCAAAAGCTACGTTATTTCAGCACTAACACGGTCTATTACAAAAAACCATTTCACACATTTTATTACACTTGGCCATACACACTAGCCTATTTTATTATAAGCACGGAGTTTCTAAAACAGTATTTCAAGGAAAACGTGTGTACTTGTGGAAGTTGAAGTTCTAATCAGCTTCAAAATGTTCACTTCTCTACCCTATAAAGAAGTCTGTAAGATCTATTTAAGGAGCAACAGCTAACTAGACAGCAGTGGCCAAAAATAAAGCTGCACTGAGATGCGCTAAAAGCAGGAAGATAATCAAATGTGAAAAAACGCGTGTCAAAAAATAAGCAAAAAAAAAAAAACCTCCAAAACCAAAGAAACAACCCCAAACCACCCCACCCTGCAAAGACGACCACGGTTTATGTACGCCACGCTCACAGGCAAGGAGCTCCGCACGGGTTTCTCCTGCCGCAGGCCGAGCA
>VYZM01016855.1:0-13604 GCA_013398915.1 Dromas ardeola
TTCCAACCCTGTGATTCTGTGGTCCTTAAATTTAGGAGCTCTTTTTCTTCGCTTCACACTTTTTATTTTTTTTTTTTTTTGACATGGACAGTTGTTTCTCCTAGAGTATAGATTATTAAAACTAAGGATTGGGAGCAGAGGAGTTTATATTTAGAATATAGGAAAGTCTGGAGCTCATTTTAGGTGGTCTTGATCAGGAAAATAAAAACATGGCTGCCTTTCAGCCAAACACTTATAAATCAAAACCATAATAATTTACAACTATTCTCTTTCATTTTGTATGTGAACATGTAAAACTGACCTGTACGCCTAGGTGCAATAGACCAGAAAGACTGACTGGAATATTAATGAGAATAACAGAACTATAAAGCCTGTCATGCTGATATTTGTGTTCTCAGTGTCAATGCTACTTGGCATCACGACAATTCCATTTTTATCTGTTCACTTCTTAAATTTGCCTAATTGCTAGGTTTCAGCAGTGTGCAGAAATTTAATGCATCATTAAAAGATCACTTAAGAAAGATTTTTGTAGGGAGATTTTTTTTTTCTCTTAACGCTTCTAAGTCTTTCAGCACCTTAAACTTTAAACTTGTATCTGCAACAGTTTCAACTGGTTTTAGATGGTAACAGTAAAGAGCCACTAATTAAATGTAAAGACAAAATAACAGGAAAAATATTTGTTACTGTGTCTACACACCCTGCCCAGTAGGTTGGGATGCTTGAGTGCTTGTTGTTTTTGTTGCATTTGTGACCTCAGTTCTTGATTAGTCTGAACTTCCTTTTATGCAGTGCAGAATAGTTCATGATCTTCTTACTTGCACATGCTAAGATTTTGGCACTTTGTAAAGGTTTTGCTTTCTCTCTAGTCTTTACTTCTTCACTTTCCCTCCAATCAATTTAATTCTATGAGATATATTTCAATCATCCATATCAGTGGTGAAAGAAATACTATTGATTTCTGTGTGCAGTCATTTCAGTAGTTTCTTTATGAAGCATTACGCTATCAGAAGCTGTGGTAATAGGGACCTTGCAATGAGAAAGTAAAATCTCAACAGGACACGAGTTCTGACCTTGTGTGCTGTTTCCTTAACAACAAGATGGAACATGATCTTGACCTTGTCTCAGAAGTGCTATTTTTGATCTTAGATTCAAACAGTGAAGCTAATAAGAAAGTAAATAACATTCATCCTATGTTGAAGCCAAACGAAGACATACTGCTCTTTTTTGTTTCATTCCTTGAATATATAGTTTTATTTATTTTTTTAGATGATATATCATCTAAAGACCCTAACCTGCTGCTTTTTCTTTTAAATTTTTTTGGTCAACTTTTGTCTAGAGATTTGCTATCAACTATCTAACTTGGCATAAGTAGATTAATAGGAGTTTTACGAGGTGGTCGGCCTCTCAAACTGTACTCTATGGACCTGTTCTTGCCTAGATTGTGAATAATCTGTTTTCATGTTATTTCGCTTATTTCTAGTCCATACCTGATGTCTCTTAGAGCTTCTCTATATGAGAAGTTAGTGTGAAGGCTATGAGGATAAAGTGCACTAGGTATGCCGTGCTGTCTCTGGGAGACCATTCAAGTACGCACTTGTCTAATATGGGTTGGCTTGTGTTAGATGGAGGAGGCTACCTCCTGCTTTGTGTAGAGTGTCTGCAAAGGGAATTAAAATTGAGTGGCTACTGTGCTGAGAATTTGTACCCCTTGCACCATATGCACTCAGAAAAGCCTCACTTCTACTGACAAGCATTTTATTTGATGTGAACTCAGTCAGAAACTAAGTTGTCACTGGCACCAGAGCAAGGCTAAGTACCCAAGAAAATGAAGCTGAGAGTACGTCTGTATTGCATGTGATATTTGTGTGTAAAGTTAGAGTGGCTGGAGTGAAAGGTTACCATGGGTTGCTTTGGTACCCCAGCTTTTTTAGAATGCAGTGTCGTACAGGGCAGTGCAGCTATTCATTGAACAGCAAAATGATTTGAAGAGAGCAGGGACAGCAGAAACAGTAATACTTACCAAAAAAATGAACCTGTACACTAGGTGTATAGTGGAAAGAAATGGCACAGACACCTGATAGAAAGAAACAAAGAGATACAGTTCCATAATTTTATGTTCCTAATATTCTCATAGTGCTTACACAAAATATTCATGTAACAAGTTGAACAGGAGTGGTTGTTAAATGATTCAAGCACATTGCGCGTGCTTTTGAAAGTTAATCAAGAGTATTTCTGAATTTGGGTTAACTGTGTAATCATATAATCCAGAGCCTGCCTGTTTTGGAAAGACACGCCTAATGATTTGTCAGGGATCTGATCAAGTCTTTGCAATACTGGTGCTCGGCAAACTGCTGTATTGGGCTCTATTCTATTGAGCTCAAGTGCTTGAAATTTCTGTGTGTACCAATGGACTGTAGTGCTATTTCTTCCCTTATGCCTCTGATGCCTTACTAGCTTAGGTCTAAAACTGGCCCTGACACCTCCAAACATCTGTATACCTTTAGCAACCTTTCTCACAACTTCAACTGCATGTGTACCTTGGGCTACTACAGTATAATTCTTCAGGGAAGCTGGGGTAAATGCTATGCATATGCCTTTCAGAAGTGCCAGTACTCTTAATTGCATGGGAAAAAACCAGAGCTAGCAAAACAGTAAATCCTGGATATGTTTCTATGACACAATTTTCTTACTACATTGAAACATTCTTTGGACTCTTGGTTCAGTCCCTCTGGGATGGTCCACAATTGCTTTCTTGTAGCTCATGACTGGTCTCATGAGCCGCTGAATCTTTCCAGCTTAACCCCGGTCATTCCTGGAGCTAGAACAGCATCCCCGCTATAAAAGAATGTTCCTCTCTTTTCTCCTTGACAAAGCTTCCTCTTCATTTCCCCAAGGCTTCCTATGTTACAAACGTTTTTAACACTAGGTTTCTCTGGTGACTTTCCACTGTGCAGACTTCCCATCTTACAGACAGATAAGTACAGCATTAAGCATCCTCCATTAGTTTTCTTAGTAGAGAGATACACACAAAGACACAGAGACCTTTCATGAGGCAGTGGTTGTCTTTGCATTGAGTTCAAAATGCTGCACAGACCATTCCTGGATTCCTCAGATCCTCAATATTTTTTGTGTGTGCAGTCTTTCCTAGATGTTTCTGTACATAGGATTATTTGCAGTCTTAACAAGTGTAATGGTCAAAACAGGAATTCATAAAACTTTTATGGACACTTTGAAGTTCTGGCACCCTCGTTTGTGTCATTTTCTTTACACAGAGAGTGCCTGTACATGCACTTACTGGTGTAATGTACTTCCACACACATGCCAATTTCAACTACTCTGTGCCTGTGTGTGCATGCAGGACAAAAAGAGGGAGGGTCAGATCACATAGAGCGCAAGTCACTAAGAACACAAGTAACTTTAATCCTTACCATCATTTTCTCAGGAAAGGTACCTGGGGGGTCACAGATCATATTTTATTGTATTATTTCTACCAAGCCTGAAAATGAGATGTGACTCGTCAATGAAGTGTCTGGTTATCAGGAGATTCACATTCTTCTGAACCCTTTTGTTCAGCAATCCATGGATTTAGTAGTCTTGAGGTCCTGACACATAGTTCATTTCACATGCCGCTTTACAGTGACATTTTCAAGGCTGACGTGACCAATATATAAAATCCTGTGTTGCCTTAAAAAAGAAACAACACAAAACTTTTATCCCATAGCTCCTAAAAAGTGAGTGAGCTGTATGCACAAATGAAACAAGGCTATAACACAGGTAACAATCTAGCTTCTCAGACAGACAACTAACCATCACCACCACCACCACACACACACAAACATACACTACTGGCTTCTTCAGTGATCTTTTGTTTTCCACAGCATCTTTTCCTTGTGTTTCAGAAGGGCCCTGAAACACCTTTCAAAGGAATGAAATATGCAAGGATCCTACTCTCTGCTGTACTTTTTTCTGACTTCACTTTTCCTCACCACCATAGAGCAGAGTGAAGCAGAGGGACAGTGTGGTGTTCAATCTTACTTCCCCATATCCATATGCAGCTGGACGATCTAATTTTAGGCCTGTCAGCTTTCACAGTGATAAGTTAACAATATAGATCACATATAAGCTGCATCACAGTGATTTTTAAATGAGATTTATTCATTTAAAGTGGATGATAAATGGTTCTCTTTTATCAGACTCTTGCAAATAAGATTAAAGCAAGATTATTTTCCTGGAATAAGAGAACAGCTGGCACAAAGTTAATGCCTCTAGGTCATACTGTGCTTGCCTGACCTTGCAGAGATGTATAACGACAATGGGGATCATCAAGGTAGTCTTTCTGCTTCCTAAATCCTGTTTGTGTATTACAACCAGATGCTACCTGGAGTACTGATAAGTTATGAGTTATGTGAGCGCTATGAGAAGCTTTGGCAGGAACAGGCAATGGTCTAGACAAGACAGTCTGCGCTGGCCTTTCAAGGAATCGTGAGTACATGCTGAGACTTTTCCAAAAACGAGGTGCTCCTTCAGCATTTTAGAAGACCTACCATATTGTACAGAGTACCCTGAGTATGTTCCCCTCAGGGTTAGCCCATCCTACTGGGCACTTAGCCTCAGTCTCTTTTGGATTCCAGGAGACATCCTGATTTTCTTTTCTTTTTTTTTTTCTTTTTTTCCCCAGTTCAGATCTCATGAACTAGCACAAGGGCTGTGTTACAGCCCGTTGCAGTTCTCTATTTGTATTGTGGGACAAAGAATTTTTGTTGCAAGTCCTCAATATGATGTGAGAGGATGAAGGGAGCCAAATCTACGTGGACTTGTCAGTATTACATATGCAGAGTAGCTTCTGAAGTGAACTATTCTCAGAACTTGTTTCAGAAGAAACAAGTTGGTTCAGTCTGAGGGACTGGGAGAGAGCTAGCTCCTTGTTATCAGTGAGAACAATGGATATTTCCCCTGGATGAACTCTCAGACTGCAGGATAAAACTTTTCCTGTTGTTTTTTTTATTGCATTCGGGCAGAGGTCGTGGCCTTGTCCCCAGACCTCTCTTTGAAGTAGGTTGTCTGTACTGAAGAAGGTAGCAGGATTGCAAAGGGTTGCCCATGTGATAGAGAGGACTGAATGGTTGACAATGACACTAGAGTTCTTCTGTTTCACTGACTTCCACAAATTCCTGCCTGCCCTGGATCCTTGCAGGTGCAGAAGGTGAAAGGGAGGTTTTATGAACTGATGGTGATTCCTCTCATTTCTTATTTTGCTAATACATCTACATTTCCCCCGGTGACTTGGATCAGAGGAGATATCCTGTGGTATATGTATCTGTAGCTTTCCATTTCTTACCTATATTACCTCTATTTACATAAGAAATAAAGTCATACAGTTGACTTGCCATATGTCGTTGGTGAATGAGCTTTGACTGGCATCCTTACTCTAGGGAAAGAATGGGACTTCGTTATGCAAAGTACATGGTTGGTAATCTCCTGTTTCTCCTGTGCCACTATTCTTCAGCATCTCTCCTATGGCAGAGAAATCCAATCTCCATTACTTGATTTTTCTGCTCCTTCTCAGACATTGTTTTTCTAAGAATTCCTAGCTATGAGTATGTCTACAAGGTGTATAGTTGATGACATTTTGCCTCACCTGTCACAACCCTGTATGCTCTGGTAAATTAACTGTATTGGGCTGCAAATTTAAATTGGAAAGTGGTGCAGACTATTAAGTTATTTTATTGGTTTCTTCCTTTTGATCTCTGATTGCTAGTCTATAATCTGCTCTGAATCTAGTGATCTGAGCATCCTTTGTTGCTAAAAGTAGTTGTCTATTTTCAAGTTTTGGGTCAAGTCCAATGTTGAGTGTCAGGCCAAATAGTGGCCAGAAGAGGAAAAAAAAAAATTCCCTGGTCTAGTTTGATGTGATGCTCTATAGATCTTCTCCAATTCAATAAGTGAAGTCACTCCTGTCCCCTCTACAAAGAGAACAGAAGACTACATGGATTAACAGATCCTCTAGATCTGACAATGGTCCATCAGTTGTCCCTTAGCATCCCTATGTGTAGTGATGCGTAGCACAGACAATTAGAGACCTGGGTATAAGACTGAAGGTTAACTTCAGCTAAATTCTCTTGCAGGACCCTGTTGTCCTCTTGCAGGACCCTGTTGTCCTCTTGCAGGAAGTACTTAGACACATATAAAAAAAATATTATTTTGGGGCTTTTTTAATTTTGGGGAAAACTGAAAAGGATAGTCCCCCATGAAGTGTGGGGTTAGTAAAACACCTGAAAGCATTAGCTATTTTGGAATGCATATTTAGATGTATGTTTATAAACAGGCTCTGAAAACTGCGAGAACAAAACATCCAGCTGTGCCTGGTGACTACAGAAAGAGTTCAATAGAGATAGTCTGTGTTGATCTTCTGTGCTTGGACTCTGAACTCTGATGTTCAACTCCTCAAAACATATGTGAAACAAGGCATATGAACAATTCTACTGAGCAGAAAAAAATCAAAGCCTGAACAACAGAGAAAAACTTTCTGTCTCTTAAAATACTCTTCAGCTTTTCTGGAGAACATCACTACAGGACTGGCCTAGAAAGAAAAAAGGAATTGGGAATTTTGGAGTGCTCAGTGTCCTTGCAGTGCATGTAAGCACTGCTATTAAAGGCATGCTGAAAATAAACTCCTTTTAAAAAAAAAAAAAAGGCGTTGTTAGCAATCAATAAGAATTCATGAAGATATTATTTTATAGATCAGAAATTGAGATTAGAACAGGTAAAGGTTAAAGGTCTCATGATCATCAGGTTTGATGGAACTCAGTTGATTTCGGGTTGAATAAAGTTTATTTAGTACTGTTTCACCTGAATAAAAATTAAAAGACCACCTTAATAAAAATTAAAAGACATTGTGGGCTAATCTGAAGAAAGAGAAATATGTTGCAATTTATGCTCCAAAATAATTTCTAAGAAATTGATTCAAACATGGAGGAACTGATTCTCACCCCATTCATGAGATAAAAGAATGCACTGGTGGATATTGTAAGATGTCAGACTTAAAAGTGTAACTCAGAAATAGCAGACACTGAGTGCAGTACATCTGTACCGACTGTGTTCTATTTGTTTCTCCTTTGTATGTTTTTATCATTATATCTATAGCTGTTAATTTGTGAGATGTTTCCTGTGAAAACGTGAAAGGAAAAACAAGAGAATGAGAGAACCTCATTCAGTACAATATGACTTTTGATCTATTTAACATCATCTTATTGTTCGTTAGTGACAGAATTGATCCTAGCCTCAAACTCTGATCTAAATTTGCATGTTTATGTTGGCCAGAATTTAATCTAAACCAGCCTCAAATTATATTACTGATTCCAGTGGACCAATATAACCTCACAGATTTGGCCAGTTTAGGGCAGGGAAGGTGTGTGTGACTCCGTACACAATTTTTTAATCTTTGGGTGAGAAATGGCTTAGCAGTTCATGATGATAATTTGTTTTATATAATTCAAATACGGTAGCTGTTGTATGTTGTAATGCTCAGCCTCCATCGTATTGGGTGGATAATGTCAATAAGCAAGCACCTTTGACTTCTTCAATTTCTTTTAAATGGGAGGGATTTCTTACAAAAAAAAAAAAAAATGTTTTCAGTGCTTCTGAGAAGGAGGAGGGAGATGGTGGTAGTAACTGAGGGCTGTGGCATCTCACAGGTAAAAGAGAAGGGCTGCATGATGTTAGACATGGAAAATTGGGGCATGGGAGAGACGAATTGAACCCAAACGGCTTTCAAAAGATATTTAAAAAAAACCCGATCCTTGCTTCAATGAGTTTTCAGTCTGACAATGTGAATTGTATGTGAAAAGTGAGCTACCAGTCGTGACAGAGGAATTCTGGTTGATCTTTGCATCTCTGTGTAGCAGAACAGAAAGAGGTAACAAAAAAACCAACTTTGGGGTGGGTGGGACCAAAAGGGATGGAATATAAGTAGAATAAATGGTGGAGGTGAATGAACGCGTTCTGTTAATTTCAAGGTATTTTAGTTTTCTTGTCTTCTATGTAGGAGTGCTACTGTAAGTAGTGAAGAGAGAAAAGAGCAGATTAGATGGGTAGATGATAGCAGTAGAAGGTATATTTGCAATGGGATTAGTAAGAACAAAATGGTGCTGTTTGGTGTGATGGAAGGGATATAACATTTTTGGCATGGGAAGGAGTATGGAGAACTGTTATGAAAAAGCCCAGAGGTTGTGGGTTCCCAGAGAATGACAACGGTGAAAAAAATCCTGAAGCTACACAAAAATGCATTAAATGCATCCAACCCTATGATTCTATGATTCTAAATTGAAAGAAATTTTAAAGGGTGGTGTAGTGAGAACCATGATACAGGCAGACAAAGCAACCCAAAACAGGCTGAAAGTGAAGTGGTGGAGTTTCAACCAGTTGTGGAATGGGGCTGTGTTTGTCAGGCTGGGAAGAGATGGTGAGCACAACTGGAGAGCAAAGCAGTAAACTTGCTTCAACAGCACCAGGAACAGGAAAAAAACTTGGTACATGGCTGAAGAAGATGGTAGGAAATGTAACTATGTGGGACATGTGAAATAACCTGTGATTGTGATGATCGCATGAACCCCAGTTCACTTCTACCAAGCTTGTAACACTGTATCTTCTGATTTAAATCTAATTCAGTTTGTATATAGCTATGGCTTATCTATGGGAAAGTGTAAAAACTGGTATCTTTTAGCGTTAATGTTGTTAATCCTTTGGGGTCAGCCAATTCTTTTGTTCTGTTGATTATCAGGTCACCATTTGCAGTGGCACCTTGTTTGCCCAGAGAGTACTGCACTAATTTCTCATAAAAATATATAAAATATCACAGTTCTGCGTCCAAAAAAAGATCTGTGATCAGCTGGGTAAGTAACAGTTGAAGCAACTTTTCTGATGCCAGGTTTTGATTGCGTGTGTCAGCTATTTCCAGAGAGGGGACCATTCAGATGAAACAAACAGCATTAGTTTACACCAAGTTACAGCTTTCCATAATGGATGCTTTCATTGCTAGGCATACTTGGTGCATCATCTACTATTGAAGTAATTAACAAAGTATCTTGGCACTTTAATGTCTCTCAAAGCTCATTTCACGGCACAACTAATTTGACAGCTATCTGAATTACAACAATATGTGTTAATATTATGTTTTCTTAATACTGGAATTAAAGTTTGTCTTCCAGACCAAAATTACTGTCTCAATCTGTACTTCACAACACTAACTGTGGCATCGATAGTCTGATGAATTGCTCAAACCAATTTTCAACCAGTCAGAGCAGATATGATTTTCTTCACTTTGGATGGATATCAAAAGTGTTTAGATCCTCATCCAACTGCTTCATCTTGCCAGATATTACTTGATAGCACAATGTCATTTTGTAGCGACAGACCATAATTTTGTTCATATTCCAAACATTGCCCTTTGTAGGATATAGAAGCAGCGCTTGAACGCTAAAGTTCACTTCACAACTTAGAATCTAAAATAGTATCATAAATGCATCACATAAAATATCCTAGTGAAGGGTTATTTAAGGAATAGTTTTGGGAAAATATGGTGTGATCTTATGCTTTTTAGATCCAATTTGAGGTTTATATAAATTCTGATGAGAGAGTCAGTCACAGACAGAAGTTGAAAAGCAGATGAAGCAATGGGACAAAACTCTCAGGATCCAGATTTTGGCATCAGCTAGTGATAAGTCACAAGGAAAAAATTTTCTACAAGTATGGTTTATACTAGGTTTTTGAAATTTATCAGCAGAACTAAAAATCATTAAATGTAAAGGTCAGTTGTCAATGATGTATCCTATACTTGACAAACGTGAGTTCCCTGATGTCCTATCAGGTGCATTTTAATTTCAGTCTTCTGTGTTAGCCAAAATACTGTAATTCTTCTGCAGGAATCGAAGTACAAAGGCTTGCGAAACTCTTGCAGATTGTTGATGTTAAATCATGCCATATTGTATACAGTTTTAAAAATAATATTCTATCTTTTATTTTTCTTCTTACTTCAACTTTCTGTTTTCTCTTTTAGTTTTGACTGACATTGCAGTTACATTCCAGAGCCCTGCATGTTTGTGCTGATGACAAGAGAATGTCTATACAGGCAATTTTCTGAGCACTCTAAATATAGATGACAGGATTTTATACTACTTGACCATCTGACTTTTCAGAGGTTTGAAAGGGATTGGCCTTCCACAGAGTAAAAAAAAAAAAAACCAAAACAAAAAAACCAAAACAAACTAAAGGCAGCTGAGTCATTCTTAAAATCATGCTGATATATTTTAAGAATCCATTTTTCCTTTTTTCCAGTCTTTTTTACCTAAGGTGTTTTATCTCATTTATTTCATTTTCTACACACAAGAGACAGCGACAGGTCAGTCTCTTGAACACTTTTCACTGCTCTGTTATGTGACTGGCAAGAGTTTATTTTGTAATAGTTACCGTTCAGAATAATATTTTCTTAAATTTTATTTAGGGTCAAAAAAGAGTATTGGTTGACTATACTTTAGAAAAGGGCAAATACTGTAGGGCAAAGACTACACTTTAACCAGAGGGTAAATTTTTAAGACTTGCGTTATATTTTTTTATGTATAGCAATTACACAAAAAATGGAAAGGAGAAGTCCCATGTAATTCTGGTACTTTTGTATATGCAATAATCACCATTCTAAGAGAGTCTTTCTCTGCTGTTGCTACATCTTGTTGTCTTAGCCACAACAGTTCTTATTACAGGTAATTTACAGAATAACTTAATTAAATAGATGGTATTTGTTAACACAAGTTGACTGTTAATGAGGGCTAATCCTGTGCTTAAACGAACTGGAATGTCTTGCCAAGAACTGTTCCAGTCATATACAACATGAACACATAAATACCTTCATACTCCTATTACCTCAGGGCATGTTTTTTTATACACAGTTTTACCCTGCCTCTAGTGCTGACTACATAGCTGTCCTGTAGATCCAGGAGTTTACTTTCAAAGAATACCTGGAGGAAATAATACGTACAATTACTCCTATTACATCAGCACAAACGATCGGAGTTCTTTTACAATAGGTTTTTTTTATACATAGGGGTAGAAAGAGTCTCTGCCTCAAATGGCATCCTGGCTAAATAAGCACAAGTGGGAAAAATTAACTATTATTGTCCTCACTGACAAGAATTGAATAAAAGAGTAATTTACTGACTAGCCTTAGGTCATGCAGGAAGCTGATGGTGGTGCTGCAGATTGAATGTAAGTATCCTCAGTTCCAGTGCAGCACTTTATCCAAAAATAAGTCCTTATTTGTTAGACATCTCAGTGAGAACATCCTGCAATATATCCTGACATTCCTTTTTCTAGAAAACATTCTCCTAGTGCTAATCTTAATCTCAACTTTTTTTTTTTTAAGACCCATAAAGCTTTGAACTTATATTAAATTCTTGGAAGAGACTGAGAAGTGGCTAAAGGTGGTATATACAATAAATAAAATACTCTTGGGAGTCAGTTCAGTTTTATTGCATTTAGTCTGCTCAGCCAAGTAATATATATCTAGTTCCAGGTACTTGCTTCTTGTCTCAGTTTGTATAGTGTTGGTAGGAAATTGGCACCATAGATATTCTTTACAAGAAGGAATGATGTACGTCCCTACATAAAACAATTTCAAACAGCTCACAGGAGCTGAAAAATGCTAGTTAATTTTCCCTTTGATTTTCTGCAGTGTTGAGGAGTAGTTCCCAGGGTATTTGTTGGCTGACCTTGCAACCTGGAACATCATGGTCTGCTCTTACTTCTTGCAGACCAGTTGACAACCTAAGTTCGGATGTGTAATAACTGTGTGAACATCATCTGGATGTGTACGTTAGTGCTACTCCCTTGTCTTTTCCCTCCAGCATAAAGCCTTAAGTCCCTTGGTTACTCCTGCTGTGGTTTGCTGAGGGCTTGATAACTAAAGGATGATATTAAAGAAGAGGAAACAACTTTGTGTTGTCCCCATTTCAGTCTGAAGAGACCTGTCAACACACAATTCAGCAGACACTTTGCTGCGAGGAAGGGACCCAGGGAAGAGAAGCTGCACTCTGCTTCAGTGTATCACCTCACTTACACGTCTTTTGCTTATGAAGTGGAATATCCCATGCAACCTGATAACACTTTCACAACATTCAAAGAGGAAGACACAGTTTTCTGCCATCAGGCTTGATAAAGGAGATATAACAACTTTCATCGGGTTGTCATCAGGAATTTCACAGCCAAACCACCTCAGCATGGAGCATTACCTGCTCTGCTGTTAGCCAGGCGCTGCTACAGAGCACAGGCTATCACAGTCATACAGCATTTGTTTCTGTTATGTAAATATCTGGAAGAACCAAATTGAGAACTTAACATATTTTTTTGCCACCTGTCTGGTGCAGGGCTTCAATGCAAAGGAAATTTATTGGTGGACCTTGAAAACTTGGATCAATTTGATTAACTCTGTTTCCTTGAGAGGAGAAGCTGTTGTTCATGTCGGTCCCATGTTTGAGCTCAGCACTGGACAGGTGAAAAGTAAGTTATTACAGTGTTCTGCTTGATTTTATCTGGATTCTTCTAATGTGCTGATCCTTGTGTTATCTCATCGCTTAATAATTTGACTCAATTAGTAGCAACTACCGTATGGGTGTTAGCTGAAGGATTGTGATTCTGCCTTATGAATAAAATAGGAAGTAATGCAGGTCAGTCTCTGTTAGTTATTGGATTGTAGTGATTTGTAGGTTCTCTTGGATATATATGAAAATAAGATTGCCCTTAGGACAGTAAGGATATTTTAAAATATTGTCTAAATCCACTTACAGATACTGAATTCTAAGTCCTGATGCTTTATCTCTATATTTTTATACGATGAAAGCAAGCTGTCTTTAAAATTTAGAGGAAACATTATTATACCACTGTATAAATCCACATCAGGCTTGAATCTTGAATGCTTTAAACAGTTCTGGTTCCCCTGTCTCAAATAAAATGTAAAATAACTTCAAAAGTTAGACAGATGAATAACAAAGATAATCACGGGTATTGAAAAATTTCCATAATGTGAAGAAGTTAAGTATGCTAACACTGTTTAGCCTGCAGAAAAGTTGACTAAGGGACAACGTGATACAAGTCCATAAAACCTGAAATAAAGAAGGTGAGTAGAGATACTGTTCATTGTCCTTCCCAGTGTAAAACATTAGAAGGTGTTAGTTTCACAGCAAAAAGAGGCACTTCTGTGTGTAATGTGTCGTTCAATCTAGAAAGTTATCACTACAAGGCGCTGAAAATCTTTATGGTTTTATGGAGCAGTTGACAGATTCATGGAAGAAAATCCAAGGAGGGCTGCTTAACAGAAAGCTCTTACCTCTGCCTCAATAACTGCAGGAAGCTGGGGCAGTATTGTGGGTAAATATTTATTTTCTTCCGCTCTGCTCTAGGCAGAATGGTACTGGCCAGTGGCAGAGATCCAACGTGATACAGCTGTTCTTTCTATTCTTGTGTCCTGGAATCAATATCACTGCTATGATTGAGAAATTTACTCGGTGTTTGAGCTGAAAAGCTCTAGCTCTATCTAGATACAAATTCGACTTTCTAAA
>VYZM01016855.1:13629-28407 GCA_013398915.1 Dromas ardeola
AAAAAAAAAAGAAAAATCATCATGAAGACTGATGCCTTTTTTAATAGCTAATTAGAATACAGATAGCTGTTGAATGATTGTTGAAGAAATAATGGCAAAACTTTGAACAGCTAATGCTGAACTGTAAAGGCACCTTTTCAAACATGCCCTTTCAAATGTTTTGTTGTCATATACAACTGAAATATCAGCATTCAGGTTTGCCTCTTTCCCCATACTGGATCTGCCAAGGCACCTAGATGAGTTAGGCATCCACTTCTTGCTAAAGTTCAGTAGAAGTTCTTTGTTTGACCTTCTGGAAATCCTTGCCTGAACGCCTGTGTATGGTGCTGTGTCTGCAAATTAGAATCGTATTATTTGGGGCACCTGTAAGAAAACTTGGCCAGATATCTTAACAAGGCAAAGATTAACATTCATCTGATGCACACATCCTGGAATAATGAGTGTCTCTTCCTCACAGAGATACAGATCTGAATAGCAAACGCTTTCTCCTTTTGTTTGGATATGCAATTCACCTCTGCTTTGATTTTATGTTCTGTAAAGATATTCCAGAAACATTTTTCTCTCTAATGACTAGCTAAATATAAAGGAAAGACTAAATCTTAAATCATTCCTCCAAAACCCGAGCTATCTCTCTGAATATGTTTCTGGATTAAATAGCTTTTTTTTTTTCTCCTACAGTTCACTTTTTCTTTTTTTCACAGTCCTGTTAAGTCTTTTGTAGTAATTCTAGAGGTACAGCAGCATGATGTGCTTACCCATCACTAATTTTCTACATGGCCAAGAAATGTCAGGGATTTAATGCTGGCAATATCTTTGGAGACCAATTCAGACATAAAGTAAAAAGAACCCTGGTTTACAATTGATTTTACTGAAGTAACTATTTCCTCAGCATCATTATTGTATACAGTAGGAAATAGGTACAGCTATTTGCTTAGAATAAAACAATTTGTGAGGCCTGTCATAAAAGGCTAAGAGAATACCTTCTTTGCTTCACATACCTTTTAACTGCCTCCATAAAATTTAAGGAATTGCAATAAAACTTGGGAAGTGCCTTCACTGATGATCTCTATTTGACAGTATTTAGGAGATTATCTTGTGCTCAAGACCAATTGGAATGTTTGCACATAAGAAATAATTTAAAATTATATGTCTTTTCTGGCCTTTCTTTTTTTTTTAGCTTAAAAGATCTCTCTCAATCTCTCTCTTGCTTTCAAGCGCACGCTCTCTTTTTTTTTTTTTTTTTTTTTTTTTTTTTAAAAAAAAAAAAAATATTTNNAAACAGAAAGATCTTTAAACAGTTCACTGCCTCCTTGGCATTTCTTCATTCTGCTTTTCATTTCATGTGAAGTCTCCTGGGCTCTGACCAGTTCAAAAAGCAACTTTGTAGTTTTCTATGGTAAATGACTGACAGTATTGGAAACTATGCTCTTTGTCTGACAGACAACTGCATTCACACTGCTAAGCATTTGGACTGAACTTTTAATTTAACCCTACCGAATTCTTTTTCTCCTTCCCTCAGCATTGTCTGTATTGTATTTCCTACCATGGTGATGTATCTTCTATTTCTGAAGCTGCGTTTTTCTGGGCTTCTAAATGCAGCTTTGGTGTGCAGTTTGGGATCTAATGAAGATGTGCTTTGTGTATGTGCTGTTGCATATAATAACCTGAGACATTCACATCAAAGCCAGTTAAAAGGTGGCCTATGCCAGTAGAAATGGAGCTTGTAGGTGTCAGCCTGTTTACTAATGAAAAATAATGTGCTAGTAAAACTATCAGATTTGTGGAAATTGTAAGCAAAAGAGCTAAAGGATGAATACAGCTGGAGCTTGAATAACTCTCTTAGGTTAGTGTCTCTGTGCCAAAGTTGTGGCATATTGATGAGATGGCTCGGGAATTTTTCGATGTGCTCTGAATACTGTTGTATTATCTCACTTAGCAGAATACTGTGGATAGGTCTCATTAGTTCACATGCTTAAAATTGCACGTGTACTTTGGTGCTGCCAGTCCAAAAGCTGCAAGATTCTGCTGTTGGATTTGTGGAGTGGATGGAGGCTGTGGGATGTTTCCATGAGGCTGGCTGCTTTTTCCCTTGAAAGAGGTGGGGAATAGCTATTTGGGGCAGCATGTTTTACTCTACTGTTCAGACATCTGTACCAGCCCAGAGACAGAACCTGAACTGCATCAACTGCCTCCATAGGAAAAGAAGGGACAAAGGATGGGTGCCCTTCATTCTATAGTCAGACTGGGATTTAATGCCAGGATGCACCACAGAGATATCCCAGCTTGTGAAGAGATTCCCTGGCTCAGATCTCAGATGCTGCAGTGATTGCCATTTTCGGTCCAAATTGCCACCCAGGTCCAAATAAACAATGTTGCTGCTTAATAAAGTAAAGAAGGCAGTCCTTTGTCCCATGTGAAAAGTACTGGCAATGTAAGTAATTGATTCACTTTAATAATTGGGAAATGTGAAAAGGCAGAAATTCTTATATTGAATTAACAAAGTGATGAAATATTTGTGTATATGTATAAAATAGTATGAATTCAGTATCTTCCACAGACAGCATGCAATATTTTAATTCCAGTATAAGAATTTATGGCATTTGAAAGAGATTATTCTCTTTCCCATATGTCTCTTTTCTACAGTACTCAATTTTGAGATATGTACGCATTAGAATCTTAAACACTGTATTATATTTGTGTAAGTTTTATTTGTGCATGTTGTAAGTGGGCGTATAAATGTCTCCTGAATGTTATCAGTTATAGGTCATGTCTTGCTTTGAAATGAGAAGTATGCTAATACTGTATTAGAAATTTCAAGTTCAAACACCTAGTTCACAGAATACAATTCCAAGATGCCCCAAACCCCATTAAAAGCCCATCTTTACTTTTGTTCTATATCTGTTTGCCTAAATGTAATCTGTAGACCATAAATCTCACATCTACTCACGTTATGTCAGATACATTTCTAGTGTAGACTGTAGAATACCTACACAGTGCCATGCAGGACGTGTATCTCCTGTGTGTCAAAAGATGCCATACTTTGTTTCTGCCCACCAAGCGATGAACTAGAGACCATTCTCCATTATACTGTTCTTTTATAGTCAAAGGATGACAACATATTCCACTAGACTTGTACTTGCATGGCATGCAGAATGATTCCATACTATGCTATAATTAAGCAGAAAGCCCAGTTTAGCTTGAGACGCCTTTTAAATACAAATGATAACTCTTCTCAAATTGTGGAATACTGTGGTGTGCTTGAGACGCAAGCGTATGTAGGGACCCAAGATGCAAGATGTAAAAACCTGAGCTCGTAGTTTAGAGCAGCCTCAGGAACACCCTTTCCAAGCAAACATGAGCAGCTCAAAGGAAACACGGATGTCTGGAACTGGGTGATATTGTGTTTATTGTGTTTATATATATAAATTATATTAAATATTTACCATATATTAATAATCATATTAGCTATGCTCTGTTGTATTAGCATGATACATTCATCTCTTTATACGTAAGCCTGATAAGGACTTGCACAAACAGAACAGTTTTTTGCCTATATGCATAATTATAGTAAGTTATTTAACCAAATAACCAATAAATGTATTTATTAATCATACAGAGCAGGCAAAGGCTAGTTCCTTTTGTATGCAGCTGCTCTCAAGAGCCTTCTGGACACACATCAAGAGTGAAGATCATTAAAGGGCTCACAGACTGCTTAAAAGGATATTACCCTGTTTCTGTACATTGCCTTTTGTAGAGCTCACACACCTCAGAATGCATTATTACTAAATTGCTTATTGATTCTGAATAAGGCACAGTGACGCATCTGTGAGTCTGATTTTATTTATGAGGTGGTTCTGATAGAATAGTGTGACTTATGTATTTATTCAAGTCAGTGGAGAAAATTTATAATTCCATGTTCCTTTCTGTAATGGTTTAAAATTCACAAGTCAGTGTTTCAAATTTTTTTTGCATTTCTGCATGTACTGTTTTTTAGCTTCAGCTGACCAAATATTAATGCCAAGAATGTCCCTATTCACTCTATCTTTCTGATCTCCCCAGTAACATGATGTAGTACATCTGTTTTCTAAGCAGCATACTATAAAGACTGCAGAAGCTACTGTAGATTTGAGAAGGTTCATGGGAGTGATGATGGTAACGTTTTGTAGAGGGAGTTTATGATTTATTAGATGGAAAGAGCAGACATAAGAGGCATTCTGAACCGAAAAGGATGCTGGGATGTACATGGATTTTTAGGAGAGGGATATGCTCACTCACTTTCTGATTCTATGGCTGGCATTCTTCCTCAAGGTCCCCATGTTTAATTTCTTAGCTCAGTTTGGATTCTGTGGACTTTAAAAGACTGAAGGGTGCGTTAGGGGAAGGAATGGCAAAGGACAAAAACTGGAAGTAGAGGGTATTTCAAATAGGCAAAATTGCATGGGAAGTAGAGATCATGAGACGATAAGGAAATTAAGAAAAGTTTTATAGAATTTCTTTCCCTGCTGCCCATGCTCACACCTTTTCATTATGAAAACGTGTCACTTATTTCCAGTTTAGTCTTCCTAAGATGGAATCTACCTGTTCTGGTTGACATTCAGTCCTGTTCCTCCAGTCCTCAATAGTGTCATTGGTGTCATTGATGTTTACTCAATAGCAGAAGAAACGTCTCCCCAGTCTTCAGTTCTCTCCATTCAGCATGTAGCTGCAATTGGGCTTTATATGGCTGTGAATCTGTAGCTTGTCTGACTGGTACTATAATTGCATAGACCCTTTCTTTGCCTTTCCTAATAAACTGGCTTATACAACCTCTCTGTTTTCCCAAAATCCCACACTTGCCTGCAGTTCCAAGGCATTGTTTTGGCTGGCAGGTTGCAGTGTCCCTTTCTGCGTAGAATGCAGTAGGATGAAGCTTTTGCTGTGTCTTAACAGGTAGGTACCTCCTTGTACAAATAGCATGATCATTTCTGAGTCACATTCAGCTGGCTCCTTGCTGTGTGGGAGACTCTATAAGTGGAAGCAGAATCTAGAGCCGCATTTATTTCTGTCAATTGGCTTCAACGGTTGTTAGTTGTGCATGTCTTATTTTTTTCTTGTTAAGTAGCAAAGCTTTTGACTGACACTATTACACCAGGAAGACTAGAATTATGTTTAACTCTATAGTAAGTATGCAGAGCTGTAGACAAAACGTAGAGCATTTTGACTGTCTTTCATTATCTTCATATTCTCCCATCCTTGAAGAAAAGTAAATGAAAAGCAATGAACTTCCCTTGGGAAGCTGTAAGGTCCTCATAATCTATAGTGATAAGGACTACAAATATCCAGATAACAACATAAAAATATACACCTACAAACATTTCAATAATGTTTTCTAAAGTAATATTAATGTCACATTATTTTTAATATTAATGAACTGTTGAGGATATTTTTTTTTGTCTTAACAATGTATATATTGCTACCATTGTGCTGATCTTAATTGATTCTCTCATAAGAATTATGGTTGCTAATTCTGTATTCATAGTACATGAACTTCCTTATTGGCAGTTATTTTATGGCTCGTTTTAACTGTAGGAGGACAGTTTCACTGCATTTTCTTTCCTTTCTTTTTCTATCTTTTTTTTTTTTCCAGTAACGCTAGTGTGGAAATTCATCATGTTAAACTTCTGGAGAGCTCTGATTCTTGTGTCCCTTTTAGCCCTCAGTCTGTTAGCCAAGCAAATGTGATTCAGAGGTCATATTGTCAATCCTCTGGTGCAAAGCCAGCCTGCATGGTGCTGCTAAGCTACAGGCATCTAAGCATGAAGGTCTGCAATGTACTGAAATTATACTGTTGTCAGAATTGTTATTAGCACTGATTTCTGCATTTTCTGAAAAAGCAGTTAGGGACAGAAGGACCAGCTGACAGGAAGCCCATGAAAACTTGTGTCTTATTATACTCAAGTGTCTCTTATGGTAGAAATTAGGTTTTTGTCCCAAGTAGATGGGGAGATACACAGCATCAGAAGCACCTAAAAGTGTGCACACCGAACTGCTCACCAACAGCTTTTTGCATGGGATGGTGTCTGCTATTTCCCTCTCCCTGAAGCATGCAAAATGCAGCAGTCAAAAGTGAGCTGCAGGCGGTAGCTTGGAGGTGTCTGTTGGGGGTTGTTTTTTTGGTGGTGGTGGGACAAGTGCCATTTTTTGCAGCTTATGTAAAGAAGTTTGTTGTAAGGGGATGATATTTGCTGGACAGAACCCAGGGGGCCAGCATTCATCTCTTTGAAGGGTGATAGGTGGAAGAACACGTTCCCCGCTTTCCCTTGCTTGGTCTGTTGCAGTTGGACTTGTTGCCCTTGCCATGTGTGCAGTACTAAATGGAAACAGTGTTCACTGATTAATGATGCTGTTCCATGCTAGTAAATTTGACTTGCCTTGTCTCTTCATCTAGCTTCCCTTAAAGCAAGAGCAAAAATCTGAAGCATTTAGCTGATTGTGATTTTTTTAAATTGCTATTTAAAAAACAGGTTCGCTTGCGTTTCTGTCCACCAGAGGTGGACACATATGTGCATCATCCGCATTTGAGCTCATTTTGTCCAGCAAGGAGATTGACTTAAAGAGTTGAAAAGAGCAGAGCAGGCAAAGCAAGGAATTGTTTTATCAATCCCTTTCACACCAAGCACATGAGATTTTTCTGAGCAGTAAGAAATTTGTTTTCAAAAGACACTGTGAAGTTCACCGAGATTCATTGACTCCGGGTGGCAATATAAGCTTGAGACAGTAGTGACAGGCTTTCTTCCAGGACACTGTATATTGTAAAAAATAAGCTTCCTTCAACTGGAATGATGCTTAGGTTACAGTAGCACCGTAAAAATCAAACACCATTTAGATCAGCCAAGCAAGAAGTATGCAGGATTTCTGATTAGTCACGTAGAGCTCCTTTCAGCTTTGCTGGTGATATTTTCTGTAGGCAGCGTCTGTGGGGGGAATCCTGCACCTGAGCCTCCCTGGCTCCCTTTCCAACCTGCCCTTCCAGGAGTTGCAGAGAGAGCAGAATGCTGCAGCAATACTCGGGCACTAAGTATTTTTTCCAGAAGGGGCCCACTTAGCCTTTGATTTTTGAACTAACAGTTAATAGATGGGGCAGTTTCAGGACTGAGTGTGTTTCACAGCACTTGACAAATGCCTGACTCACAGGCACGCTTTGCAATTGCAGTGATATAAAACACCTCTCTGTTTACTCTCTTTATTCAGGATATGTATTCACAAAAAAAGATATATTTTTTTTCAATATAGTGAGTGGTGTGTTGGCATTGATAAGGTGAACTTTACCGAAAGTAATTGGGCAAATGTTATTATCACTGAGTTACAGGCAGGAACTGAGTTTGCATTCAGCTGCATAAGATGTATGTCTACAGGGAGAGGCGGTCCGAGGCAGCCCTGCACAGTCTGTAGGGGGTAGAGAGCCTACAGTATGGACTGGGGTGGACTGGGACAGCTGGAGCACATAGGGCTCCATGGCTGTGTCTACACTGCAGAGAAGACTAGGGACACGGAATGGATTCCTGGGGTTGCTCATTGTCCCTCATGCTTAATACTTGTTTTGAAGCCCGGCACTGCTTTGTGTTGTCAGGACCAGGTTTGTTTTCCCCACTCTCAAACGATATCCTAGGATGCTTTGCACCTTCAAGGCTTCTGCTACACCACAGAGAATGCAACCTATAGCCTCAATTTCATGCTGATAAAACGACATTTTGATGAGTTGTGACACAGCCATCACATTATTCAAAATGCTCTGAACGGAGAATAATATGCAATGAAATAGTGTTTATGCATTTGGGCTATGGAGTGACTGCAGGGGATCAAAGGGAAACCCTGGGCCAAACATTATGTAGAGCGTCCAGGCAATACCACTCAGGGCCTTGAGCTTTATTTAGCAATATAGATAAAGTCTGAATCTGCAGCTTAGTATATCTGAGCTGATGTACGATGCTGTCTGGTATGAAGTGTGTTACCTGTGGTCATTTTCTAGCAGTCAAACGAAGGTGGTAAGGTGGGCAGGTCAAGATGCTCACTGCTGCTTCTGAAAAATACTCTGAGTTAAGCTGGAATCTCATGAACTGGTGTGGGAGCAAGAACTGAAATTTAGGACCTCCAGGCTTCCATTCCTTGTGCTCTTCAGCTCCAGAAAATGCTCCACTGAAATACAGTAAAAGAGGAAAAAAAGCATCCAAAGAAGGTAAAATTATAGTTCCTTATGACATATTATTTCTGTCGTCTCATCAGTTCAATGGAGAATTGCAGTAGAGCAGGACTAGTTCTGCTCTCTGGAGCCTCTGGGAGCTCTGACTTTACTTGCAGTAGAAGTTGGACTGAATTCTGAAGTAATAAGAAATTTAAGTCAAATGCATTACTAAAATTATGTGTTATGGATGCATGAGGGATTAAAGAGTTTAAAAATAATGATTTACTCAAGTCAGCCTTGAGGATCAAAGCTTTGGCTTCACTGCTGTCTCAAGGTGGACTTAGTACCTCATGGGATAGTTTCATGGCTCAGTGCAACACAGATAATTTGGCATTCAAAGCTGTCAACAGCATGGATTAATAAAGCATTTACAGTATCTTTAAAGTTATTATTGCAAGCCAACTCTCATATACTTCCTGAGTGCAGCTGTAACTGTTTGTTTCTGAATGCAGAGTTTCTGCTTGTCTGTCTGTGTGGTTTTTTTTTTGTTTTTTTTTTTTTTTTTTTGGGGAAAATATCCCTGAAAAGATGAGGATAGGCGATTAAAACCAGCAGGAAACATATAAGGGAATTGTTGTTGGTCTAATCAGGGATTTAGAGACTTCAGCAGGGGAGAAGTATTTTATAAATTTAATACGAGGGTAAATAGTATTATCATCATTTTGCAAATCCAAGAACTTATTCAAGATCATTATTCATAGCCCAGGAGTTCTTGTGTTTCTTTTCTTAGCTAACTGCATCATGCCCCTGTCTCCAACAGAAGGGCAGGAAGATGCATATAAACTGAACTTCTTAGCTGGGATTATCTCATAAGGCAACCTTAAATTTTGGCAGCAAGTCAAAGGTTTACAGCACATCAGCAAATGAAACATGAGGACAGTTCATGGTACTGCTATCAACTCTCTCTCTCTCAACTTCCAACAAGCAGAGGTCAGAGTAATTATCTCCTTGTCACTTTTGGGGTCTTACTTTGTAGCAAATGAGGGGATCAAACTGTGCTACAGAAGAGCATTATAACGCTTGGGTAGTTTCAGCACAATGCAGTTCCCTTGCAAGGCTCCACAGCCCCTCTCACAGCAAGCTCCTGGCCTGCTCTCAGATCGCAAGGAAATGATCTGATGATCAGCGTGCCTTGTTCCTCTCACTGAGTCTTTTCCAAAGTGGGAAATCTCTTATGTGTTTCCTTGCCACTCGCTGGAACAGAATCATAGGATGGTTTGGGTTGGAGGAGACCTTAAAGATCACCTAGTTCCAGCCCCCCTGCCATGGGCAGGGACACCTCCCACTAGTCCAGGTTGCTCAAAGCCCCATCCAGCCTGGCCTTGAACACCTCCAGGGATGGGGCATCCACAACTTCTCTGGGGAGCCTGTTCCAGTGCCTCACCACCCTCATAGTAAAGAATTTCTTCCTAGTATCCAATCTAAATCTACTCTCTTTAAATTTAAAACTGTTACCCCTCCTTCTATCACTACAATGCCTGATAAAAAGTTCCAGTCCTTTCAAATGTGCCTCTGAGAAAATTAATACACAGCATATTGAACAGCAATACCTTGCACAGGTTTGCTGCCTTAAGCAGAAGATGCTCTAGGCAGACCAATGGAGTAATTGGGAGATGTATGGATAAGATTTAAGTGCTAACTTCCAAGGTACACATGAACATTGAGATAAATTGAAAGAAAAGCCAACGTGACTACCGAATTATTATGAAAAATGGTATTCATGTTTCGTACAATTATGACTATATTAAGCCTATTTCAAGCAACTAATATGCAGATCTGATTCAGGAGAGATTAATTGGTGATATGAACACTTAAGCTATATAATTTACTCTGATTGAAGAGGCAATACTAAAATATGGCATTAGCAAATGTTGGACGTAGTTTTGTTCTGCATCCACTCACCGAATATGCTAGGTAACACTCTCCTTATTCTAAAGATTTAAATACTCTAATCCCCTGGATTTGACTTGCATCTGTGTTCTGTTTCTTTGAATTATTCTCCAAGTGCTGTTGCTGTAGCGATAGCCAGTTCTGTGGTGAAATGAAGCGTATTCCAGATTTAGCTGTCAAGATCTGTACGGGGGCCCTTTGGTGGGATCAGGCAGGGTGCTTATTAAAAAAACACCTGATCCTTTCTGTTTAATATTCAACACATATTTTCTCTCTCCACAAACTCACTGGTCATCACAGGGCATGTCTCTGGGCACTCCACTAGGTGCTGTGAATTATTCACTGCCACTCTTCTCACCCAGAACAGAGAAAGTGCACTTTGTGCATCATGCTGGCCCCAGCAATTCCCTAAATCCACATTTTCTGAGATGGAAAGGAAGCTGCAAGCCATCTCCTTAATTCCATTGACAATGAACTAGTTGAAGAAATACATTAATTCACTCAAGTTCATAGGTTCTGATCCAGATCCAGGATTTCATCTACAGTGTGGATGTGTGCCCCTGAAAATTAAAGTGTGAAGTAAAGGAAGAGATAGACAAATTATTAAACTGCAGTATTTCAGATAGCCATAATAAAAACTGACTGTGATCAGAGTTCAGTTGGGGGCTGACTTCTTCTGCATGGTATAGTTCTGTTTCATTTGCTATAAGCACAGAAATTACACCTAGATACCAGTGTATATGGTATGCAAATTTGCCTTAATACTGTGAAGTCCTACAGTATTAGCAGAGCAGGATCCTATAAAAACTGTGTCCAAAATGCCTAGCTATGTGCAGTTAACACAGATATTAAATTGAACACTGCTCTTACCATTATAAATGACTGCTTTGCTGTCTTTGTCAGCAGAGTTGTGGCATTCATCCTGTCACTAGGAATAAGAATAAGATGACCATCTGCATTTCTGCAGAGTGATGGCTACCCAGAGTGAGTTCAATAAAAGAAAATTATGGCTTTGTGCTTTGCTACAGCCAATAAATCACGAGCAGGTCTTGCACTGAGGTAAAAAATGAAAAATAACTTTATAGGGTACCATCTGAGCAGCCACTTGAATTGTTATACCCCCAAAATGAACATCACGCAAAGGTGATAAGTAATGACCCGTTCATGAGGAATTGAGCACACTGGGTTGTTAGGGACACGGGTGGATACATGTTACGGGAACACTAAAGGTACACTGGTGATCTTTGTGTGAATCAGTGACAGCACATGAATACAAGCTATCAGGCCATTTTGTGATCGGCTTCCATTTCCTTCCTTCAAAGTAAATCATTTCTGTGCTAGTTCAGCACTTCGTTCCTCTCCCTTGTCTCTGACCTGGGGTCTTCTGGAGCAGCCGATTCCTTTAGCTTGTAAGACTATTCTCTATCTGCTGGAAATCAAAGCAGGTTAAAAGATGGCCTCAGGGGACCCCTTGGAGGTGGCATAGGCCTTCTTTTTAGGGTTTGAATATGCCATATTGGAGACTGGAATTCTCTGACCAGGCTCATCGTTGTAAAACCTCCAGTTACCTTATTTGTCAAGTAACATCAGCCTTTCTCAGTGGTGGGGACTCTAAAATCAACTGAAACCTAAGCAGGAGTTTTTGGTCACCTGAATCAGCGCTTCCTAAAGGCAGTTGATTTTTCTGATTTTGTTTCCTCTTTCAGTCTACTTTGAGTCATAGACTAAAGCTCTAATGCTTTCTTCCCAATTTAGTTATCCTGAGTAGGGGGTGCATTGCATGCATGGCTTTGCAAATGAAGGCAAATATGTGCTAAATGAAGATGGAGTAAATGCTGTGGAAAGTGGGTTTCTAAGTAGAGTTTTGACTATCATCTCATAAATATTCATTGGTGTCTATAATACAGTCAGATATTTTCAATACAGTAATAAACTAAATTATCATTTAAAGTCTATTTGTAGCCATTTTATCACATTAATAGGTAAATAACAGTTTAAGGCCAAATTTTGATTTGAATTTAGGACTAATAGCTTAAGGGGTCTCTGATGAAATCAGTTGTAATACAGATCATACTGTGGCTCCAGACATTCAGAACTGTACTCCTATCTATTTCTTTTTCAATTTTGCAGTCTCTGCTTAAATACCGTGGTGATTGCCAGTCAAGAAATGCCTCCAGGTGGATTTTCCAAAGGACTCAGCATGATGTCGATGGGAATAGTGCTTTAGAAAACCTCAGCTTAAACAAGTATCGAAAAGGACAATAATCACTAGAATTCTGTTATCTATAAACACTGTTAAATGCACTGTGGGCAAAAAGGGAGAAAAAGGGGAAAATACGTTTTTGAATCTAAGGTTATTAATCTTTATTACTAATTAATAAACGTTTGGACTGTATTTTTTCTCTAAAGGACCACTAGATGTCAGCAGGTATCTAGGCTAGCATAACTGGAGCAGCAACCATCTGGTAGTAAAAAAAAAAACCCTCTACCCTGTAATGATGTAGTTTAAATCGCATACGGTCACTAGCTAAAATTGTTTTATTTGACTTTATAAAGATTTCAGGTACCCGAAATGTAAGAGTGAGTGTTTTGGCCGTCAAAATAGGGGGGGGTTTGTGTGTGTTACTTCTTGCACCTGTGGTTTGGTTTTTTTTTTTTTTCAAACTACATTAATTATCATCTGTATTCTCTCCGTTGTCTTTCAGGAAGCATTTCTCATGAGAAAGTCTACCAGGTGCAGCTTTATAGTGAGGATGGCTGTTGGTTTTTTATCTAAAAGTTTCATGGCCGAACTTATTTTAAACATGAGCATGACAGCTAATTCTGTTGAAAGTGGGGAAAACCAAAAATATGAATAAAACTTCAAACGTAATATTCATAGCATAACATGATGTGCAACTGTTCTGTGACATCAGGCAAAAAACCGTGTGTATTCTGAATGTGCTCAACTCACCTGTATTGCATATAAGAAATAATGAAAAAAAATTATGTTATTCTGTATTCAGCCTATTTAAAATGCATAGACACACTTCACTGCTTGCATTATTTTTAAGTTAGATCAAAAGCCTTCTTGATCAGTTTTGCCACACAGTAGTATAAGGATTAGTATTTGGCCATATATATGTTCATGTGCCGTGTACCCATTACTTAATATATATCCAGATCCACTGTCAAAACAAGGAAGTGTTTGGGTAGTTTTGACAGGTAATCTATCCTTCCTAACCATCCATATCTTCGGGACGTTTGTGTTTTGGAAAATTAGACATATACACTGGAAAGTGTTATTTAAACAGTTTTTTTTTTTTTCTCACAGAGTGGAATGTAGGATCCTTGGCTATTGTGGCAATTCAAACAGACATTACTACACTGCTGCTAGCAGGAGTTAGGGGACATCATGTCACCGCTGAATCAGGCTCTAGTGAGATGAAGTGCAACTCCTGAAGTGCATCATGTCACCGCTGAATCAGGCTCTAGTGAGCTAAATTGCAACTCCTGAAGTGCTATCAGTCAATTAGTTATCAAGAAAGGGCTCTATGCTCCTTATTCACCCTGCTTCATCACAGGCACTCCGTTGAAGCATGTGGGCTAGCGGCAGAACAACTTACTTCCCTCCAGACACCATCTGAACTGCCTGCTGAAGAGCAGGTACAGAGTGAGCCTGGGGATTAGATGCCTCAGTGGAAGACCTGAAGTTAGCTGGGGTGAATCTGGGCCCAGAAAATGAAATTACTATGAAATGACTTGTCCCTTGGTCCAGGAGTCACTTAGAAAAAGAGCTCCAGTTTCTCTGCTTCCACCATGTCTCTGGTGCTGCGCATGTTTCTTACACTGAGTTACAGATTCCTGCGGTCTCTGTGGTCCTGTGCACCAGATACAGGGAGCTGGAGAAAAAGCGGAGAGGCTTTTCAGTGGCTCTGGCTGGCTTTCATCAGCCTGCCCTTGGATGTGACCTGGTGTGAGGGGTAGTAATCTCATAGCAGTTGCAGCCATCCTGTTTGCACTTAACATATTTTCCCTGCCCTGTCCCAGCATCTGCCAAGGGTTTGCACCGTATATTTTCAGTACGGCAGAACATTCAGCAGGTTGCCAGGCTGAAGTGCATTGCAATATTCAGCCACTCCTGTGATGGCTGTGTTGATCAGAGCACCAGCCTGCATAAGGAGGTGCTTCATCCTTGCAGTGTTTTGAAACTGGTAAACAGTTGACCAAGTCCAGAGAGGGAGAGATGCAGAGTAAGGGGAAACTTGGAGTCAAGACTGAGAGCCAGTCTGCTACCAAATTTTGCTCACAGAAGGTATATCCCATTGAACTACACACTTACCTAACGTTACTCACACTGTGCTTAAGGCAGGTTGCCTAGCAGCAGAGATCTTAGCAGGATTTAGCCACAAACAATGTCTTGCTGTCCATGTTTCATCTGTTAGGAGGATTTAGGATGCATAGGAATTTCCATGCCAAAGAAAGCGAAGTACAGCCCCTCTGGACCTCATATGAGCAAAGCAATGCAAACCTAGGTAGACTGTCCTTATTGTTCCTGCAAAATGAAGACTATTCGGATTGCACACACCACCTCATCTTTTTCTAACATGAAATAAAGGCATTGATCTGTGGTGGGTTTTTTTTTTTTTTTTTTTTTTTTTTTTAAAAAAAAACCCCGATTGCTTTAA
>VYZM01016855.1:28490-44399 GCA_013398915.1 Dromas ardeola
GTATTTGAGCAGGGTAAATAATGGTGAAAAGTGAGAAGGAGCTGAGGGGGAGTAATGCTTGGTTTAGAAGTAAATTTCATTGTGACTACTTGTCGTCTTCCTATCATGCAAATACTTGAGGAATCTGTGAAACTGACTGAGTAAATGTGAATGTTGGAGTCTGTTAGAAGTACTTTGGCTGCCTGAGTTAAAATCAATGATTTGCATAATTATCCTGACTTGGCACCTTGATTCAAATGGCTCTGTTCCTTAGCACAACCTTGTACAACTCTGTCCCCTGGCCCAAAGCAGAGGCTAATTGTCAGCAGTGCTAATGAAGAAATGACAGCATCCCTTTAGCTGGCCATTGAGTAAGAAGAGATTCAGAAAAGGGGAACTGAGCCTTGCAATTTTCCGATACATTCGATATTCCCTGTCACTACAGCATCAGGCCAGGATGAACTGGCGAGTTTTTGGCTCACCATTGATCATTCTCTTTCTCAGACTTGATCTTTCTCCATGGATGTTTTTTACTTCTAAGGAAAGTCTTTGGCTTCTCAGAGTTTAAATCCAGACAGACAAATAATGCTCAAGGATTTTAAGACTGGTAAAAGGTAGAATGATCATTTTCAGTGTTAATGTGGTGTCTGGAAGCATTTTAATTTCTGTTTAGTTCTAGAAGATGGGCTATGGTATCTGCTGGTGGAAGCTTGCATATCTTTACTGCAATCTATTCTGTGAATTAAAATTGGCAGATAATTTGGCTGAATAGCTCTGTCAACTGTTGTGATGTGATATAGAATACATATGTACATTATTTCTGAGTGTTGTATTTTAGCTCATAAGACAGTAGCATCCTCAAAATCCATTCAGATCTGCCACTATTGCTGAATCAGGCCTTTTCCTTGTTGATGATCTGTGAATTTTTACTTGGTAGCACTTCTTGGTACTTAAGTGCTGTGTTCAGCTTTGTCCCATTTTAGTGAATAATTGTTGGTTAAAAATAAAACCAAAACTGAGTTTTTTCAGTCATTCTGTTTTGCTGCTTAGGACAGAAAAATATCTTCCTTCCTTCCTGAATGAAACAGATTATAGCAACTGATTTCACATTCACGTCTCTAATGAGATGGAAACCTTTAGTCTTCAGTTCAGCCATTGGTATAAATAAAAGGTATAAGCTGTGTGTGGATCTATTTTGTCCAGATCCTGACATCAGCTGTTTTTCCTGCTATAGTTCTGTGTTTACACCTGAAAGGATCAAAAAAAAGATAGTTTTGTAGCAGTTATCCATAATCTAGGATTCAGAGAAATAAGGGACACCGTTCTAACAAAGAAGATAATTAATCATCGGAAACCATTTATGTAGAATAATAGTGTAGAATAGTGGTGGGTCCTTGATAATTGCTAAATTTTAAAATCAAGATTCAGTGTTTTCTTTTAAAAGAAGATTTGATCTAGTTCAGTTGCACATAATCATTGGACTTGATGCAGGAATTAATAAGGGGAAATTGTATGGCTTTTGATATTTTGAAGTTCATTAACCATTAGTCCGAAATCATCAGTTCATTGCGAAGGGGAAGTAGTCCAACAACAGTGTCAGTGTACAGTCCTTGCCTCTCCATGTCAAAGCCTTACTAAAAGGGAATTATAGGATTAGAGATGTATTGATTAATTATATAATATTTTTCTGAAATTAGAACATTTCACCACATAGATAATTTTCTCTTTCTATTTATGGCATTTTATTGTTGTATGCATCTCACAAAGAGGCTTATTTGCTCAAAGTAAGACTAGTTTAATCAAATACCCATCATGGCCACATCTTTTTGGACAGGTCTGTTTGGGGATGCAGTGACCTGCCCTGTGTATCTATAAACCCTGAATCTTTGTGTGTCATGACAATCACGGGCTTAGGGTGCTTTCATGTCCTAAACTAGCATAGGTACTCTGCATGTTCAATGACTGTACTAGTGAATCCCTGGTTATTAATTCTGGAGTAGTATATGTAGCTTTAAATGATGAATCAGACAGAATGAAGCTGGCCATTAGAGTGCACTTGATGTTAATTGAAGCCATGACTCACTCGTTTGCATTTTTTCTTCTTACAAAGAATGTTTAAGTAAGACCCTTTGCTCCTTTTAAGATCTTGAAATCTGCGTCTAGCTATATATCAGAGAAGATACTGATCACAATGGCTGATCAGAAGGTGCTTTAATCTGGTATCATGAGCATGTATTACAATTTGAACTACTTCTACTTGAAAACTGACCGGAATTTTTGAGGACTGCCTTTTTGTAGCACAGTTGTGGGATACTATGGCCAAGGGTGGGATAGTGAGATTGTTCTGGGCCACTGGTTACACTGCACGTGAACGGTGTCTCCTTGCTCAAGGCCCGTGCATCAGTCTAGTTTCCCATCACGCACACACATTGCTGAAGTAAAAGGCAACCACGGTCAATTTTCCACACTTTTCTTATTTTATCCCTCCTGCTGAAGCTCAAGTAAAGATCATGTCGCAATGAACGCACCAGTAGAGTAAATAGATGCAATCAGTAACAGTCCTGGGCTCAGGAAATGAATTTCAATTTAAATTTACCAGGTATCTGAAGAATAGGAAGGGAAACTATTGCAGAACAGTGACAGAATTAGTTGTACGTTACCCATCAGTCAGGGGGCAAATAAAGATCCTGCCTCCACCAGGCAGGAATGGACTGGCTGGAATTCCCTAAATATGAAAGCCTTGCAGCAACAAAATGTCTTTAAAAAATGTATCCTTTTTTATACCCTAGAAAAAAAACAACCTGCAGTATTGTGTAGTAAGGATATAATTTTCAACAACCAAGCTCTACAGCTTGCTCAAATGGTCTTCATAAGATTTTTTTCACATTTCTATTTTATTCTAACAGACTATATAAATTAGGGAGTAATTTGGCCCATTAAATATTAAAAGATTATCACTTTTCTCATTTTTGCCATAATTTAGAAGTGAACTACACAGTCACATTACAATTATTCCACTTAATTTTACTTTTCATGTTATTTTTCTCCCAGCGTTAATTGTGTCCATGTTGCAGCATTCAGCTCGCTACATGTCTCACTGCAGTCCATTATCTGACCAGTCGAGCCTGCAGCAACAGGGAATCGTATTTAATTGGAAAGATGCACTGACGCAGAAAAGGTACATGTAACTTTTTGCACTAACTATACCTTTTAAAAACGCATCATTACAAAGATGACAAACTGTCATCTCTTCTTCGATCCGAAAGATTTTCAGAAGCTGCCAGAGTCAGAAAGTAGAAGGACTGAAGCCTAAAATTCCTTCCATGTCGTGTTATGGAATAGATGTGTAAAGAATGACTGCATAGGAAGCGTCAGATGAGAATTTTTAGAAGCTTTTCAAAGCAATCAGTGAAATCTGATTTAAGAGTACCACTTCATTTTGCACTTAATAGTGTTCTCCAGATAAACTGTATTCCAATGTGCTTCACAAAGTTAAATAATACAGCTACTGAGATAAATAACAGCAGAAGGAGACAGTCACAGCAAGTTATAGGCTCAGGGAACAGCTGTTTTCAGCTGAGATTTAAAATGAAATGGCAAAATTACAGTGCATTATTCTATACCACAGTGGCCAGAGGTTTTCAGCAAACTCCACCATACCTGAAAGCTGTCAAATAATAAACCAAATTAATCAGGCAAGAAGAGTGGTTGGAAGAGTTCAATGACCTGAGCCCTACTGACACAACTTCATTTGAAACTGAACCTGAGTGATGCTGCGGATTGTGCTTAGCAGAGACCAAGTATAACGTGACATTCATTTTCCTCTTTCTGACCTTGCTTGCCTGGATGTGCTGGGGCACTTAATTCTTTATGCTCCCATCAGCAGGATATAATGTGAGAGTCCAGTGGTAGCCAATCCATTCTGTGGCCTGTCCAGGTACGCGGCGTGAGCTCAGGCAGTTCATTCCTGAAGCATGGTCCAAAATTTGTCTGCCCTTGGCACTTGGCAATTGTAAACTCTACCTAGTTTTTTTTTCTTTGATTCCGGTACCAGAATGCGTTTCTGAATCATCACCTACAAGAGCAGCACTCTTCTGGAGGTGGAAAGCAAACCTCAGCCTAAAAAATACAATAGAATTGCCTCAATTTACACCTACTGAGAAGCTGGCTAAAGCAGCATTAACTGATTAGCCTCTATATTCTTAGCTCAGATTCAAATCATAATCAGAGACAGTTTTGAAATTTTGAATAGTATGAGGTGAAAAAGATGGAGATATGTGCCATAATATTTCATCTGAAAAGGTCTTGCAGGTATAGTCATCAACTTTTTAAAGATTTCGCCATTCATATATCTTTTTTAACAGTCAGTTTCTTTCAAAACGGATACACTTTAGATTTGAGACCCTCAGGCAGAGAGGTGATATCCCTACAATACCGTATCCCAAGCCTGAAGGAATACAAATAATGCTATAAAAGTCGCACATATTTTACCATTGTCTCAATTTTTTGCTGCAGAAATGTTGATTTAGTTAGATCCTTAACTGTCTCTTCCCTGTAATAGCCTCAGCATCCCAGTAACAAAGAGCCAGCTGCTTTTTCCAGCCTCCATTTAACACTCGAACAAGAGGAGTCATGCTGTGCCCAGCATTACTGGGGCTCATGAGGAAGAAATGGGAATCTGTTCAGCCTACTTTTTAGGGTTTGCCTAGCAGCTTTGGAAAGCAGTGGCAAGCTTCACCCTAATTTTAGCAGTTTATACATATTGCTCATCTAAAAGACAATTTTTAAGGTGTTCTGCATAGCTTTCTCTTTCTCCCACAATAAAAACCACAAGATGTGCTCCACAGAAATTTGGGGGGGCGAAAGTCCACTCCAGGTATGATCTGTGCTCGTTTTAGAGCCTGTTAAATGTTGAACAAGGCAAACTAATCTGCAGTTATTTTGTGGGACGATGGTATTGTGTTAATACTAATGACTCTGATGGGTGAAGGATAAAAACATTACATTTGATGAGGATCTGACAAGAACATCTGTCTTTGTTAAACTTAGTGAGTTGGTGGTGCTAATGGCTTTCTGGGAATCAGAATTTGTGAAAAGGAAAAGGTTTCTCCATATTTGTTAATCTTTTGTAAATGTTCACTCCTAAGCAACAGACTCAATATTCAAGATGCTCTGCTTTGTCATTCCTGAAGTAGCGCCTTACTTAGGCCTAAGTAATTTTTGGTTTAATCTCCTTGTCATTGAAAAGAGGCATGGACTGACTTTGGCTCATCATCCCTCCAACTTATGCCATTTTTGTCGGGTTTGAATATGAACACGAAATCAGTGTTGAACAAAAGGGATACAGTGTAATGACAAAAAATACTGTGTAGCAGATGATTTTTTTTTTTTTTTAATATGAGAGTTAAAAGGATGACCGTTTTCCAGAAACTTGTTTAAAATTATTATAAAATAAATGCTCTGCCCAGGAAAATGACAGAATGCAATTGGTAGCAAAGGGATAATTTGAAGGGGATAAAAATCACTGCAATGCTAAATGGAAATGTCTGATGTATTTGCAAGGAAAGACACTAGCAGTATGCTGTCTGAAATTGCTACGCATGGCCCAATATCTCAAAGTCTAACTTAAGAAAGGTATGAAGAAATGGAAAAGATTTGTAACCCATAAATTGTAAGGATCAAGTGGGTTTATCAGAGGAGAGAGAAAAATCTGATGTATTGTAAATAAGTGTCCTACAGAACCGGTAAGTGAAAGTAAGCTTTTAATAAACATCTGCTAGCAAGCACAACGTTGAAATATGTGGTGATAAACATTTTGGAATCCATAAGTCTTTCTGGGCTGCATTCCTATAAAGTAATGAAAACAATTTTGATGTATGTTTGGCTGGTGAGCACTTGGCCACCTGCAAAGTCATCTGCTTGAAAGCGTTGTCTTTGGCATTGCTAAGTGCCTATATCTCTAAACAAGCACTTATTAGAAGTGAATCCAGTATGGAAGTGTGTGGGGTAAGAGAGGTAAAGGTTTGGTGTAAAACTTAAACAACAGTTTTAAGTAAGACAAGTATAAAGCTTCCCCTGAAATGGCAAATTCTTTGAGGTGAGTAATGAAATGTAGGTGAGATTGGCTTTTTCAAACCGTGAAGCTTGCAGGAGAGTGACTGTGAGGAGAATAAGACCCCTCTTTTGTGTCTATGTCGGTGGCAAGAGTGGGAGGATATATCTTCAGAGGGCTGTGATGCTGCAGGTAATGGAGCTGAACACAGTGCTCATTGAAGCCTAGCCAAAACCCCTGTTTGTCAAAGACACCCTGTTTGCAAATATTAAATGGATATTGAAGGCATGGTTGTGAACAATTTGTATTTTTAGCAACAGGAAAGCAGGATAGAGAACTGTGTTACCAAGACATAATATATGTAATATACAATTCTTCTGGAACTAATTATTATTTTCTGAAGCTACTGCAGAGTTGTATGCTACCGTGACTGAAGAGAGGGCTTTGTATAATGTTAACAACAGGAGATATAAGTTCTAGTCCTAGCTTTTGCAAGAAATTAAAATCATTGTAATTCCAGTAGTGCTTAGCTTCCCCGTCAGCCCTGGATTGGCTTTTTGACTGCTTTGCCCTCTTCTAAAATTGCTAACCTAAAAAGATGAAAGTGCTTTGCAACAATTCCGGAAAGTAGACACCTACATTTATTTTTACTACTGTGAAAACTGAGGCAGATGAGTATGGTAGTCTGATTTTCTAATGTGTCTATTAAGATGGATGTCAGCATATGAAGGAAACAAGAAGCAAAATTCTTCTATGACACCAATAGGCTAAATTTCTGAATTCACAACAGAATATCAAAGCTTGCTTTCACCACGTGTTTTATTCTTCTCTGTATGTTTTCCTCAGCAAGAGGACCGCATCCCTGTGGTACATACATAAACAAAGATCTACTCTGGGTCATTAAAAAGTGCCCAGATCTGATTTCACAATTACAAGGTATGGATAATTTTGTGGCCTTTTGAAGGATGAATATAGAATGTGCAATCTGGAAAAATGGGTACTGATGTACCACAAACATTAATTGGGGTATGCGGTGCCAACGCAAGCTTGAGTTTTGGTTATGTTGCTAAAAACCGGGCTCAGGGAGAGAAAGCACTCGAGAAATCAAACTGACAGTGTATGAGATATCCTACATCATCAAAGAAAGCTGCTGAAACAAAGTGAGCGGGCTGATACGATTCCAGCTCCTGGTACTGCTCGCCAGTGTCCGCTGGAATGTGTCAGATGACCGAATATGAATGTGCTCCGGTGGGAGGGATGGCCTTTTCCTTGCAAATATTTCTTCAGCTCTTATGTTGCCCCTCAGCAATAATGGTTGGCTTTTTATAGAACACTGTCTGATTCGCTGGCAACCTTTAGGTATTTTATTGATTTAACATTTCTTCAAAGACGCAGTGAAATATATGACCCATGGACAATGTGATTTTTTTAAAGTTGATGCTGACGTCAGGGGTATGTGGCCTGGTTCAAGCTCTGCTGTCTCTGGAGTTCATTAGAAGTTGTTTTAAATATGCTTTCTACTCTGTTTATGAACTAGATTTCTTTCTCCACACTTGGTAAGGGTGCTGTTTTACACTGCCTTCGGTGTATATTTCAAACCCTCTTGCTGAATTGAGTCATTTCACGGTGAAATAAGCTGAATGTAAGAGAAATATGCCTTGGTTGGGACACTGTGGTTTAGTATATCAAAGCAATAAAGAGCGAGGAACAAGTTGGGAGAACTTTCAGAATCCGTTTTATTTATTGCTTAAAAGTAATGAAGGAAAATGTAGTTGTTTGTGCCCTCTGAATGTTAATCTGCCCAGCTGCTGAAATCACAGTGAAAGGTGATAGCAAGCTCTGAAAGAATTGTGTGTAGCTCATCTGAACATAAGGCTAGTTGGCAGGATACTGACTCAGAAGCTAATGAGCAGGCAGGGCTGGGATTTGGCGTGTGATGGAAGTGGGTTCACCACACAAGGGTTTCAGAAATAGAAGCACAGACCTGAGCAGCCAAGTTTATGTTGAGACACAAGGCTTACTGTGACAGCCTCTGAGCATGCAGCAGCCACCACGGACCATCTGATGCCAGTGTCTAAAAGTAGTTCCCACTTTAGGTTTCTTTCTGAAAACTCCGGCCCAAGTCCTCAGGGGTTTTTAAATTTTGCTGCAAAGGACAAAACGTGTAACAAAATAGAGATAACGGTATCTGATTGTAGCTGGTAGATGATGGTAGAATAGAGATAATGGTAGCTGATCTCCAAAGGTCCCTTCCAACCCCTACCATTCTGTGATTCTGTATTCACTGTCCTTTGACAGATACTTTGTAATACTGACGTGTCAGGCTGAGCATCCTTCAGTTCCTGATACCCTGCATCTGTATGTACCAAAAGAAGATGTGATTGAAGGAGCTCCTACTTCCTCCCTTCCCTTCCTCACACTTGCTTTATCTCTGCAGTCATTTCCATAGGTATTATCATTGCAGCTGCTGCTATTTAGCTGGTATTGCTGCACAGTCCCCATTCTTTTTTCCATTGTAGAGATGGAGCAAGAAGATTTGATAGGCTTATAGTTGCTCCTAGTCCACTGAAAGCTTAAGCAAAGAAGCTAGGAGAACACGTAGTGCGGCAGCACCCTTCGACACCATGCAGAGGATGGCTCAGTGATGGCACTGAATAAGCAGGCCAGAAGACTGGAGCTGGTGTGTCTGAATTTGGTGTCAGAGACAGTAACTGTTGTTGCTACACGTGATTAGCAAGATGTGGAAATAGCCCTGTGTAGAAACAGAGGGGTTGCCAAAACTGGTGGGGCAGTTTCATGCTAGAGCCAGCAGTAGTGTAATACAGACTGAAAGCAGCTGGCCAGCTGGCCTTTCTAAATTCAGGCACGAGCTGTAAATCACAAGGTCCCCCTCTTACATAAGGGGACCTACTGTAACACACACGGCTCATCTCTGAGGAGCTCTAAATAGCCAGGACTGGAATAACTCCTGTGTCACTCCAGGTTTCTGCTGACATGATCATAAAATCGTTTAGGTTGGAAAAGACCTTTAAGATCATCAGGTTCAACCATTAATCTAGCACTGTCAAGTCCACCACTAAACCAAGTCGCTAAGATTCACCTCTACAGGTCTTTTAACTACCTCCAGGGACGGTGAGTCAACCACTTCCCTGGGCAGCCTGTTCCAATGCTTGACAACCCTTTCAGTGTAAAAATTTTTCCTAATAGCCATCCTAAACCTCCCCTGGTGCAACTTGAGGCCATTTCCTCTTGTCCCATTGCCTGTTAATTGGGAGAAGAGACCGACTCCCACCTTGCTACAACCTTGTTTCAGGTAGTTGTAGAGGGTGATAAGGTCTTCCCTGAGCCTCCTTTTCTCCAGGCTAAATAACCCCAGTCCCTTCAGACGCTTCTCATAAGACTTGTTCTCCAGACCCCTCACCAGCTCACTTGTCCTTCTCTGGACCCGCTCCAGCACCTCAATGTCATTTTTGTAGTGGGGGGCTGAAAACCGAACATAGTACTTGAAGTGCAGCCTCACCAGTGCCGAGTACATGGGGACAATCACTACCCAAGTTCTGCTGGCCACACTATTTCTGACACAAGCCAGGATGCCATTGGCCTTCTTGGCCACCTGGGCACACTGCTGGCTCATATTCAGCTGGCTGTCGACCACCACCCCTGGGTCCTTTTCTGCCGGGCAGCTCTCCAGCCACTCCTCCTGCAGCCTGTAGCGCTGCATGGGGTTGTTGTGACCCAAGTGCAGGACCTGGCACTTGGCCTTGTTGAACCTCAAACCGTTGGCCTCAGCCCCTCAATTCAGCCTGTCCAGATCTCTCTGTAGGGCCATCCTACCCTCAAGCAGATCAACATTCCTGCCCAACTTGGTGTCACCTGCAAACTTACTGAGGGTGCTCTCAATCCCCTTGTCTAGATCATTGATAAAGATCTACAGATCTTTAAAGAGAACTGTCCCTAATACTGAGCCCTGGAGAACACCATTTGTAACTGGCCACCAACTGGATTTAACTCCATTCACCACAACTCTTTGGGCCCGGCCATCCAGCCAGTTTTTTACCTGGTGAAGAATATGCCCATCTAAGCTGTGAACAGCCATTTTTCCAGGAATATGCTGAGGGAAACGTTTATCAAAGGCAATAAAGTTACACCGGGATGGAAATGCCATGGTGAATCAGATTGGAGCAAAAATGGTAATGACTTTTGCATGTCTGCTAAAGCCAGGTGATAGCTCATTCTACAGAAAAGCAGAGTGTAAGTGAAGTCTTCCTCACCCCGCTCTCTGCAGTGGACAACTTTTGTGGCCAGTGAGGACTGGATTCATTGAACAGCTGGTGGCGGTGGGTGGACTAGATTTCCCAAACGAATGTCTGATGAAAACAAAACTGTGGTCTCTACCCATCTCTCCAGTGCAGGCAGCAAAACTAGGGCATGTGAATGGCAGTGGACAATTACAGACCCTCTAAAATGGCTCAGAATTTGTCAGAGGACTTTTGCTGCCACAGGCACCCTCCCCCCTGTTTCTAACAAACCTGGTGTCTTAAAATTGATTCCGATGTTTTAATCTTTAAATCACAGGAAGCAGTGAGAGCAATAAAATTTAATCAACAGAATACTTGTTTTATCAAGTAAACGGATAATTGTGACATTTGACATTCTTATGAGACTCAATTTCTTGAACATTTGCCTAATTATCTCCCCCTTTAAAAGTTCTGTTCAGATTCTAGTTTAGCAGTTCACCACATAATCAGATTCAGCTTTTCTGAAACATTTTATTATTGTTATTGTTAGATAGTGCATTCTCTTGAAAATGTCAAGTGTGTTGTCAAATATTGTACTAATTTCAGTTTCGTTTGTCACAGCCCTGGACTGTATTAAGAAAATACATACTGTGAGTAGATCATTCCAGTAACCAGCTCCATCCTAAAGAGCAATGGAATCACTCAGATCAGAGGCGAGAGAATCTCTGTATAGTTAAAAGGACTTTGTCAAGGTCCCTTTTAATTCTATTTTCTGGGTTTCTTGCATCAGCCGTGGTATCTTTGCATTCCAGAGGCATGCTTTTGGCAATGATTATGTGTCACCTAACTATAGTTGTCAGAAGCTAGGTATTCATCAGGCTCCCTCCTAAGTTAATAAAGAAACAGCATCTCCAGGAGGCAACTTACCCCTAATATCTTTAATACCCAATCTTAGGATGAGTGGAATTTCCCTCTGAAAAGCCTGCTTCTCCCAGCAGATAGAGGAAACAAAAAGTGGCTTAGGCTAGGCATTCAAGATTTAGACAGCAGAAGTTAGGTAAAATTAGGCCTGCCTGAGGGAATTGCTGTTCTGTACCTGACAATTTGTGCAGGTTCCAAAAGTGACAGGACAAATGCATGGACTAGGAAATAAAAATACATCCTCAGTGGTTCAGGGAGCTGTAAGTTGCTGATGGCTGGCATGGTACTTTGGTACAATTCCTCTATGTGTTAGCTCTATTCTTCTCTTCTCTAAGCATCCAGTTCGGGCCCTTGTCACAGAGAGGGTTCTGGCAGATAAGACCTCTCGTCACACCTGCCATGACTGCCACTACATTCCTGAATTCCACCTACATTGACTATTTCTTAGTATTCACTCAAGTGTAGTCACAAGGGATAGATGTTGTGTGTGTTTGGAGGATTAGTACAAGGGAAGTATATCATCTGAGTTTCCTTTCTGCTTCAAATAGTCCATAGACCATGTGACAGCCCTCTGCGTGAAGTTGGCATTGAGTCCACAGAGTGTGAGCTGGTTTCCTGAATGGATGAGACGGCAGGTGGCAAGCCAAAAAAAGCTAGTTTTCAAAGCCTGTGACTGGAGAGTGAAAGACACGGACGTGTAAAGAAATATCCGTATTATAGATCTAGACAGACATTAATGTGTGTGTCCTAACTTTCATACCAAGGTTATAAGCTCCTGCTTATGCACAAGACAAATTGGGTTTGTCTGGCTCAAACAGTGGCAGTTCAAACTCCCTCTAAATTACAAGATTTATGCCTTTGCCTTTATCCAAAAGGCTGATCTAAAAGTATGAAAGAGTACTTCAGTCTCTTAAGTCCCATTGCCTCTTGTTCTCATTATAATAAAGGTAAAGGTGCCAGTTAGATTTGGTCAGACATTTTTATAATTAAACTTTAAAATTGAATAGTGCAGTGAGTGTCTTACACTTGGGCACCTTTGTGTGCTCTATCAAATACTGTTTGTGATCTTCATAAGGAAATGAATGTGGTGGGGTGCTGAAATACTTCAAATAATTTGTCCTCGGGGTTTCCTCCTTTTGATTTCCATTTTTGTTTTAAAAAATTAGTTTCCTGTGGTTGCAATGGTTTGTGAAGTTCTGGCAGTGTCACCCAGTAGTTCAGAGATTAGTCCTGAGTCATCCCCAGGATAAGGAGTCCCAGGTGTATATTATGCCTGACTGGAACTCCTCTGAAACTACCAGCATCTCTGCCACTTGTCCCGGGGCCAGTGGGGAGTAAGAATGGCTCATTTAGTGTATTGATGAAATGGCACCTAGAGTGCCATTTCATCAATATTATATTTCCAATATTGCCATTCATCCAGAACCTGATTTCCCTGCTTTTAGAGTTTACTAGTCTATCAGAGTGATTTCATGTTAAGGCTTGTCTCACAGCTTCCAGTTTATTCCAATTTATCTTTAAAAAGACCAGGAAACATTTTGGTCCCACTGAATTTGCTAGAAAGAATCTCAGAGGTACTCCAAGTGAAAATACAAACATATCTTCTCTCGCATCTCTGACCTCATAGATGGTCTTGTCTTTTCCCCTCTTCTTCCCTCTGCCTCCTTTTCAAATACACTCATGTTTTCTTGCAGGCATTTTGTCCCCTCAGCAGTCCCAGAAACACTTTATGTGCTCCGCACTCTGCTGGTAAGTGCCCACTTGGTGGTGGTTTGTGCAGGAGTAGTTTTCTTGCTACCTGGTGTGTCTTGGCAGGTGGGGTGTCCTTCTTCAGAGAGAGCGGTGAAGAAGCACCGCTGTCCTTGCACACAGAGACAGTAATTTCCTTACCAGTGGAGCAGTGGCTTTAGTGCTCCTTCATTGCCTGCCTACTGAGACTGACAGTTCAGATTATTGCGTACATTCAGAGAGATCTAGGAAGAACATAACAAGTTCCCCATGCCTCGGAAGTTACTCCTTTTACAACACTGAGTCTGCTAGGTAGGCATATACTGTTTATATGAAGAAAATAAGTCAGTATGTGTTTGTTTTGAGAATACAACATTGTAGAATAGATTTAATTTCATTGCAACACTATCAACATTGACAGCAAATGTCTTTAAGGCAGAACAGAAGGGTAATGTATTTCTTCTTTTTCTCTTATCATCTTCACATTGTTTTCCCTTCTATTTGATCCTGCTGCTATAGACTGAGAACCTTTGTGCAAAGCACAGAGACAACTTCAGCTCTCATCAGATTACTCAGCACCTAGCAAAACTGGATTTTAATAGGCGCTTGATGTCATGTTGGAAAAATATTATTTTGTGCTGCTCCATGGCAACATTATTTTCACATTCAACTCCTTGAGAAAAATGTGCTTGCATGCCGATTGGCTCAAAAACTGGATCTTTTAGAACATCTATGAATGTTTCAATAATGCTCTGCTGAAAGCATTGATCATAGAATCATAGAATTGCTTAGGTTAGAAGGGACCTTTCAGATCATCTAGTCCAATCATCGACATAACTCTTGATGAAAACCATCACTAAACCATATCTCTAAGCACTATGTTTACCTGTCTTTTAAATACCTTCAGGTATATGTCCATCAAAGTCACCGTGCCTTTTTGAATTAAAAGAAAGTATGAATCTCTCTTGAACCACACTTGTTTGAAGCAGCACAAGTAACCCCACTTCATGTGCCCATGATACATTTTGGATACCATGTTTCTGCTCTGTTGCACGGAAGCATTCAAATGGAATCGAAAGGTAAATCATCGTAAGTGCAAAAAATCCACACAGCTCTCATGGCTGTGCCTACCACGCAGTGAGGAGGCACAGCACGAACACACTTACCAGAAAGTATCCTGTATGCTAAGGGCAATTCTGAACACCCCTCTGTTTTGAAGTCTTCATTAAAACAAATATTTTCTACTTATCAGTGGCATTTCTGCAGTTTTTTGGAAGAGTGTTCATATTTACCCTAATGTCTTGGGAGCAAATTCAGCTCCATTCAAAAGCCAGAAAAAGGTATAGACAAGCATTTATGTCTCACTTAAAGCCTTGTTTTGAAGGTTTAAAGTGCAATTTTCTATACAGAGATGAATTTCATTCTCCAGTAGCTCTAAGTATGCTGTTAAAATTGGCTATATGTCACGCTGAAGGGACAGCTCATCTCATGGTCCCTGTGATGTTCCTTAACCTTTTTACACATACAGTACCTATAAAATGCCTTTACCCAGAGCAGAATTGCATCTTGCTTGCTTGCTTCCTTCCTTCCTTCAATAATAAATAGGCCATATTCGGTTGGTCGGAAAAAGTCTTGAATTTCAGATTAATTCAGCAAATTATGTTGCCTGAAACAAACAATCAAACTAAAAAGAAGAGATAGCAATGTTGACAAGAATAGTTCTGATATTTTCCAAACATGAGTATTTCGGCATTAGGGATTTGATTCAGAAAGGAATTAGATACCACTTGCAACAATAAAGAAGGGGGTGATGCCTTCCTTTTCTCCATTAATAGCCCATATTCCAGTGGTTCTTGCTTGGGATTTAGTTAAGGAAGGTTTAAACCTAAGTTGAACCTGAATCACAACAGTGGTTCTCACCTCTTGGAACAGCCCTTGTTGCTCATCTCTAGGAAGTTGTGTGCTGACGACTCCTGCTGTAACGTTTTCACTGCACAGTAGTACAGAAACATTTATCACACCAGATAAGAAAGGCCAGGTAGCTTCCTTTACAAGTAAGACCTGAAACCATCCAGAGTAATTCTCACTGTCCCTCTCATGTCAAACGAAAATTTGAATATGCTCTATATTAAAGATAATTTTCAAATTGAAACCAAATAGTTTAGTGTTGAGTCAAAATTTTTTTTTCCATTTGTTGATTTGCTGGCTGTACCAGAAAAATTGGACTTTTTTCTTTTTATTCATGACTGGGAGGAGCTTCAGCAGATTATGCTTTTAGTAATGTACATCTTAATTATAATGTGCACTATTAAGTGCTAGAGCAAGAAGATTTAAGCAGGTTAAACACTAACTAGTTTAAATAGTGTATATTATACAGACACAGCTACTTCAGCTGCAAGCTCCCACCAAAGGTAAAACTGATGTAAAATCTTATAGGCTTTTAATTAACAAGATATAGCTGAATCACCTTAATGGATTGCAGGAGTAACAGACCTGGCCTGTAAAAATCTTTTGTGACTCATTTTCCAGTTTTCCAGGAACCTGGACAAAGTAAACAAACCAAGAAGTGGGCCTGTTCAAATAATTAAGGTAAACCAAGTACTGAATAGCCCTCAGCTCCAGGTTCAGTGAAAATTCTGTCATTAAACCAACAGGCTGGCAGGAGAACCATTAATGTGTAAATAGCTGGTCATCCTCTGCTGCAGCTGTAGCCCTTTTTTGGCTATGGCAAGAATGAGATAGAATTCAGTGCCTGCAAAATGGATCTGGTGATGATAGTTATTGAACAACAACTGTACTGTTTCCTTTGATAAAATCCTGCTGCACAGTGACTTTTTGCAGGTTCCCAAGAAGTATTGCTTTTCATACGGAACCTTATCTTTGGTGCAGAATCAATACTTTTCATCTTGTGGCTATGAAAGTTTGCTGAAGTAGGAAAAATTGCATGGCTTTTGCAATATATTTTTTTTTTTTGGTTGGGAGATGTATCCT
>VYZM01016855.1:44419-91271 GCA_013398915.1 Dromas ardeola
CCTGGAAGATCCCCCAAAGCCCCAGCATTTACAGGTCTCCTCTGTCCAGCAAGGCTATTATGTTTAAAATTAAACTTCTGCTGACATTCTGGGTAGCATATCCCTGTTGTCTTATAAGACTCTCCCACATGCAAGCTATCCTCTTTTTAACAGTTGTATTAACTACCTTTGAAGATTACTATATAGCAGCTTCTCCTTCCCTGCCTGTCACCCACAGGAAACAACATTAAAGGCTTCTGCTTGAATTGTTACCATTTCCATTGGGTTGCTACGCACATTTTAAATGTAGGCTGTCATTTCGTTCTTCGGTTTCTTCCTCCCACCTCTCTTTTCCTCCCCTCGTCTCCAAGTCCATTTGTGATGTTTGTGGAGTTGTTCTTCGGCTTCATTAGAGCATTGATTTTTTTTTGTTAATTTATCTAATTCCCAGTCAAATGAGGTCATGGTACTTGTAAATCATTTAGTTTCTCATTAATCTCTTCCAGTGCTGGCTCCATTTTTCAGCTGTCTCCCTATTTACTACCTCTAGCGAAAAATATCCAGTGTTCCCATCACTTGTCACAAGTAATGTCACGGTTGCTGTGGATCCATTGGCCTGAATAATCAACATGATTTTTTTTTTATTAGAAATCAAAATATTTGTTGCTGCTGTACACAACTGCATCTTAAATCCCATGCAAGAAAGTTCACTAAATGAAATGCAGTAAGCAGAAGATCTAAAGCCTGCCCTGTTACTTTGTGCCAAATCTTATTCATTCGTTTTTCTTTAACAATAGATGTAGAATTTTAAGATGCTGTTTAGAAGAGCAGAAATCCTGAAAGCTGCATCCCTATGCCATGATACCTCTCTGGCAGAGATCCCATTGAGATGAGAGGAATAAGGATTTCAGCATTCACTTAAGAGATGCAAGTATCAGCTTAGTCAAACCCACAGATAAAGAATTCTCTGCTGCTATCCTCGGCTATAAAACACCGGTATCAAATCAGACTCGGTAGCTGCTTATAGGTAGATTGGCAAACCAGGCAGGGTGCCTGATGATATAGCAAACTAGCAAGAAAATAATTTTCTCCTGAAATGAAGAAGTGCTTTTGAGGGCGATAGGTGGTACTCCCCCTTCTAGGTCAGCACCAAACAGTGCCCTAGCAGGGTGGGAAAGAGAATTAGGCTAAATTCCCTACTGAAGGAAAGGGTTGTCATTGCCCAGAGCCATTATATTAGTTTTATTGTTGAGGTAGAACAGGCCTCACCTTTAGTGTTCTCTGCCCAAATGTATCCTTCAGCTGCATGAGAAGAGTAGACTCTTGTGTCCCCTAACATTGCTCTGTACTATATGACAGCTTTTCAAAGTGGCTTTCATTGCATTTTAGAGATGTTTGCAGCTATTTTTCTGTCTAAGCACATATATGCTTTGTGATCTTTAGGTCATTAATCTCAGCCACTGTTATTATCTTATTTTGAAGAGACAGATTTTGCCAATAGACTCTTTCTTGGTGTCACTCATCCTGACTTTTTCCACAGGCTTTGCGCAATAGTCACTGAAAACAACTTCAATGCCATGGTTATTTTAATTGCCACTCAGTGACTCATCTTCCGCTGGCTGTAATGGGATTTAAGGAGCATTTAATGTTCTCTGCCATGTACGGGGCAGTTACTTAGCAGTCACTTAGCCAATAGAATGATAAGCATCTTAGACTTACTATAGATAGAGACGTTATGCTGATGGTAAGGATTAAAACATGTACATGTTTTGTATTTGAGGCAGCAAATAATAAATACTGCCTCTTCAAGAACAGAAGTCCTACACAGGGAAGATCAGGCCACAGTGTTTCTTCATGTGGCAAAAATATCAGAGGAGATGGAAGGAACTGGTGGAGCTTTGTTTGTAAAGTATGCACCGGCTAAATTGCTGCCCCTTGCTGATCAGTCTAATCTTTTAATGAGGCTAGGTAAGCAAAAAGGAGGCAGTAATGATGCTGATGACTCAGAGATTTCTCTCTGTGAAAGAAAACAAGCAGAAGATGGTTGTCTATACAGTGCAGTACAGTGACTCTCCAGGTGTCCTTTTCACCTGTAAAATGGTTGCTGGATGGGAAGCTAACCAAACTCAGAGGCTCCCAGTGTCCCTGGGTACAAGTGCTAGAATACAAATCAGTGTATTGTAAGAGTGTGAGATTTTTTACGTTTCAGCCACCCTTCAGCTTGCAGTATGCATTTTTTTTAAGCTTGGATTTGTGTTGGTGCGTTTTGTTTAAAGAATGATGCAGCAACACAACAGCTCAGAATCTAGGACCAGCACACAGAGACACTGGGGTGCTTTGTTCTGCTCCAATGGATGGGGTTTAACCCATCTTTCTTGATGAAACTGCCCTGATCTGAGGATAAGGGGCAGTACTTCTTTTACACCCACTCGTTCTGTTTTTTGTAAAGAAGATCTGGGGGGTACGCTTTGTATTCAGTAATTCCCCCATGGAGAGTCTGGGGACACCATCCCTTAACCAGTGTTGATTTCACTGCAAAATCTGTAGTCACTTCTCTAGACCTAGGAGTGAGAACTCCCTGGGGAGAACCCTGACCACTAGGTGACAGAGTCAGGTTACCTTCCTTCATGCAATGAGCTTTTAATATTTTATGCAAAGTGAAGCAGGCTGAGCCAGAGAGATGGTAAGGACTCCTGCCCCTTAAGATAGCCAGACGCTTGTTGTAAGAAAAGTTTTCTGGAGGGGCCAGTTTGAATTCCATCAGGCAGAAGATGGCTTTGAATCTGTGTTTTCTGTCGCTTCATTTGCTGAATTTACCACTAGATTGTGGTACAAAAGGGAAACAGTAGCTCATCTGTTAGCTGTGCTTCAAAAGGCAGGAGTAACACTCTTCCTTTAGACATGTTGATAGACCAGCACCTGGATCACTCATCAACTGGAACACCAACTGGTGGGACCCAGCAGGGCTTGGCACTTGATTGCAAAGTGATGTTAAGTATCTGTGTGCATGGCCAGAAGTACTCTAGATACTTGGGGAACACTCAGCGTTTCCACTTGAGTCTCTTGAGGGACTTCAGGTTTTATGTGCCAACTGGGGAAGGAGGCAGACAGCAGTTTTATGTATCTCAGCTTCAGGGTTGGATGGTAAGATGGTAAATACAGAGACAAGGGAGATATAGATGCCCTAGCCTCTTTCTGCATCTGGTACTTAGTAGCTTTATCACTTGAACAACATGGCCTTCTGCCACTGCAACCTCATGCCAAGAAAACCACAGTAATGTATGCTTGGTGCCAGCTGTACAAGTTACACAAAGAAAACTAGTTAGAGGAAAGTTTAGAAAATCTGAATGATTTCTGCAGGGGATTTTTTTTTTTTTCACCTGCAAGGCTTAATTAGTAGGACTCCAGATTGTAACAGTGCAGTGCTTGAAAACATGTTGGATTGCATTGAGACGTGCTTTTTATGGGATGCCTCCATATGCAAGTTTTGATGATATAGTGAAGTTGTTGGAAAATCCAGCAGCATGTCCTCAGACAGCTCCAACTCATGCATACTGCTTTGGATATCAGATATTTCGTTGCAGGCCAGAAAGTTTCACATCTGACTTCTTTTTCTTCATGCAGTTCTTACGACAGTTTTATTTTTGAATTTGTCACTATAGAAAATCTACATGACCTTTACTATAATCTTGGATAGTTGTAGCAGGCTCAGTACAATGTATGTTCAAATGTATAAGGTAGGTGAGAATGTTATATGCAGTACAGAACACCTCTGGGCTTTGCATGGGGAGCTGTTAGCCTACTATGCACAAGAAAGCACAACAAGAGCACAGTGCACTTCACAGTGCATAAGGCTAGCTGAGCACTTGGTAATATTTTTCACTTTCTATCAATACACTATAAAGCAAAACTGTTAGCGTACATACTTCTAGGCAACAGTGCATTTTTGCACATTGGTAAATACCATAATTCTCTTCTGCTTGTCAAGATGTGCTACATACGAGCATGGGGCTTCAAAGGAGGCCATTTAAAAACGTAATTTTTCAATCTGGATTGGCACTTACTTGCCCCCCTAAAAGCGAGTCATTGAGACTGCAATTTTGAAATCCTGCTAAAAAAGGCAGTATCTCTCTCCTGATGTGTCTGTACACTTACTGCCGGAAACCAGTTAAACCAAGGGAATATTTATAGCACCAGTGAGAGAATAAAGTTGGTCCCTTAACTGTGACAGAGCCCATTTCAGTCCCGTCAGTTGTCTCCTTTCTTAGTTGAACATCAGAAAACAAGTTCCATTCAATGGTGGCTTCATGCTGCTGCTCTCTGCTGCCAGCTGGAGCTTCAGTCAATGTCAGCGTGAGTCGGTTTTTAGACCCTTCTGTCTGTACTGGCCACAGCTCCTTCTCTTGATCCCTGATCTCTTGCATTTAACATCCACTTGCTCTCTTGATTGTGTAATGCTTCATGGAAGTTTTCTAGTCCATCTGTGTGTAGGAGATTTTAAGGATATGCTAATTTTACTGTAAATTATTGACAAGATGAATACGGAAAGATCTGTTTGTATAACGCTTTTGATACTGGAGAAATCTGATCAGACGTTTTCCATCAAGGAAGCCTCTTGTCCTTTTTTCCCTTCTTTGTATGCTTCATTGTGAGTGTCTCCTGCTTGGCAAGCGGTCTGAGAAACTGAGAACTAGCCCCCACAGTGTTCATAGCTGCAAATACATGAGGGCTATAATCAAGTTTAGGCAGCTCAGGCTGACTCATTATGTTGGTGTCTGCACGTTTGGCTCTATGGTGACTATGACCAATTCCTTCCCTGCAGGTTAGGATGGGGAGGCCTAGTGAACGCCTTCTGAGACATGCTCGAGAGAGCCCAAAGGACAGCGTTGAAGGCACCTGGATATCATTAATTAAAACCGTAAGTGAATTTCCTTAGCTAAACCTTATAGCAATCCTTCTTTGACATTTCAGTTATTGTGGGTTGTTATTAGGATTATTTTTAGGATGTTATTAGGATGACTGTCATTAGGATTAAACACCCCGAGATCTTTCCCGCTAAAAGGATAATGTGTTCTTTTTATTTTAGATTAAGGAGATCATAGACCTGCCAAATCTCATGATTGCTCAAAAGGCTCCTGCATGGCATCACAACTCATTTTCCTCACCTGCCTGTCCTTTGTCGTAGCCATCCACTATATAACACCCTGCCCTTACTCCTTTTTGCTGGAATCTGATGATGGAGGATATGCCTGACCAATGTGACCTGTAATCTACCTGTAGTGGCACCTGGTGCATGGGTTGGTGGAGGGGCAAGGCCATGGTGCTACCATGAAGCACAGATATGCTCTCTCATTAGATCCGGTATTTGAAGAGACCTTCAGAACTTTTTCAGCAGGAGTCTTTTACCAAGATACCTCCCTGTCACAGGCTTACCAGATCCAGTCCACTATCACACACCAAATACTGGTAAAGAAGCAGCTTGCAAAGCCTACAAAAAAACCAAACCAAACCAAACCTTCAGTGAAAGCTATGTGAATACCTTTCTTAATAGCCAGAAGTGACTCTGATACAAAATGCTTGCTATGCTAGAAGTCTGAAGGCACAATGCACAGCAAACAGGTACTTTGGCTGCAGAAATCACAGAATTTGAGACTATTACCAGTGTCCCGTGTGCAGATGCCTGTTGACTATCTATACTGTAGAGAATATAGTGTTTGTTTCCCTCTTGCAAATTGATCTTGCACATACTTGTCTGACATACGAACTTTCAAAAAAAAATTTGTTTTATTTTTTCAGGTCCAGAGGCTATAGCGCTGAGACCCTGAGTTCCTCCAGTTATCTGCCAGAAATTAAATCCAGGCTCTTTGATTCATGACTGTGTCTTTTTCCCATTATGCCTGAGCTTTGATACCCTAAGCACTGAATTCTGGGAATCTGATTCTGAGCTTCACAGTCTTGGCCTCTCCATCTGTGTGCACATACCCAATGGGTACTATGTCCTTATGTGCTCTTAACTGGTATCTCTGTTTAGGGATCCTTGTCTGATATTCTGGGACTTGGAATTTGCTCTTTTGGATTGTTTTGGCAAAGAGACCTGAACTTGGCCCTGTGCCTGCTTCCTTTGGCCTTTAGCCTTTGCAGTGGTATGTTCTTCTTTCCTGAGACCTGTCTTCATCTCAGCTGTCTGGGACAGCAGGCCCATCCTTTGCCCTCTGATTTTGCAGGGACTCTGACCTGATTGTGATCTGCACAGGTCACTGATATAGCAGGGAATGGGATTTCTGAGAAATCTTGCTCTGGATTTTCTTTTTTTTTTCCATTTCCTTTTCCAAGGATCCATCTTAGCACCTGTGCTTTTCACTTGGCCTCGATTTAATATCTCATGGAACTTCACGCTTTTCCCACTTCACAACATTCCATCTACCTTCTAATGTTAAACCAATTCAAAATGCCTTGCAGATCCCTGATTCAGTTGTAACATTATGAAAATATCAATATGGAGAATATTTCCTGAAAAGGAATAAAAACAAGAGTTAGATACTGTCTAAAAAACCCCTAAATATTCACTTCCATTGCACTTGGGCATAGATTGCTGGAGCTGAAAATGTCAGATAGATTAAACATTGTGGAAAAAGTTCACATGAGATCATTAATGACTTCAAAATAACAGCAGTTAATTTTAATTTCCCTTCCTCTTGAAAAAAATTTAATTTGGTCATCTAAGTGGTGATGGTCTGAAATCTTTCAGGAAAACTTCTACACATTTCCTGAGCAGTGTCAGATGACTTTCATTGTTGGAAAGAGTTCTAGTTCTATCACACCTAAATATATAACTGTTCTCTTTCAGAGAACTTTTTAAAAATAACTCCTCTTGACCAAGTTTCAATTATTAAAATGGCTTCAGTCTCAGTGAGGAGACTCACTGAGCTCAGCGCGAGATCAGAGCCCTTCTTCTGGTAGATAAGTACACCTGTAAGTGTACTGTGAAGCCTAAGACACATGCAAGTTTGGCTTCCCTCTACCGACTACCAATGGATTCGACACAAAGCCATCTAGAGGGCTTTCCAGGTGGCAATTAGTGTGGCAATTTGGCTCTGCTACACAGTAGTGTAAAGATCGTGTAGGGGCAGTGTCTCTAATGCTGGATAAAACAGGCCAGTGAGCATTATTTGCCCTTAGGTCAGGTAGCGTAGCCTAGCTCATGTTCACATGGCTAAATTCTCTTTCCCTCTTCAAACATGATGACTGAGCCCAAATAGCTTACTAAGGACATACCAATACCGTTTCATCCCCAAAACTGATCCCAGATAGGATGTGGGAGAGTGGGAATAAGCATGAGTGAGAACTGGGCTGGGAGCACACTAACACTTAAATGGCGTCGATGATCACAGACTGGAATGCAGGTCGGTACCTGGCCCTGCTGAGGTTACAGTATATAGTTATCAAGATTGAATTTCTTGGGTATTTTAAGTTCCAGTGTTACACATTGTAATGATAATCACTGTGATGGCAGGGTCATAATGGTGACCATTAGCAACAAGGCTGACCAGCGAGGAAAAGAAGCTTTGTTATTAATGGCTAACCATTCCAGCAATAGTAAAGAAACTTCGTGAAGAAAAGTTGTGAATACTTACTCCACTTATTCCATTGGCTTTGAATTGGTTTCATATTCTGTGACTATGAATGTGTAAGTGGGGTAAGACTGGAAAACCTTTGAATGTGTAAGTGGGGTAAGATTGGAAAACCTTTGCTCCCTCAAGGGAAAAAAAATGATGACCGTATTGTGCCTTTGCCTTAGAAGTGTTGCCCCAGTTTGAATCCCAAGTAGCTTCTTTTTGGACCAAAATAGTTTATTCCCATGGAAACACTACATTTGCACACTGCTGCTCTGAGACAAGTCCTTTCAGGCTTTTGCCTTGAGGTAGTCTGTCCTGTATAATTCTGTTCATGTCGCCATAATTCTGTACTTCGGTACAAAACTTCCTTTTCATTCCTAAAAATGCATGTTTTCCAGCTCAGTTATAAGATGACCTAACAAATATGTCTCCTGTAACCTCATCTATTTGTGTAATGGTCAGTGCAGCCCAGCAACAAATGTCAGAAATTTCACTCTTTCAGTTGTAGAGGAAAGAAGCACAAGTCCAACACATGGCATGTCAGGGATGGACAGAGAAGCATAGGCCTAATTAGCATTCCCTAGGTGATTTTCATCCAGTTCATTTTTTTAATATCTTGACAGGACAGTACTGTTTTCATAGGTCTCTGATCTGAAAGTCATAAATGTCAAAAGGGATCAGTGTTCTTTTTCTCTGTGTCGTGACTGTTATCTTAATTTATTCTTCTGCTTTTAGAAGAATAACGATCATCCACTCACTTGGGTTAAAATATAAAGGCACCTGGGAATTCCAGGTCATACTTTTTGCTGGAAAATCCCAGTTAAAATCTTTTCTGATAAACAATGAAGTTGATAATATCTTTGAAATATGTGGGTTTTTTTTAAGTAATATTTGATCATTTGGCGGTAAGTTTTATTTATCAAGGAAGAGATATGAGGAAAGAACATATTATGGTGCAGCTTTGCGTGTGATCGTCTTTGGCCCCAATCCTCCAACTTGATCTTTGTAGAGGGACTTCTCCGAAGTTGAGGCACTTGAGGTCATGGAGGATCTTTCTGTATTATGTAGTGAAACTCAACACATAGACCTCTGGGGTACCACTGTCCTCGTCTGACACATGCAGATGGTGCAGAGATGCTAGCCTCGATCAAGCAATATTGTCAAAGAGGCAAAAGGGGAAGCTGCAATATGCCAATTAGATTTCTTACTGATTTTCCCTCTGTGGCAACAGCATGTACCTCGACTATATCAGTAGTTAACTGTTAGCTGTAGGGTATGTAGACAGGTAGGGTCAGAAGATGTCAAAATCACATACACATATGACAATGTTACGGAAAATTCTACCTGCAATCCACTTTAACTGTAATGAAAGGAAGGAAGTAATAATTCCTTCTGACAAGGGGGAGGCTCCTGACAGGCTTGTTCGGAGACTGACAAATTGATCTATTCAGCCTGCCCCTGAAGAGAGAAGAGGACAGCAGGGTGCCCCACTGGGAAACTGCAGAGCATATTCCTGGTGGTAAACCTGAGCTGGATGCTATAGCTGAGGGAGGAGAGAGAGGCAGCCTTGCCCACAAGCCTTCTTCATCTGGAGCTAGACTACTAATTTCCTTTCATCACGGGTAGCTCTACTCAGACTATGGCCAAGCAAAGGATTGTGACAAGTGATAACAACTGGTCACCCATTTGGTGAAGCTGCTAGAATTGTGTGTTTGCAGTTCAGGCTAAGTCAGTTGCTAAGAAAACAGCTGCATTGGTTTGAGCTCTTATAGTCTCTTTGCAGTTTGCTACTCTCCCTCTGCCAGTAGTTACTATTCCTGTAGGAGACCTGGCAGAGAGAAATCTGTAACCCTGGCTCCACCATTCCCATTCACAGTCTGGCATCTTAGTGGAAACCCACATTCTTTGGTATTGCAAGCTATCAGGTGCATTGGGACATAAGGTGATTTTGGTTTAAACTTGGTGAGAAGGTTTAAACTAACACACTTCATATTTAAATTAACTTAAATTTTCAATTAGATTAATTGAAAGTCACGTTTTTGGTTAAACTACTGTTACTTCATTGTGAAGTTAAATCCTCAGATTCATATCTGAATACTTGGAAATGTGAGCTGTTGTGGAGATTTTTTTTCTTTATCATGGAATCATGAATTTGTTGCAGGCAGAAGTAACAGGTTTTGGTACTGCGCCATCATAAATGTATGTTACTTGAATCTTTATTGCACCAGATCAAATGCTTCTATGCAAACCACGAAAATGGAATTCAAGAAAATTGCCTTCATTAAGGTATAAATGAAACCATTTGCTGTACTTACAAAGACATTCCCAACCTGCTTTTGGCATAAAATGTGTCTTTTACAGCCTGTCTTGGCACACACATCTCCTGCCTCCCAATTATGAATGCCTTGGGGTGACCAAGCAAGCAATAATTCCAGCTGCTCCTGACAGAAGACGACACTGCTGCATTGCATTATTTTTCTGATGAATGTAAATTCCCGATAAGCTGAAACAGGCTTTGCATCAGCGACATCTGCAACAACAGGGATTTAGAAAGTGGGTCAGGTGTATTGATGAATTGGAGAAGGAGAATGGATGAAGAAGGGTGTGTGTGAGCACGTGTATAAATGTGGATCTACTTTTGTCTTTATATTTTCCTCCAAATACCTCACTAATTGATTCAGGTCTTCTGGCGGTAGTCATAGAAGGAGCTTTCAGTATAAAGTGCTTTACTTGGAGCTTTAGTCACCATGGCTGAAAAATCTGATTCTGTTACAGTTAATAGTAATTCATTTTCTGGACTCGTATGGGGACAGCATTTCTCCTTGTAATTCCTAAACTAGTTCAGGGCAGGATCTAGGTAACACATTGATTATGCTATTTGTCCTCAGCACTGCTCTTTACTATTGGCTCTGGAATTGTGTATGTGGCAATGACAGTAGGTTGCTTGAGGTTAAAAAATGTCTGAAATAAGATGACAAATTTCAGGAGAGAAAGGACTAAAATCTGCAGACCAAGGATTACAATCAGCTAGAGAAAGAGGTAGATGGAGAACCTGTGTTGTTTTGAGTCTGGTGTTAATATATCAGGCAGCCGGGCGGGAGGACGTAGTGTGAAAACATCTGCAGTGTGAAGTTTGATTCCCTGGGGTGAGAAAGGAGATGGTGGAAGCAGCAGCTGCAGTCAGAGTGAGAAATATCTGCTTTTCTTGTTTATTTTAACAGCAATATTGAGCTTATGTTGTGTTGATGGCTCTGGAGACTGATTTTTTTCTTGCTGGCTAGGCAGGGCAGATTTGGAGCACGCTTCCTGGGAGCTGCCCATTAAGTTGGCTAATGTATAAACTGGAAGGCCCACCTAGAGGGAACAGGGATCTTGAAGGAAGCACCTCAGCCATCAAATTTAGTTCTTTGCAGTAGTAGGCATCCCTGTGATAAATGTTTAGTACAGGTAAGTCAACAGAAATGCTACTCTGTGCATATCCCAGGAGCCACAGAACACTTCCCCCAAACTTGTAATAACATACGAGGCCATAATACAAAAGGCAGAACCACAAAAGCACACCACACCCCAGCAAAACAGCAGAAGAGACTGGGGCATTACCATTGTGTTCAGACTCTAAAGTATCAGGGGAATCTGTCCCCTAAAGAAGTCTAAAGATCCTACGAAGTAAACAATCCCTCGCGTGATTAACAGAGATCAAAACCTTCCAAGACTTCCCTGCCAATCTGCTCTGAGAGAAATTTTTGGCCCCAAACCTGGCAACCAGCTTAACGCTCAATGCCTCAGCAAGATGCATCATGATTTGGACAGCTGTTTATCCTCCATGTCCATTCAGTTTTCTCACTGGCCTCTGTCTTCTGAGACACCTCAGGAGGTTCTCCATCAGTATCAATTACGGACATAGCAATAATGAGTCACACTAGAAACTGACTGGACACAGACTTTCAGACCCATCTTATGTTGACCACCCACCATTACAGAGATCTTGTAAAATCTTGTGAAAAAACCCCTCAACACTCTAAAAGTAAGCTAACTTTCTTTTTATGTTTGTTTGCTTTCCTGTTGGACCTTGCTGCAGGGTGAAGGAGAAGGGGCTCGTTAGAGACTGGCACAGGAGTCTTGTCGATTTGCGTTCCTATGTTGCCACCATATGTGTGTATCTTCTGTTTCACTGTTGTTGTCTATAGTAGCAAGGATCAGACAGAAAATCTGGCCTTTCTTACACATTTGTATAGATCAAACCCCTCCAGGTGGGACTGCTGTCAAACTAGGTTAACTTTTAGACTCTTTACCATAGTCAATGTCTCTTAAAATTACCCTGTGGGGTTTCAAGGCAACTAAGGGCCATAAGTTTCTAGTCTTTAAACAAAACAGAAGGTGGCAGATGTGTAGACATTGTAAATGAGAAATCAAGTGAAAGCTTCAGCCCATTCTTTACACCAAAAGGTTGTACATGACATTTTGCAACAGGGCACAGCGAAGAGGGGGGCTGTGAGAGAGTCCATTCGTAGTTATGTTGTGTGGGGCAGAAACTGGCATTTCAGCGCACAAATCACCAGGTACTTTCTAAACAGACAAACTGAACTCTGAATTGCAAACCTTTGAAAGTTTCTTGCATAGCTCCCAATAGGTGGGGAAGATTTGGTTTATAATGCCTTAATATACCAAAAGTTCCATATTCTTTTTAGTACTGAGTAGATCCTGAAAAAACACTGAATGCAGTCCTGTTACTTACCATTTTGCTGTAACCTTTTTATTGAATTGAGGTTTTTTTGACCGGTAAGGGAGAAATACTAATTAGTGCTCTCCATTTTTGATAGCTTGCCTTATTATAAAACTAATTACTGTCTGACTTTTATTGTTGTGAGAATTAGAATGCTGAAAAAAGCCTCAGAGTAACAAAATTAAAAATATGAGATTTTTCTAATGATTCTGTGCTGGGTCAGACACTTATGTATTTCTTCCAAAAAAAAATTTAATTTTCTTCGGAAAAGAGAAAGAAAAGAGAGTATTCTTTGGGATACTTGAAGTTCTGTTACTGCACCAGTTCTGAGGAAATAGGAGCAGTAAAGTGTAAAAGATATTCAGGGCTAGAATTGTTAAGAAAAAAGTCCAGCTTGCTATCAATAGAGATTTCTGTTTGAAAACTAATGGCAGGATTATTACCTTCATTCTAGTACTGAGAATACTCATGAATTTGTTTGTCATCTGAAAAGAGACCAAAGCATCCAGAATGGAAAAAAACCCTTATTGCCACTCTGCCACTGCAAATAAACTGAGTTACAAGGGACTAGAATTTAAGAATTTATTAATGGATTTACAGAAAAGGTCAAAATAGTAGTAGTGTTGTCTTTTGATGGTCAAATACTGTAATAAAAAGCAAATGGCCTTAAAGGGTCATCTTGAAAAACTGGAAGTAACCTGAGATACCTAATTTTGTTACTGTGGGTCAATTTATGTTAGGGGACTATATTACTGAAATTTTATTGGAAAGTTCTAAACTACAGGGATTGACCTTTGAAGAGGAATCAAATAGTTACATGATTAAGAAGAATTATCTGTATCAGTATTAAGTAGCCCTACTTTAAAAGGCAATATGCTGACTTGAGCTACTGATTTAGCACTTCTAAATACCAGAGGTAAGAGAATCTGTTTCAGGGAATGTGTTAGTTATTCTGTGTCTGAACTGCCACACTGACACTAAAACTGTGTCTAGACAAACCTTTAGAAATGGTTTGCTTATGTGCAGGATGCAACACAGAAGCTATAAAATTACATATTTTGGTTTTATGTTGCTGTTGACATTAGATGTTTGAAGGCAGTTATGATTCAGGAGAGAATGTAACTGGTTTTAATGGAGCACAGTTGAAGTATATAATTTAATGGCATCTTTATCCCTAAATGTGTTATATAGCGCTCTGTATTGCTTTATGTAAGTAGGCACTAAAAGAATATGTTAAAATGATGCATTTTCTCTTTGTTTAATTTTTAACAGTATATATGTTTATACATTTTAGGTTTATATACTTGACAGATACTCCCTATAGATCAGTTTATTTGTAAAATGGTACTGGCACCTTTTCTAAAAGAAGGTGAAAGTTCATTTTGGTTCCTTTCCATTGCACTGCTGGCTGGCCTTGTATTTTATGACTCATTTGACTCCATTCTTTCTGATATGCCTGTAGAGTGAATCTTTGTATCTGTATTCTTCTGTGTTGTCAAGTACAGAAGACTATGCAGTCTTGTAATCTCTACTGTTTTGAACACAACTGGTTGAGTGAGCAATCACAGTCTGCATTTCTTTACCTGTGAAACCCAAAGTGACCCCGAGAGAAAAGATGTCTTGGCAAAGAACGTCTTACAAATTTGAATGGAGGGTGTCTCAGGAGAAAATCAGTTCTGAACGATTAAATAAAAAAATATTACTGGAAATGATGAACGCTTCCTCTTGCCTGGGCAGCCTGATACCAGCACACCTTGTGAAAGAGTCTGCATAACTGAAAGATCCAGGACTTTGAACCATTTCCCTCAAGTTGCCATTTTTGGTTTGCAGCTAACTAAGTTTGTCTTTATTTTTCTTCCTTGCTATTCAGTTATGAATGTCCTTGCCAAAGTGAAAATGTGGCCAAAAATGGTCAAAAGGCCCTCTTGGTTCAAAGTTCTCCTATTCTGTCATTTGTTTACACACTGCCATGTCCACACCGAAAGCTCTAGTTTCTTTTTTTTTATTAATATACGGATCCTATTACAAAAGGTCTGTAGGTATACATGTCAAAATTCTACTGCAGAATAAAGATTGTGCTATACTCACGAAGTACCTCATCTTATGTTATCAGCGTATATGTTATCTACCTCAGGCAGATCTGTCCTAGCTTTGCTTCAGCTCTATCAGCAGAAAAAGCTGGTGCTTTTCATGGGCATGTTCTTTGGAGGAAGTGGTCTTCCTAGTCCTTAAAAAGCATAAACAGGGGCTACAGTGTTTCAGCAACAAGGATAAGCTTTCCTCCCAGTTAGGGGCTGGGACTTCCACTTCTTTTTGTTGTGTAACAATTTTAAAACACTGGGTCATTCTCAACCCCAAAATGTGGAATGTACACCATGTGCAGGGCACTATGGTGGATGGAGGAGACAGGAGTTCAGATCCTCGCTCTCAGGAGTGTAGCAGGTAACTTTCAGCAAGACGTTGGCATTGACTTGACCTTTCTGTACACTATATTTTCTGTATGCAAGCTGTTTTCTTTAATCTAGCAATAGGGACTTTTGAAAAGTTATGTAAGAGCTGAAGATGCTAAGAGGAGTGAGCTGCTTAGCATAATTCTTGTCCTGAGAGGTGCTTATATTTCTTGTTTATCTCCTTTGATCTCAGAAAAGATGCTTTGTCACAAACTAACCTTTTTCTTCACTATAAAAGGGTTGCTGGAGAAATAACTGCAAAAAAAAGAAGTTGCAGACATTACTGATATGCACTGTGCTGTGCCCGACTCCCAGTCATCTCTGTTTCTTGGTCTTAAGCTTGAATTTGCAAGGCGAATTTGTTGCATACATTGCTTATTTGTAGCTGATGATGTAGCTCAGTGTTGTGAAAGCTGTACGAAAACCAGATGCATCGAATTGCAGTTGAATGTGCATCGTTGGAAGTAACTGGTTGCTCCACTTTCTACGTGGGGACCTAGATACTAAAATCGCTTTGAATTATCACAATAACAATGTTTGGCATAGCTGTGCTTTTTAACCAACAGTGTACAGATGACAAAAGGGCCATTGAACTATTTAATTTCTGCCTTTGCTATCATGAGAGAGCTGACAGGGGAGAAGCGTCTTCTGGTTTCATGTAGCTAATACTGTCCTAAAGGAGTGGGTCCTCTCGCTGTTGCTGCTTCACTTCTGAGAGACGGAGGAGCAGCAAGGCACATGACTGAAACTGGTTCTCTAATCTACGAGCAGTATTTACATTATTTAAAACACGTTACCATTAAAAAAATACTTTGTTCTGGGTGTGGGCTGGTGACATCTGTTTGCTTCTTCCGCGTGCCTAGTCTCTGTATCCCAGCCACGACATCAACCATGATAGTCCTTGCATACAGCAGATTTCATTTTACCTCAGACTTCTTTAGCCATAACAGGTCCTTTCACAAACACAAAAAATAGTGTACAACAGTGAAGTTACACAAGGTCACATCGGATATGAAGGTGGCTCAAAGAAGCTTTTTTTTTTTTTGCGGTTTCATGATGCTCGGTGTACACTGTTTGTACACAGAACTCTGTATTTTCCATGCAAGTGCGTGTTGGAGTCATTTCATTTGCAGAACCCACAGGCTCCTTTTTTGCTAAATAACATTGCTCAGTAAGGTTCTGAAATTGCCTGCTGCTTTGCATCCTTCTGAATCTTATGCGGAACATGACTCTTGTTTTTCAACAGGAAAGGATTCATATAAAATGTGTCTTGAATTGATATGAACTTCATTCTTGAAGTTTACAGAAACAGGAAGCTCATGCATCAGCCCTCCTTACTTAACATGGTTATATGCTCTGAAGGCAATGTAGATGTGTTCCACTTACACGCTGTGGTATCCGTATCTGCCTCCAAATGGTACCACACAATGCCCTGCAGTGGATGGAGAGTTAGACCTGTTTGAGTGCATTTCCTGGGTTCACGTTACCTTCTGGTGGCTGCAAGTTACAAAGGACAGAAATCTTGATTCTAGGAACAATATTCATGCCTTTTATTTTATGTCTTGGTAATGTGACAGTTACAACTTTTGGCACAAAGATATTTCAGGATGGCATATTCTTCGGCTGCTCAAATATTCCTAGTTTTTATTATTTTGGAAAATCACAAAAGATTATTTTTTTTAGGTGGGGGAAAAAACTTGCAAGCTACTTTATGTGGAAAACCAGGTATACAGGGTTTTCTTAAGATTTCTGACACTACAAAACATGAAAGTGTAGAGTTTGCCCCTTCTCTGCTTCATCACCTCTATTGTTGTGCTCTTCAGAGTTTATTGTCTCAAGACTATCTAGTGAAGCCTGATTCAAAAGTATCTATGAAAGATTTTGGAAAAGGTGCGTTGTGAGAAAGTCTAATTGATGCAGTTGACCAATGAGTGAAACCCTGTCTTTTTACTAATTGCATCTTCAGCTTTTGTAATCTTCGTATATGGATTTTATCTCCTAGCTTCCAAGATAAACCAAGGACTGATCTTTGATCTGTCACATATGATCAATTGTTACAGCCCTGTGCATGACAGCACCCTGGCTGCAGGAGTGTGTAGCTCCATGTGGGCCACGTGCCAAACACCCAGCCTTGAGGAAGAGTTTGCAGCTTGCCTTGAGCATTGCGTTACTTTTTCTACTTCTTTAGCAATATCCAAGCTTGCTGGTTTAAAGATAGCTCATACATGCCCACACTAGCTGCAGTGACTGAAGTAGAGCAGTATCTGGTGTTTCTCTAATAATTCTCTACCCCTTCTCTGTGATTTCCTTTCTCTTTCTATGCTTAAAATAGAATGTTAGGGATTCTTGCCTTTAAAAAAAAAAGGCAGAAAAAAAAATATCTATATGCACTTCTAGTATCTTTTTGTTTATTAGAAAACATCAAGTACAGACACATAATAACGATGAAAACACCTTGATTTTATTAGCCATTTTTCCCTAGGCTTCTCTGTCTAGAACACAATGAAATAGGCAAATGTGAATTACATGGCTATCAAAAGATTTTGGTAATGTTATAAACCATAAGAATGAAGGCTGTATAGTCTTTTTACTTGTAATCAATGAGAACTTGAGATAAAATTAGAATCTGAGATTTGAAATATCCTCATTTATTTGTTACAATTCTTGAACATGATTTCCTTATTGCTTCTGCTCCCTCTTTTGTCTGCCTGATTCAAATAGCAAACAGAAGCCCTGCTCTAATCGGTTGATCGTCCTATTTTTAATTTGCAGGAGTGATTTAATCCCTCTGAATTACAGAAGGGGCAAGTGACTTCATAAACCTGAGTAATGAGATTTGTTAAGCATTACTTTATCATGAGGATCTTTCCTAGAGCGCATATCTACCCCAGGAAAATATTTGATTAAAACATAACGGGTGAAAGAGTATGCTGATTCCCAAATCCAGCAGGGTTCCTCCTCCTATGAGGTTTTAAATTCTTTTGACTTACACCAAAATCAGCATTAGAGAAGGGATATGACATGACCTGGTTTGCCAACATTGATTAAAGGAAAATGTAGAAGACCTATCAGTTATTCAAAAATAGTATTACAATTTTGAGATCAGCCACCTTAGGTAGTCTTCCCTTATGTAATGTATATTGCAAGGTTTCTTTTATTAAACATGGGAATAATAACAATCAGATTTATAATTATCATTATTGACTTGAATCAACAAAAGTCAGTCTTGAAAGGTTGCATGTTCAAGGGTTATCAATAGCCCTATTTGGATTCCCCTACATCTTTTTTTTTCCAAGAAAATATAGATGTGATTTAATAGATACCCATGTTATGTATTTAAATCTAAGTTGGGTTTATGAAACCATGAGAGACTTGCCAGCAATTTGAGTGAGTTTCCGTTTGAGCACCAAGTGGGGATAAAGCTAGCAACATGAGGTTGCCACCAGCCAGAGCTGGATGTCCTTTCAGTGCCTCTGACTCTTTTAAGATGATGTTCTCTCCTGCTCATCCTGCCCCTGGTACCACCAGCAGGGACAGCCGTGAATTCTGGTATTTGACAGGTCCTTGCCCTGCCTCCTAAGGATGCAGAGGCTTTTGCTGCTTGTGAACTGCTCCCTGTGCTTCCTCCATCTAGACTCCTCATAGTATGTGTGTCTCAAGGGAATGACATTTGAATACCTCTATATGCAGAATATAATCTCCAGAAAGTGTCCTGTAGCCATATTTTGCTGCTTGAATTCAGTATTCCTTCTGCTGGCTTTGTTGTCTTTGCTGATGCCTTTAGGGTCCGAGGCTCACCTATTGATGTTCTGTTGGTTTGAGCCTTGATATTCTGAACAATGTGTTTTGCCAGCCAGCTAACGTAATATTGTTCCTTTGAAGGCATCAGATGCTGCAACTTGAGAGCCTAACTACTTCTTCACTTTACTGTATAGAATGATCAGTCTTCACCTTTGGTTGGCCTCCAGAAGCACAGCAGCATTATTCCTCTCGGCATCAAAAAGGTAATGAATGCCCTTCAACCTCTTAATGCTTTTTCTTCCCTGTCTCAGTTACCTGCACCAGACTACTAATGTTTGAGTTCCATAGGTGATGTTGATACCAATAGAGGTAACCATGACACTTCAATTATTAATGCCCCAGGATCTGTTTTTCACAAGCGCAGGGATCCTGCAGCTTTTGTTTACTTCATTTGGACTTGGGAATTCTTTGTAATTCTAAAAATGGAGACGACAGCTTCTCCTGTGGAAAGTCAGAGAAAGAGCTGAGACCCTACTTTATGCAGCTTCCAGATTAGATTTGCAAAACGATATGGTGATTTCGAAAGCTTCCATCTTTAAGACCCTCCAAAGGGCCTGGGATTTTTGTTTATAATTTCTAGATGTCAGAACCATCCACAGGGTGTTGAGGTTTGCATACTAAAATTAGGGAGTTCAAAGTCTTTGAGTCCCTTTTGGATAATGTTTTCTTGTTTGAAAAGCACCCTTTTTTGAATTTTGGGGTAGCGGAACCAAAAAAACTCCAAAATGAACTCTCCCTGTCCCACTCTATTGTTCCTTCAATAGGGAATGCATTTTTATTCTACTGTTTAGCTTTAACTATTTGTTTATGGCCATTGGTTTTCTACATAGTTTAGAGGAGGTTTGATGAAAAGGTTGTGTCTTCACATAACAAACTTCAGGGAGGGGGACAGGTGATGAGAGCAGAAAGGGCACTGAGCTGAACATTGCCATGCCAACTTTGTGAACAGAAGAGAGAAGATGCAGGTTCACATCCTGGCAAATACAACGATTTAAGGAGAATGTTAGTTCATTAATGTTTAAAAGAAGTTCTCAATAGTTTATGTGCAACACAATTCAGTTGTGTGGTCTTGGCTGCTTTCAGAGAGGTAGGTATTACTTGTTGGTGTCAAACCTTTTAGTCTTTATTGCATCCACAGCTCATTATGGGGGATCATAGCTTCAGGTGAAGTAACTTGATTCATTTATGCACAAGCTGGGCAAGAAACCCATAAATATTTAAAACTGATGTATATTTAGTAGTGTAATATTGCATATAGAATTAGTTGTCTGGTTTGTCTGCCAGCGGTTCAAAGCTTGCAGTTTAATTATCATGTTACCTAGGTCTGATGGCCAGTGTTTTTAATGGATTCATGCTTCTGCCCTTTCCTTCAGCTTCTCCTTAAGCTCTTCTGAGCTCCTTTGTGACCCAGATGAATTGAAATCTCGTCAGCTTAGTGCACTGACAAATGAAAATAGATGACTAATGTTGATTGTCTCTTGATATTTCATACTTTGCTTGCCAAGAATGTCTCGTGTACTGCGATCATTTAAAATCCTACACACTCAGGATAGTCATGTTTTTCATAGAGACTGATTGCAGGCTGTTGACAAAGAATATCATCTTGAGCAGTTGCTTGCCAGTAGCCACCCCTTCTTATATATACTTAGTTTAACAAGAAATAACAAAGTAATATCACAAAGGACCACTTTGTCATATGGTCTAATCTCCTCTGTATTCTATGTCATTAAATTTCACACATGTACATGCACTGAAGGCAGTAATCTGCATTTGGCTAAAACCTGTCTTCCAGAAAGACATCTTGTCCTGGTCGGGGGACATAAAACCATTAAAAATTTCTTGGTGTCTTTGTTAGCTTGTTCCGGTGATGTATTGTCACCTTAGGAAGAGAAATTGTGGGCTTCATTTGAATTTGTCTGACTTCAGTTCTACCACAGCTTCTTCTTATGGCATTCTCTGCTAGATTAAAGAGCCCTTCAGAATTCAGTATTTTTTTCTCCACAGAGGTACTTATATGCTGTAATCACGTCAATCTTTTTGATACGATAAACAGATTGAGCTCTTTAAATCTCACTTAGCAGCATTTTTCTTCAAGTCTCAAATCACATTTTCAGCTCTTAACCTGCCGCCTCTCAAATTTTTCAACATTTTTTTTTCAAAACATGGTCAGGAACACAGTACACAAGATTGGTCTCATCAGTGATACATCCAGAGATAAAACTATCATCTCCCCTACTTCCTACTGCCCTGATGCAGATTAATCCTTCCTGTTACCAGTGTCAGAGTGGATGTTTATGATGAGTTTGTGACTACAACCCCTAAATCTTCTTCAGCAGATGCTGTCTCCCTCTGTCATGGTTTTGGCCAAATTGGCCAATGGCCGGCGACAGATGCTCCCCCCCCAACCTCTCGTACATGGAGAGGAGGCGCAGAGATAAAGAGATTTATGAATTTAGAAGAAACTAAACTACTTTAATGAAATATTAATAATAAAATACAAAGGAAATAATGAAAGAGATACAGTATATTCAAAACCGCATTAAGCTCCCAGGATGACATCACCGGCAGGCACTGTGGAAGTCCCAGGCTGGACTCATCGACGGGTGGGAACTGGATTTCAGAGCTGGAGTCAGGAACACATGGGTTGGGATCAAAGGCAGATGAACAGACAGGGTCCTCCTCAGATGTCAGCCATTGGAGGAAGAGAGAGCTGACCCTTTGATCCCTCAGCTTTTACACTGAGCCTGGGGCAGATGGGACGGAATACCCCTGTTGTTCAGTTTTGGGGCACCTGTCCTGTCCGCTCCTCCCTGCAGGTGAGACCCCTCTACGCTTTTCCACTTCCGACCCTCCAATGGGGCATATAATGAAGTTGCTGACCTTGGTTGTTACAGCAATAAGTATAAGCAAGAGCCTCTCTGCGTACCATTCCTTGGCACAAACTGTAAACATTGGTCGTACCACTCTGAGAATGAACCGTTTTCGACACAACATGCTGTTAGTTTCAGGGAGTTAGAAGGGGCCTAGCTAAGAAGTAAAATTACTGAACAGAAAGTTGGTTCTGTTTTACCTCAAACCAGGACACAGCACCTACAATCCTTCACACTTGTTACAGAGATTTAGTTACAGTAAATGTAGTTCATTTGACAAGGCCCAGTTTGCCGCTCAGTTCAGACTACTTCATGTGGTTGCTTGGTCCTTATTACCTTTACCATTTCTCTCCTCTTTGTGTCGTTTTCAGGTGTGACCCCCTTTTCACAGAAACTACCTGTTTGATGAAAGTTCCTTACTGTCAGCTACTTTTTGTCATCAGTCATTTAGGCAAGTCTTAGTCAATTTCGCATGTGCTTTAGTGATATTGTGGGATACTACATTTTCTTTCAGACTGTCTTGAAAGTCTACATCATCAATATGCACTTACCCAAATGAGCAATCTCATCAAAGAATTAATTTAGAGAAGTTTGATTAGACCTGGTCTTCCTAAAAAAAGATTGGAATTATTTCTATTCCTTCCTTTGAAATCTTTTTAAATTAAATCTGTTGTTCCCATCATTATTTGGGGTTCTGATGTTGGCCTGTATTTTTCTGTCATTGCAATTGCCCTTTTTTGACTACTGGTATAACATTAGCACCCCTTTGGAATTTCACAAGTATTCCAAAGTTTACTAAAAAACGTGAAAGACCCCAAGTATCTATTTTGGAACTGGGAGTAACAGTTATCTAAATTTGCTTATAAGACAATGGTCATGATTCCTATCTTAACTACTAGCAGGCTGGAACAGTTCTTCATAGTCCCCCTGAGATCCATCTACTTGTTTCTTTTGTAGCACAGAAGTACTTATTGAACGTATTTACATTTTCTGCATGAGCACAAACCCACTTATGAACTACATTCACTGATGGGCCAGTATCACCACTGGGTTTTCTTCTGTTCCTAACACACTAAAAATGTCTCATTTCTCTAGGTCTTACAACCACAGATTTTTTTCCTAACTATTAACTTCCCTTATCAATTTTTGATATTGTAACTTGTAATTTTTATCAACTGTAATTCATACAATTTCTCTTTGTTTTCTATTTTATTTCTAACTGCCACCTTTGAGCTTTTATGGGAAAGTTACTGCCTTCTGTGATTGCAAAATCATAGTGGTTTTATAGATTCTTTAAGAGAGCCCCTTTTTCGGTGTTATCACCATTTTGCCCTGTCAGTTCCCCTTCTTGTTTTTCTCAGTTTCTGGAAATAAGCTCTTTTGAAGCAGCAGAAATACGTAGTTTTAATTGGGGCTGTCCTTCATTTACCCATGAGGAATGCAATCAGGCCATGATCACTTGTTCCCAGGCAACTACAAACTTTTAATTTAGTGATATCTACCATTTTTATCTATCACAGCGAGGTTCACATACTTATCTTTTGCAGTGTAGGATATCTATTGGGCTACAAAATTACCTTCTGCAAGTCGTAGAAGTTACTAATGACTTGGTAGAGGCTGCAGTTGAAGCTAGAAAAGGGCTATGTTTTTTTCCTCACAAGCAAGGAAACTTAGGATACTATATAGAGTCCTAGAATGGTTTGGGTTGGAAGGGACCTTAAAGATCATCTAGTTCCAACCCCCTGCCATGGGCAGGGACACCTCCCACTAGACCAGGTTGCTCAAAGCCCCATCCAGCCTGGCCTTGAACACTTCCAGGGATGGGGCATCCACAGCTTCCCTGGGCAACCTGCTCCAGTGTCTCACCACCCTCACAGTAAAGAATTTCTTCCTAATATCTAATCTAAGTCTACGCTCTTTCAGTTGAAAAACCGTTACCCCTCACCCTATCACTGCATGAATGAGCATTTGATTCGCGCCTGAATATTTCACCAGCTTCCAAAAATCTTTGCCAAACTTTAATCAGGCCTGAATTTTAACGGAGGGCATGAGCGTTTGGGGGCTTTGGTAGTGAATTTTTGGACGCTTTCAGACTTTCCTGTGACAACAGCACTAATGCCTTTTGTAAGAAAGGGATGAGCATTAAGAAGGCCTGCGTGGCGTTGAATGGGGCTGGTGTCCTGGAATAAACTGGAATAGGGAGGTCAGCCACAACTCACTCGGGGGCCTTAAAATAGCCCTTAGGGGCCAGTGGTTCCCGGCCGGGCTTTGCCCAGCAGCAGTTCCCCGGGGAGGCTTTTAAGGTACCGAAACAAACCCTGCCACAAGCCGGGGACAGCGACGAAACCCCCGACTTGGGGAATAAGGGCAGCTCCCGGGCATTAAAAACCACCTTCCTTATGTGTCGCAGCCTCCCCGCAGCCGGGCAGGGAAACCCCGCGGGCGGCTCCCCGGCTCCGGTGAGCCCCGGCCGTGCCCCGTTACCCTCCTTCCTCCCTCCCTCCCTTCCCCGCCGGAGGAGGCGGCTGGCGGCGGGCCAGCGGCGCCGAGGGTATTAATAGGCGGCCGGGCGGCAGCGGGCGTGCGGGGCCAGGGCTGCGGGCTCGGCCGGGCTCGGCACAGGACGGCTGGACGCGGGAGCGGCCCCGGGTCAGGCCGGGCCGGGGAGGTGCCACCGGTCCGCAGCCGGCTCCCACCGCGGAGGCGAGATGGAGGGTAAACGGGACCAGAGCCGCCTTCTCCCTCCCACCGCGCTCGGCCGGGCGGAGGGGCTCGGGGGAGGGGAGCGCTTCGGTCTCTGCCCCGCTGGGGGCCTTTAACCCCTTCCACAGCCGGCTGGCGGCGGCTCCTGGCGCCTGCTCGCCGTGGCTACCAGCGGGGAGGCAGGGGACATCGGGGCAGAGGGTCGGTTCGCAGCCGAGGTGCGGGAGAGACAAGAAGGGCTGCCTTGGCGAAGGGCTCCCGCCGGCTCCGAGGCTTCCCCGGTAACGTGTGGAGATGAGCAGAGAGGCCTGTAGAAATATCTATCTAATATCTATCTCTAACCTCCTTTTGTTAAAGTGTGGCAGTAGCGTAGCCAGAACGGTTTAATAAGGTATAGTAGTTTGCAACAAGTATTATAAAAGCGTTGCAGCATAGTATTTTTGTTGAAATAAATGATTGTTAAAGAGTGGTGCCTTTATTTATTTTTTTATGGGTTTTTTTTTCAGGCACCAGAATAAAATAAGCATGGCAGTATGATGGTTTGCTTTGGAGCAAAAGGTCTGAGGAAGAGAGAAGTTAATCCTGTTTTGTAAATGTATTATCAAGTTAACTTGTTTACCTGCATTAACAGGAAGGTCTTGCATCATTATATAATGAAAAAATAAAAGCTGACTGTATGTTTATGAAAGTTGGGAACGTGGAAGTCCGGTGGCTAATACAATAAGAAGACTTCTGTAGGAGCTTTGAAAAGGAGAAGAGACTAAATTGTGGCATGCCCAGGCTTTAGGTTTGTCATTACTTGCAAGGTTAAGAAATTAGGTATTCCTTTGTCTTGTGAGTGGAAACTGGTTGCTAAATTAGAAATAGTAAAAGTGTTTGCAGATGGCAGTCCTCCCTCCCACAAGGTCAATATTCTTGATAAGAATTTCTCCACTTATCCCAATTTGGGAATCTTTTATGAAAACAGTCAAAAAAGGCTTGGGATCTAGTATGTTTCTTTTAGTTTTACCCTAAGCATGGGTGAAATACTTAAAAGAAGGTTTTCCTCCTAGGTTGAGAAAGTCTCCTAGCTTGTCTTCCGAAAGTTCAGTGTCTCACATTCATGGGTGACTCAAGTCATCAGCACTCTATCGGTGGAAAATTTCCAAAAAAATAGTGTATTTGAAACTGAGAGAATATAAGAATTCCAGAAACTTAATGTTTAAGGACAACATTTTTTTTTTCTTAGTTTGCTGTGAATTGAATGAGCTTTGTAAAGTTACATGACAGCTCTGCTGTCCAGTAGATATGTTCCAGGGTGCACAGTAGCTTAAGGCTGTACGGTACGAGTAGCAGCAGCAGCACTGTATGAGTGGCAGCGGCTGCAAAAGTGATTCCCTTCGGATGCAGCTTATCTTAATATCCTCTGCCAAGACAACGCCAAAGATAAGCTTCTATTAGTCACTAAGACTGAGATCCTGGTGTTCCCTTCACTATTCTTGTTAAAATATTGTCCAAAGTATGCTACCAAAAGTCTAATTTCTTTCCAAAACCATTGGCTTGTGCAGGTAAGACAGAATGAGTCTAGTGATAATACGACCTCCACCCTTGTTGCTGCAGGTTTTTCAGTACCTCTACCTTCCTCATGAGTAGCATCTATAACTTCTTCCTACTTTCCTCTCATCAGAAATTCTTTAGTTTCCCCGTCCCCTCTTCTCCCCTCTACCTTTGGCGATTTGCTGTGTTTTCTGTCTGGTGAATGAACTTCACATCAGAGGGATGGTGAAGGGAGTTGGGCTGCACTGTAGCCTTTGCTGGGCATGTTGATTGTAGTCTGATCATTTGTGGATTTAGGTGATTTGGGATCTGGGGAAAGATTTTACTCATTATTCAGAGCCATTGGAGAGCTCAGGTTCTTGAGGTGGTAAGGTCTTTGCTGCCTCCTGAAAGCTTTCTTTTTTCTAGCAAGTGTGCATCCACACTTAAGATCAGATCTTTCTGGGCTGGTTTGTGCAGCCTTTCTCCTTTCAGTACTGATTTTAAATGCTCTTAGCTGGATCTTTTTAAGGTTGTATGGGAAAATATCTGGGAGACAAAGACTGAAGGGCACTTGGCTGTTGCAGCAGTAGTGTTGTGTTTGCTTTGCACAACTGGACCAGCTGGTAAAGTGGACACAGTTGCAGTGGAGACTTGGATGCGTTTCCCAGTGCATAGAGTTATCCTTGCAGTGGCTGCTGTGGCTGTGAAGGGAGCGGGTGCACTTTTGAGCACACTTGACATTGTTTTTTAACACCTTTAATGCATCTGAAAGTGAACGCTTGTGAGTTTCATCTTGCTTGTTGCTAATTGAGCCTAATTTCTCTCGGGCATTATCACCACTGTCCACAAGGGCAGCCTTACTGACTATGCAGGGATGGGTAAGAGGATGCTTTAGGCTATGCCCTCACTAAGACAAAAGATAGCAAAATCCCATGTGTGAGTGGGGACAAAGTTGTAGATTCCTGCTCCTAGCTGCAGAAATGGGTCTTGACTGCATATATCCTTCAGTCATTTGGCATCAGGGTAGCTTTCCAGGGTTGTTTTAGCATAGAGAAAGCCTGGAGAATTCTGTATTACGAGGAAAAAAAAAAAAAAGGTGAGATGTTCCCTTGTGGGGCATAAAGGCTGAGTCTATTAAGCAGAGTCTCAAGCAAGTTACTAGCTCATCAAGTACAACAAACAGAATTGTAGCTGGAAACTACAAGAGGAAGGAAGCAGCCAGCTTTTATGCAATATGCTGCTTTTTTAACTTCTGGCTGGCAGCTCAGTGTGTATGTGGTATGTTTGGGGCGTTATGTGGTTTGTGTCTGCCAGCAGAATGGGGAGGGAGATGAGTCAGCAAATATTTATTTAATGTAAGATGTTGCTGTGTTGCCATCTCGAACAGGTGTAATGTGAAGCACGGTAAAACATACTGGAAGTTAGGGTGACTTTAAGGATCTGGTAATGTGACACTTGGGTTAGTATTTTGGTCAGAGCAGAGCGATAGGATCTCTCCTGTGTCATAAATCTATCTGATAAAAGAGATACAAGAATATTTGGTAATATCACCTCATCAGAGGAAGGGAAACAGGTTTGCAAGAAATTAAGTTTGCATCAAGTAAAGCCATTTTGTGTGAATGCATTCATTGTGCTTTAAAATTAATAAGAATTTTCTTGGCAGTTAATGAACGTTTAGTGAAGAAGCTTAATTTGACATTTGAGAAGTTCAGTAAATAATTTTTCATTCTTGATTAAGGCATCTTTTAAGCTGTCACTTATACAACCAGGAATTGTCACTTTTTAATGCATTTGGAGATCTTGTTGCATACTGATTCAGGTATTATTGCCTATTAAACAGTTTAGACTTCATGTGCCTTAATTTCCCTGCCCTTGATTATTTTAAGCAGCCTGCTTCTTCAAAGACCATTCATATTCCGCAAGCATTTATTACATGTTCAAGACAGAAAAAATGGATGCATTGAATACACGTGTCTGTATTTCTCTGACTTCTCCCCTCTCCCTCCCCACAGTCAGATTTGGGGTATTCAGTCCTAATGCTTATCCCAATTGTTTATGAAACTAGCTCTTCAGTCTTTGCAAAAATCAAAAGTTAAATATCTTATGGTCTTTTTTGCTTTGTCTCGTGTCACGAACTCTAGATGTTGTTGGAGGTAGTTGTTTGTAAAGCACTGATAGATCAAGGATGCTCAGCAGGACATGGTTAAATTGGGGCCATTTCTCTCCCTTTTTTATCCTCCCATCTGTGCATGCAAGTCTTCTTATTTTAACATTAATAGGGTTTATACATGTGCAATGAAGGAATAATAAATTTAAAAGGCAAATGGTTGTTGCTTTGCGGCAGGTTGTTTCCGTTGATTATTATTGTCAGGGCTAGTCTAAGGGTAATAAAAGGTAACTTTGGCCTGGTGCATTTGAATGTATGTCCATCTCTATTACTGTTTCTTGAGTATATGCAATCTTGATTTTATTTTTTTTAATGAAAAGCTTGTCAAGTGTTGGCAAATAGAGGTGTCTTTAAAGAAAAAGTCACTGGACCAGATGTTTTCAGTGCCATAAATATGATGAGGAAAGTGGTTCTTAGTAATCAAGGTCTTTTGTCAGTGAAGTAGCAATAACTCTACAAAGTAGCTGGTTAAATCTAGATAATTTGGAAGAGCTTTTGGCTCTAAAGCTTGGATGTCGCTGCCCTTTGCCATGTCTCACCTTATGTAAGCTGAAAAGCCTCATAAATATGATCTTATCCATTGGCAAATGTCAGGGTTTCAACAAGAAAGGTTGTCTCGTAAGCGGCTTGGTGTCCCTCTGCTAGTTGCACTGCAAGACAGCTTACGTCTCATTGAGCTTCTTAAACTCATTTTTCTCAAGCAGGCCTACTCTATTGTTCAGGGATTACTGAACCCTCTTTGGGGCCAATAGATCATGTTAAAAAGCTGTTACACCTGCCTGAAGAGGGAAAGAGCAAGCAACAAATGCTGTATATACCTGGTATTTGGTTGCAGTGCTGACACCGATCTCAAATAACTGATTAAAGTTTCGACATGGTAAAAAAACCCCTCCAAATAAGTTATCCATCACCTGCCTTTCACAGAGGAAAAATGGAAGACTGGGATCAGGGGTGCAGTCAAGACTGCAGGTGGTGTAGGGACTCTGTGCCTCTTTCAGCTGCCTTCCTGGGGCAGGGATCACACAGTCTCATTGGTGAGCCCTAGCATGGATAGCATGGTCCGATTTGTGCTTCTACCAGGCATCATCCAGGCTGCTGCCCTTGAAAAGGACTGCCAGTGTCTTCTGCTGGGCCTTGCCACGGTGTACTGTCACCCAGCAGCTTGGCCTCTTGCAGCTCAGGAGTGGTTTCCCAAAACCACACAGGAAAATCAGGGTAGGCAGGATCTGAAGTGATGGATCCAGAGCCCTGCCGGGTCCCTCATCTGTGCGACTGGTTTCTGCTGATCTGATGAGCAACATCATAATAGTCTGTGCAAGGCAGCTTGCTCCGCTTTGAAATTGGATTGAACTACTCTGCTATACATAATATGCTAATAAATTATGGATGTCCATGTAAGAACTAGTTCAGAGGGCCTAGAGGGCTGGAAAGTTAGATCCCAATTTACTGTGCAGTAGCTTCCCTGTGTTAGTAAATAAGGGCACATCTCAGAGCAATGTTGTGGACATAAGTTAGTGAGCAGTAATTGGAAATCCTTTGTAGCAAACAGAAAATATGGAAGTGTTTATGATGTTAAGAAGAAGTGAGACGAAAAAAGTTGTTTTGACTGTAACTTGAACGTAGAGGTAAAACTTCCTAGAATAAAATTTAGATTTTTCATCTATTTTTACATTTTAGCTTGCATTGAATCCCGAAAAACTCAGTTTCAGTAAATTACTGCTTTCTTAGTTGATTTTTGAAAGACTGGAGTTAGAAATTGGTTTTATATTATGACTAAAAATATAGTTCTTGCAGGAAATGATAGGTTGTCGTGGAGTCTTTTAAATCAAGTTGCAGGACTTCCATTTGGAAAAAAAACGCCCAATTGTATTTTCACTTCAATTTTTTTCCAGTGGGAAGCAGAGAACTCTCAGGGATTCTTTATATCCTATGTGGGTCACACATATATGCGTGACTTCTGTCTGAACTCAGCCTCCTGAAGTTAACTTTGCTATCCCATGCATAGTGCCTGTGATTGACTTGGATGTTGCAAATATATTCACTTTCCCCCAGAAAAAGGAACGTTCATTAAATGTTCATTATCAATGTGCACCTTCTAATTAAAATAAAAGCTTCCTACACTGTTGGCAGACGTTAAAAATTAGAGCATGTGAGCTGAGAGAATCTCATTGGGGTCAGGGAGTTGGGATTTCCATTTCATAGTTGGCATCTGCCGCTTCTCAGTTTCGCATCAAGGTGAATTCCAATTCTCCACAGCCTTTCTTCCTAATTGGAGATGTTACAGCATGAATCATTCCTGCAGTTACTTGGTTAGGGCATTGAGAAGTTGTTATTAAATATTAACATCAGTTCCTGAGGTTTGGATGCATAAAAATTTCTGACTCTTGTTTCTTAACTTTTGTATGCTGGTTTTTTTTTTTTATTTATTTATTTTAGCATATCAGGCCTAGTACTGTTTGTAGCAAGCGCTTGGCACACAGTGAATGGGCACAACATGTCATGAGCGTTCAACTAATAAGGGTGCCCCCTCAGGACTGTGGAAACATCTCTGAAAGCAGAACCTCTCTTCTAGCACAGACCTTGTATTTCCTGTCATCGCTGGGGCTCCTCTACAGATTTCTCCTTCTCCTCCCAACCTTTCCTTTCAGAATGGGAAATTCAGGTGTGGGATGGAGAATAGGACCCGTTTGTTGTATTGTTGCCGTTCAGCGCTAGCAGTGTGCTCAAAGAGTCTATTCAGGGGCCTTTGAGCCCGGACACAAGCACACTTTTGTTTTCCTCGTGTCTTGCTCTATAAAGGTCACTTTTGCATTTTCACGGTTGGAGGATTCCTGTGTGCGGGGGGGCTGTTGCAGACCTTCTGAAGAGAAGGACCCAACTTGTTCCCTGTCCTTGTCCATAAACCTCCAAAACACGTAGTACAGGGGTAATTGCATGAGCCCCTACCATACCCGTACCTACTTTTTTTTTCATGTGGGTGCTTTCCCAGGATACCAAATCAACTTATACGCTGGATCCTAAGAAACCTGCATCCCTTTACTTGGCACCAGGCCTGGGAAATCAGTTTACTAAGAAACAATGTATTTTGCCTTAAAACTGCATTGGCTTTACTTCAGTTGTAAACATACAGAAAGCAGTGATTAAAGAAACAGAAGTGTCTTTAAAAATTATGTATGCCAAGGGACTCAAATAGCTGCATAGTACAGGACAGGTATGTGAGTTAACGCTTTGATATGTGATACGGCCTCATAGTAATCCGTTAAACATGGTGGTGTGGAGTCTTGACGCTGAAGTTCTCTTGTTTTCTTTTTCTGGAACACACTGAAAGAAAACGCTGAGGTCTTCTGAAAGAAGAACAATGACTAGATCATACAGGATGAGAAATTTAAAATTCGTTTCTGATTAATGAATGCTGCCAGTTATTACTGCATTTGTTACAAAGCAGAAATCAGCCTTTGGTCAAAGCCAGCCTTTTGCTTTCAATTAAATAGTGGTGCTAGTACAGTGTAAACTGAACAGGATTTGGCTCTGGCATTCAAGCACAAGCTACCCTTTCACAGCCACCCCCTTCTGTTTCTGCCTTTTACTTGTGAGCCGTAAATCTTTCTGGGCATTTTATTCTACTCTCCCAAATGTTGTCAGAACGTGCCAAGCACAAGGCTCCAGTTTCTTTTTCTTGTGCAAGAATTTAGCAGTGAAATTTTCTCTATGTTTATGGAAACACAGATGCAGCTTTTAAAATACTTGGTAGTGCTTACATAAAGATATAGAAACATCTGAAAAATGTTTATTTTTCTGTACATAATTTCGGCTCCAATTAATTTGTTTTCTGCTGGGAAAATAATATTGATCATAAAAATGAAATGCCGGTTGGAAATCCTTAGGCTTCTGTAATAGAATATTTCATTCAGGATGAAATGTGAGAATTACAGGCTTGATTCTGCTGCTGCTGAAGCCGGTGGCTAAATGCCCAATTACCTTCAATTGGCGCAGGATCGAGTCTTCTCTTTTGCAGAAAGATATCTTGAACAGTCAATAGTCCTTCCTCTCTGGTTTGAAGCACTTCCACGTGGTAAAGTTTTAGTGCTGTTTCAAGCCTGGAGCCATTTGGCTGAAATTGCATTTGATATGCTTTCTGGAAGTCTGTTTTCTGAGTCTGCTTACGACTCTGTTTCTCTGTCCTTAAATAGTGACTTGCAAAACCTGAAGACCTTTACCTCAGAAAATGTGCATGTTTGGGCCTTGATTTAGCTGCCAATTGTGAAGTAGTTGTTCATATTGATTTCCAGTAATAGCCTAATGGTATGTTCCAGGGCAGAATTTAGGTCAGCAAGCTCAGATTGAAATGCTAACAAAAAAAATTATTGAGAAAATGGTAAATAATTGCAAGGTGTATTATTTAATGAAATATATTGTGGGCTAAGTCCTGAACTCTTTCATGGAGCCTTACACAGGTAAATTGCTGTTGAAAGGAAGGCTCTTTTCCTTCCATTCCCTCTGACCCCTCTGCTTTGCCTTTCTGTTTCATAGAGTCTTCCCGAGGCCCAAGACAGATGTGTTGGGACTAGGTTTAGGCTATTGTCCATTTTCCAGAGGATGTCGTCTTCTTCAGGCTCCACAAGTGTCCTATGGAGACTGTAAAACTATGTGTAGAGGGGAATAGACCTGCTTCAAATAGGGAACTGTTGTTAGACACATCACCCAGCCCCCTAAAGACCTGGTAAAAAAAGTAATGTAAAGTTCTGCTTTTGCTTTTCACAGAATCCCTGGATGAGATCACTGTAAAGTCATGGAAGTACTAGTATCACATCTCTGTGCAAAAGTATCAGAAATAGGGCTGATGGAGTTACCAATAGAAAACTTTTGTACAGCTCTGGTTCTAGCAGAGACCCAAGGGGTGGAGCAGAGCAAAACAAGGAGTTAGTGAGTTCTCTTGCTCTGCCCTATCTTCTTCCTGTAATGAAAGGAAGTATCAATATCTGTGGCCCGTGATAGATACTCGTCTCCTATAAAATTTTTTCAGATCCTGTCATCTTTTTCATAGAAAGAAGGCACCTTTGACATACATGGAGATGGTAGCACCTCTGGGAGATGGCAAGGCTGAGATTATTTTTTTTTCTGTTAAGGCAGCTATTTATGTATCAAACAACTAACTCTTAATCCAAAAATAGTCCCCATTCTGTCTGTCCAGAGACCTGGTGCCTTCTAATTCCTTGTTAATACCTGGTGTTTTAAGTCTTGTAAAGTTGACCTACTAGTTTGTGTTTTCAGAGAGGAACCTCTAAGACTTTTTCAAAGCTACAGTTTTGGTACAGTGCCTCTGCTGTAGTGTGCTGGGAAGCATGATGAGAACGTTTCTGATGTCTGAGATTTTCCCTCTTTGCCTGTTGCAAATGGAGTGCTGTTTACCTGCTTGTTCCGTATTTGTCCCACAAGAACGTTTATGCCTCTGCTATAACAATGTGCTGAAGTTACTCTGTTCAGGAAAATTTAGTATATTGCCCCTTTCAATTAAAAATAGAAGTGATTTCAGAAATGCAGAGGGTGGGGGTCTCATTTTTGTCATTAGTGATATGGGAAACCTGAGGCTCCACCTCATGTTAGAATTTGATCTTGTTTCTCATATCTCTCCTCATAAGTGAAAGTGAACTGAATAGCTTCTCAGAGTCATCAGTAAATAAAAGCTTATGGGATTGACAGGGTTTCTTTCAATCAATGGACCTTGAAGTCATCCACCTTTCTAGGCAGCATTGTTGTACTTCTATATCTTCCTTCGCATGAGGAACTGTAATTATGATAAATACAACGAATGTGTCAGACTGCAGTGTGTGGCAGTCTTCTGGAAATTCAGTTGTTTGTTTAGACCTGTGAAAAAGCTGCCTTTCTTCTGTAATTTATAACTGGAGCAAGAAGCAAAGCAGAAGATAAAGTTGTTTTGGGCATAAAATTTTCTCCATCGTACATCTTTACCCTTCCACCATCCTCACTGTAGCTGAAGATGACCCTCCAAGGCAATGCTGCCTGGCTTCATAGATCTTAGCTATTCTAGGGCGAGATCAGTGGACAGGCACTGTCTGTAACCCAGATAATTTGGATATGGTAGTTACCGCTTCTCCTTTCAGTGCTATACTGTTTCAAATGCCTGTTCCCTTGATATCTCCAAATGTCTCACTTTCATCTTTATCCTTATGTTGATTAAAACTGGAGTCCTGATCTTGCCGTATGAAATCAATACATGAAATGGATACTTGGTTGCCGCTGTTGGCCAGTGTCTTATAAGCATCTGGGATGTGCTTTCAGAAGTAATGTAAAGAAGGAAGGAGCAATGTGTTCATGGAACACATCAGGAGAGTACGCCTTGTGGATGGGTGAGGGAGAAGAAAGAGATCATGGTTGAAATGAACAAGCAAGATAATCTGCACAGCAAATTACTGTAATTAGTGACTTAGGGGACTTAATAGGATAAGGCCAGAAAGAGAGAAGTACAGGCGTGCGATATTGACGGCAGTCGCAAACACAGAGTGTCTTTGCGGGGTGTGGGTCAGTGAAACACTTTGCGAAGGACGTGGACGACTCAGAGCAATAGGACTGGCTGGTGGGAAGGAGCAGCATAAAGATATGAGAAATGAAACTGGAAATTATTTCATGATAAAAGGGGAGCAGAAGGGATGACATGTGGAGGGAAACATTTTTAGCTAAGAAAAATGCCTATTATCTTGCACTTTCTTTCTGTTTATCCAGCTGTATCATGTTCTAGGCCAGAACTGTATTTTATTCTGTGTTTGGAAGGTGCCTTGCATGTTTTTGTATGCTGCAGAAAGCAGTAGGTACCATAGAGTAGGCTGCTATTACCTACATAATAACAATCTAGGTTTGAAGTAACCTATGTTGGATTTTTTTGTCTGCAAAGATTCTTTCACCAAAGAATGTACATGTGAAAAGTCCATGTGAATATTTTTTTCTTAAGTTGACTAAATCTTCAGCAATGAAAGAATATTTTTTTAGTTTATGATTTAGTTGTCCAGGCCTTGCTGTAATGGTGAGTTATTTATCTTACAGCTGGTAATTGCAAACAGGAGATGCTCCAGAAGAAGAAGAATGCTGTTTTGGTGGATGGGGTCATCCTAAATGGTCCGATAATGGACTCAAAAGCAGGAGAGAAGTTTGTGGAAGAGGCCTGTAAGATTATAATGGAAGAAGTCATCCAGAAAGCTGATGATGTAACAGAAAAGGTAAAGCCACAGAGTGTTGTTGAGAATTTGTAACAGAGATAATGAACAGTAAAGCAATTTTTTTTTTTAATCTGTATTTTATTGCACTTTAAGTAGCCTCGAAATTGCTTCTAGTCCATGCCTGGCTCTGAAATAAAAAGGCAGCTTTCCAAATTAAGAAAGAACATATTATAAAACCTTTCAATAACATAATTAGCACACATATTTGCCAGAAAACAATGAGTTTTTTCATCTCAGAGTACAATGGTCACTTTCTTTGAGATGACAAATGGATGAAGTGTTTTTCTTGTTTGGTGTTGGGGGAGTTACTTCTTTTCTCCTCAGGGGCACTAGTATCGGAGGAGAAACAGTGCATGTGGTACCACTGTGAAAGGGCACTGTTATGAGATTGCTATGGGTTTCACAAAACCTCTGCTTATGGGCTGTATGGGAAGAGGGGCTGAAAATAAAATATGCTTGCCTTTGGGCATGCACTGGTTGCTCCCACCTCTTGGCAGAACAGCATCTGAAAATGCTGTGATTACAAATCCTTAGCTAATTTGACCTGCAGGCGTCTTGGTTTTTTGCCTTCCAGCATTCCGCCCTCTATTTTTTATGGTCAAGCAAATGCTTGAGACGCAATACAACCAAGATCCCATGAGACCAGTTTGCCAGAGAGATTTTCTGGTGGCATGCTGCACTGCAATGGGCAGTTTTGTGAAACCAGTGCTGAGTGTGGTTCTTACCTTGTACCTGTGTAACCTCTTCCTCTTGGGCTAACCTGTTCACTGCTGGTCTCTCCCTCCTCCCCTCCCCATCTCTAGGTTTGTGAATGGCGAGCCCCCGAAACACTGAAGCAGATTCTTGACCTGGAAATGAGGGACACCGGAGAGTCTCATCAGAAACTCTTGCAACTCTGCCGGGATGTTATACAGTACAGCGTCAAAACCAGTAAGGAATGTGATTTCTAGTGAAGTTATTTTGTATGCTAACCTAGGAAGGCAGGGTGGTGTTTACAAAGTTCTGTGCCTTTCAGGGAACTGGGAGTGCGAATGTTTGTTTTCTGCCTGCCTATACAAGTATGCAAACATTTGGCTGTGTTTCAGTTGTTTGACTGAATGCTGGTCACTGTAGGGTTTGACTAAAATGTGTGATCATGGCAGACTAACCGAAAACTAATTCCTGTAATGCCATTGACATTGGTGGTAGATTCTGTCATTTTGAAGTCTTGTGAAAGTCACCTAGACGGGTAAGATATATCAGTCTAGCAAAACAGGCAGGAGAAGGACCTTTGTGTGTGATTTCCTGCTGTCTGAGTGGTGAGTGGAGTCGCCATCATTGCCCTCAGACATTCTTGGTGATGATTACCCTACATTTACTATTCCTCTTTTTGAGCAATGCTCTTACAGGGCGTTAATTTGCTGATAGGCAATAATTCCTGTTCCAGGCGCTGTGAGAAGAGAGCCTGCAGTGTTTCAGAGACGGCACGCCACGTCTCTGCAGGGTTGGTTCTTTATGGCTAGCCTTTCTGCAGCATGTGTAGTGTAATTCAGCCTTAGCGAAAAGGGATGAATAACATCTGTTCAGGAAATAGTGCCGTGGATCGGTAGCTCAGGATTTCAGATGTGGCGCAGCTTAGGCTGTGTTTTGGAAAGTGAGGAGGACATTGCTATAGTTAGTTGTGCGTTTCCAGGGCATGTTCCCTGCTACAGTCGCTATTGCTACAAAGTAAAACCATAAAATAATTTTGAGACTGAACTGAATTTTGAGCCTTTGAAAACCATAGAAAAGTAGCAATACTGGTACACGGGGGATTGGACTAATAATATGCAGATATAATTACTGAGTTACTAGAAGGTGTTCTGTTTACCTTCTTTTGCAAATTGCCTTCAGATTGAAATTTGTTACACCTTAGAAAGGATATTGTATATAAAAATATGCTGTGCAAACAGCCTTTAATCTAAGTATAAACACTTACTGAAGCCCCAGATATAACATAAATGGAGCCACATACTTTACCTGGTTTTGCATGTAAAAGCACTGTGCTGTGGATTGAAATTTAGGTGGTGATCTCATTGCTGAACTGACTTGTTTTTATAGTCAGCAGTAGTATAGACTTTCCTCATAATTAGTTCTATCTCAGAGTTTCAAGGCAGGTAAACAAATTCTCTGAACTTGTCATTTTAAGTCTGCAGCAAGTTTTTCCAAGCTGTTATACTGCCTCTCTCTATCAATACCGAGTCTTTGGTGGGAGCACAGGCACAGCTGCCTGGGACTGGCAGGTTCCTGTATTCTACTGCTTAGCAAAATCTGGCTGAGCATCCGTTGTGGCCTCTCAAGACCACTGTTAAAAGACACTGTGTATACTCAGTTGTCAATCCTTTTTCTTTTTTTTTTGGTTTATAAAACCTGTGAACAACCCACATTCATTCAGTGCACTACTTACGTCTCTCAAACCTTGTTTGGGGACCTGAAAGTGATTATTAAATTTATTTTCAAAGGATTGTCTAACCTAAGAAAAGGACAGCAAGTCCAGAAAATACTGAGAGAATGATGGCGTGAATTATGGTTTGCAGTGATCAGCGTTCAGCTGAGAGGGCCTGTTATATATTCTCTTTTCATGTATATCCTGTCATTGCTTGCTTTTCATCTGTGTTTTCAGGTCATCCAAGATTTTTCAATCAACTGTATGCTGGAATAGATTATTACTCGTTAGCGGCTCGTTTCATTACAGAAGCACTGAATCCAAGTGTGTAAGTGTAGTTCTTTCTCATCTTGATGACAATCAAGATGATTTGATGACATATTTTATGACAAATTAGCATGTGTCCCCCCCCGTTTCTGATTTCTGTTTTCAGTGTTACAGAGGAGGTAGGAATTGTGCAGGAATTTGGGAGAAAAATTTGTATTGGCTGAATAGCTCACCAGAAACTTGGCTAAACTGATGAGGCCTTTTTTGTAGTTTGTGAGGTGGGGCTTAAGAGGAGACATCTTTGTTTTTCAACACTTTTAAACCTAGACTTCTTGTTTTACTTAGTGCATGAAAATGAATTAATCAGATTTACTCAGTTGTTCGTTTTCTTTGAAGCATTCTGCACAGAGCTGAATGCAAATGGTTACCTGACCACTGTTTACTTGCAAATGTAAAGCCTAAACAAAAAGTCTAGGTTTAAAAGTTGTTGCTTGCAATAGGTTATTATAGCTGAAATTTAAGCGTGTGACCTACTTCAAAAGCAAACTCTGATGTATTACTTTGAGAGTGGAAGTGTCAATGCCATGCTGTCAGGAACAAAGCAATTGCTCTACTGGGTCAGATCCATAGTGTTTTTAGCTTAGGGTTTTACTACTGAGGATGGTCAGCTTCTGATAAATTAGAGGAAGGTGCAAGAATCATTTACCTAATTTTAGCAATATTCTGTGGCGTGAGTTCTTGTAGTCTTAATACCAATCATGATGCTTTTATTTTTGTTCAGATATACATATGAAGTGTCCCCTGTGTTTCTGTTGGTGGAAGAAGCAGTCATCAAGAAAATGATTGAGTTCATAGGCTGGGAAGAAGGTGATGGCATATTTAATCCAGGTAGGGACAGTTCAGATTTCAAGCTGAGTCGTGATAGATCAACTAATATGGTAATTTTGTGAATATTTGATTCGTACAGAATATCTGAAAATGCATGCAAAAATGCAGTGATGCTCATGCGCACACACACCCACACACACACCCACACCTGTTTCATCCAGGCTTATTCTATGCGTGTCTAGTAATAATTCTGTGAATCTGATCGGCAGATGAATGAAAACAGTTCTACATTAAATATAATTATGTGGAAATTAATTGTTTGTAACTGATGCCTTTCCTGACCTCATTAACAGCAATACCAACAGCCCCATTGGGCTGAGTCAAATTGGTTGACAGACAGGGAGCTGATATACGAGCTACCACCAACCAGTGGTGCCTGAGGGCACTGATCTGTGTATTCTGCCTATCAACTGTGGGAGCCAGAGTTTATTTTAGTGGGAGTGTCATGATCTTAACTCCTTTGAGTTTTGATAGTTTTTTCTAAAATGTTATGATAAAGCCAACCAAACAAATATGTCTTCAGCTTCTTGATAAGCCACAGTTTTCAAATGTTCTGTAAAGCAGCGTTCCACCCCGCTGTATGGATATAATGAAGCATAATAACATTAGTCCACAGATTATTCAGGTAACAAATTATTAGGCTAGATGTGAAGATTTTCTATCTAATTTGGGGCTTAGAAGAGAAATTAAATGAGAAAATGGATTTAACCCCCCCCTCCAAAACCAAAACAAAGTCAGTAATTCCAGCCTATGTGTGAGTAGTAGAAAAATACACTAAAATCCCCTACTTTTAAAAAATATATTAATGGTATAGTTTTGTTGTGTTTTTTTTTTTTCCCCACATCAGATTTGATGTGTGTTCTCAGTAGAATCCTTGCTTTTACTGCAGAACTGCTTAATTAAAAATTACTGAGATACTGTCGAAAGATAAATGTATTGTATCTTTTTGTACTAGTTTTATGTAAGGCTTTTTTTTTATTATTTTGCTCTTTTAAGTGAATAAAACCTGTCCAGATCTTACCTTGCAGATCTTCTGGTTTCATTCACTTTTTTCTTTTTTTTTTATTTTTTCCCTTTTTCCCCCTCCCCTCATAGCCTTCTTTTCCCCATAATACTCTCGAGGCCTGTTTGCCTGAGAGATCTCCTAAGCTCTGTATGGTGCAGCCACAGCTGAGCTTGGTGCAGGCAGCTGAACTGGCGCCGCTTCAGTGTAAATGAGAAGGAGGGGTTGCAGGGCGTTCTCTGTCGAGGAGGGCTCTGTTTGGGCACGGTTCTTGTTCTTCAGGAAACATCCCCAAAGAGTGTTCAAACCAGCTCCGTGTCCATGCATGCTGCAGAGCCCAAAGTTCCTTTTATGTGTGTAGGCTTTTGAGGAGGAAATGAGCAATCATGCATACATCTAAAGGCTAATTCTATGTTGGGGTTTTTTTTCCCCTTGATATGTGAAGCACTCAGACACAAGACAGGTGCTAGAATTGTGGCTAATATGATACCTGTATGTCTCTTTCTGCAGGTGGCTCTGTTTCTAATATGTATGCTATGAATTTAGCAAGATACAGATTTTGTCCTGAGATAAAGGAAAAAGGGCTTTCGGGTTTGCCAAGGCTAGTCCTGTTCACTTCAGAAGAGGTAAAAACAAAACAAAAAATGCTTTTTGAACTTTATTTTTCAATGGCTGCAAAATTATATCATTTGCATATCTGATGGGGGACTGGTACGCTACATTTATCATCAGTATATGATGTGGAATATTGGAGCCAAGTGGAGAAGTCTGACGGTAAATTTCCCTGCAGAAGCTTCCTTGCTTGCAGAACACAAACACAGATGTTCTTGCTCTTGGAAACTGCTGATATAAGAATAGGTTGTACATGGGGCAAACCCATAGCAGAATATATGTGGGATGTTGTGGAGGTTTGCAGCGTTTGGTTTCCCACAGCATAAAGTCTAGCAGGAATCATAGGCAGGTTTTGGATGTCAAAGTTTTTTTCCTGCAGGTTTAATTTAGAATAAGCTGAGTGCTTGTTGACCTGTGAGACGTCTCTCTGCAGCTCCTACTCTGCTTTGGGTCTGCATACAGACTGGCTGTGGTAGAGAACCAAAACCACCGTAAAGCATTTTGGGAAGACCTGCTGGATCTTTAGACAGTTTTTCTTTAAATAATTGAAAATGTGTGGCTAGTGTTAAAGTTTTTGAATAATACCTATTTAAACTGCTTGTGGAAAGTTGAGTTATATTCCTGCATTTATTCCAAAGCTATCTTTTTTAGACGCTTCTTTCTCTTACCTGTCCCTCCAATTTTATGAGTTTATCATTTGATTAGTACAGAGTTGTTATTAATTCTGACTCCACTGTATGAAGGCCTCTGTGGAAGTGAGAACCTTATTGTAGTAGGGAGTATATTGTTACCAAAATAATTTTAGCTCTTAAGTTTATGCTCCAAAGAGTTTGCAGTGTAAATAGACAGGAAAGGCTTATTTTGAAGAGGCCTGAGGGATGAAGGCATTGCATAAGTTGTCCAAGACAGCATATATATTTTGGAACAGAATCCGAATGCCCTAAATAAAGGGATTTTTTTTTCCAGGCAAAATATATTTAGGTTTTTCATTTCTGAAAAGTGTGTATATGAAATGACATGCCAGTTCATGCTTAATACATCATGTTACATCTTAAAAAATAGCTAAGGAGGGAAAAATGAGGTTGAAACGAGTTCCTTTAATGCTTTTGAGATGAAAAGTTGCAAGATTTCATTCCGAGATTTAAATAAAAAGTACACTCTCTTACTCCAAAATAAAGAAGCATCTAATTTAACGACAAAAGAAATTTTATTTGACTCACAGAATAAATTTATTTTAGTATCTTTGCTTCACCAGAAAGACCAAAACCATAAAACATACAAATCACCAGGAAGAATAAATTGGTACATTATTGGTAAGGTGATACTCTTGATCTCTAATACTTTGCTTGATTTACAAAACCATGTTGTCTTCTGAACTCAGCAATCACTTGCTGTAAAACTGCCATTTGTAGTATTTGGGACTATTGTCTAAGATCTCTATATTTATTCATGGTTATGAGGGAGGAGATGTACATGTTAATGTATCCTTATTTTAGATCCACTTGTACTGAGTCCAAGTTAACATTACCTTTTGGAACTTTGTTTAGTTCAGATATATAATATTATTGAGAATATATTTAGTAAATGCCCCACGCTGAAAAGAAGTATACAAGTGCTTGTGTTATACACTCTTCATTTTCTATTATTTATTTTTATATTGAGTTGCTTTTTTTTTTTTATGCATGTGTGTATCCTGGAGGACATAGACCTGTTTTGCATTGGTCAGGCAAATGATTAAAAAATTGATCCTGCAGAAGTTAACAACCTGTGTTTTTCTTTAAAGTGAATCAGGCAAACAGTGTTGGCATGGAAAAACCATGAGGCTGTAATGAACTGAGAGTATCGATAAGGAGTCAAAACACATGGCTGCTCAAGGCACTTGTGTCGTTTTAGGGCTTGGCTTCAACACTCTGTTCAAATGAAATGGTTTTTGCCTTGAGTTGCCAAGTCCCAAAGTTTCAGTCTGGCACTTGGCAGACTGAAAGAGTTGCCTTGCTGTAGAGCAGGGGAATGCACGGACTTGTCAGTGACTTAATTTCATGTGATCTGGGGCTGTGTATTTTTCATATGTTCTTGGGTAACATGAAGGTGTATGTTTAGTGTATGACCCACCCAAGGTCCTCATATGCTCTGTTTGGCCTTCAGGAACAAAAAGGCTCTTTGTTCCTGCAAGTGAAATGCTTAGCTCCTTAAAATTATGGTGATACACAATGAATGATGTTTATGCTGCTGCTCCGTAGTTCTCTTGCTGGACTATTACAGACTGATTCCTCTTGAGACAGTAGCAGTAGTAGAGAAATTGTTATATCCTGCTTTCTTGAGGCATGATTTGTGGCTCTGTAAGAGCTGAATACAGTTGTAGTGAGCCTACCTTTTTATCACATTTTGCTATTTGAGTCCCATCTGAACTTTATTCTGACCCAAGAATGTATTGCATTGATCTGAAAGGTAGAAATCTGCTAAATTTGAGGTAACTGAGGGTAGAAGAGGATGTGTAAACAGTTGAAATGTGCATGCTGATATGAGCAGTTTTTTAGATGCAATGAAACTAAATTCCTCCCCAGTGCCACTTGATCATGAAAGTAATAAAGTGAGAGAACACAACATTAACTCACCATGCTGTCCCCTGTTGAAATTACAACAGACAAAAATGAGTAATAAAACAATCTCATAATAATGTAATTGCTTTATGCAATCATGTTTCTAGGAAACTTTTCAAAATCAAGAAAATACAAATTTATCTTCTGTTTTAATGAGTACATGGGGAAAGTACCTTGTCTTTGCAAATGTTATTAGGAAAAGAAAACTATGTCTAGCTATAGTTAAAATAGTACAGCAGCACATCTTAAATGCGCTATTCCAATTTGATCTTGTGCTCAAAGGCATTCATTTCTTACTACAAATGGCAACAGATTTAATGATGTGTCCAAACAAAACTGCAAAAGAAGTCACCTGAACTCACAGTATTTAAAGTTGTTATTTAAAATTACGTATATAATCTAAATACAAATAATACCTTTTATTTGCATATTTCTTTCTCTCTCTCTCTTTTTTTTTTTTTTTTTTGAAAGAGAACTATGAACAAGAGGATTAGTTGACACTGTTGTGACTGGAGCTGCTAAATATTCTCTGGAATTTTTTTTCTTAAAATGCTGCGGTGTAATTTAGCATAATGGTTTTTAGGAATGATAGCAAGGGGAAAAAAAAGAAATTCTTGTCTGTTTTCAATCAATATAACTGAAAGACTACTTTTTTTTCATCAAAGAAAGCATATTCCAAGTCTATGTAGTAGTGTAAGTCTTGTCCCTTTTCTGTTCTACTGAAGACCTGACAAAATTTTCCAAGAGGCACAGTAGTACCTGTGGAGGCAGGAAATAATGTATCTTGCAGCCTGTTTTGTTTTGATATTCCCTTTATTCTCCCCTTTCCCTCTGCTTTTTTGGTATAATCTCTCAGGTGCTCAAGCCTCTTTTATCTTTCTCCCAGTCTCCCATACCGTTTTTTATGATAAAATACATGATTTAATGATTGCCTGTTTACTAGTATACTGAATTTGCAGGTCTAATGCTTTCTCAGTTTGGAGCAATCTGATTATTCCTGGTGATTCATACCTTTCATTTGTATCTAATGAATAGAAATCAGCGATTGAGGCAACTTGTATTTTAAGTGATTCACTAATCGGTTGAAAACATTTCCAAACTTCTCCTGAACAACACACAGCCACTTTACAACCATTATTACCATTATTGATTTAATTTGATGTAATGTAAGACTAATTATCCACCTATGTATCTTATTATTCTGAAGTCTAAATGAATGAGCCCTAAAGGTCTGTGGGTGTGTCATGTTACAAAAATAAGCTTTCTTAACACTACCTGATAATATCAGGTCGTGTCTTTGTATGCCTTTATTTAAAAAGTGGGTGATGGTGGGGGAAACCTTTTTGTCAAAAAGAAAAAGAGCCTTTTGAGATCATCCATCTCATCAAAATAAGCGTGACAGGCTTTAATACCCTTAATATATTCATACCCACACATTAAAATGTTGTACATTTTTCATAATTATGTTCTGCTGTAACTGCATTTGTGTGAACTCTCTGGAAGAAAATGGAATTAATTAACCACCTGGCTTCTCCTCCTGTATGAAAAGTAACAATTCTAGACATCTTCACGGTTGCTGGAATACAGTTATTTTAACTCTTCAGTAATAATGTGAAACAGAGCCAATTTTATTTTTTGAGAAGAGCAGTAGTAATCCAAGGCTTTGGACAATCTTGATTCTGAGAACTGTGTAGTCCTATGAGGTGCTGCAGGTTGTTCAGAGTGGTTTTGATGTCTAAAAATATCTTCAGATTAAGGAGGTTACTGTATCTTGAATTCCAAGGCTAATCTTGAAGATGGACTAAATTGAGATCAGCATACTCTTATTCTGGAATAGAACAAAATGTTCTTATGCTAGAATAACAGTGTCCACCATAGAGCAGGTCCTTATAGATGTGAATGTTGGAAATATGGTGGAAATATGGAATATACCTTGAATATTTGTTTAACAGAAGAAAAGCTTGTAAAAAAGTACGGAGTGGACTGTAGGCTTGGGTATCCTTCTTGCCAGAGCCATTTTACCACATTCAGATTTAATAAAATACCTGTTTCTAACATTGTTTGAGCAGGTGAAAGGGCCTCTTCTTTTACACTCACTTCATAGGTTTCATACACTAACGCCCTTTATAGCAAAGTGGGCTGTGTGTAATTGTAATCATTTAAAGATGCCTCTGTGATGAGACCTAGCTAAAATACTTTGCTGAAATAGTAACTTCATTTTCTGGAAAATATAGACTGGTCTAGACTCAAATCTTTTGCAACATTGATATTTATTTAAAGACTTTTGAAGATGTGCTTAAGTCCTGTCTAAAATCTGCTTGCCTTAATGGCTTCTAAGATCCACATTCAGTTGAACAACCTCGGTGTCTAAACAACAAGATTTTCAGGTCCTTTTGCAGACATAGGGCTTTGAAAACCTTGGAAGTCCCAATTGCACCACAAGGCTTTGGTAAGTATTGGGACTTGAGCTCCTTCATCCTATGAACAGAATTGCTGGATCAGGCCAAGGATCAGTTTAGCATAGTATCCCGTCTCTGGCAGTGGACAACAACTGATGTTTAGAGAAAGCATATAGAAAAATCATTAATTAAGGGTCCAGTTTCCAAGGAGTGGTGCTTTTGGACTTTCAGACCTATAGGTTGCTTCTAGGCTGTTGAGTTCAGTAGCCTTTGGACCTTTCTTCTTGTGCATTTCCTAACTCTTACACTCACACTTTTGGCTCAGTTCTATTAAAACATTTTGAAACAATTAATAATTCTTCCCTGATGACACTTCAAAACTTCTATTTTTCATTCTAATGCAGAATCAGCTTTAAAAAATTGTATGGAGTAGAGATTTTTATTTTTTTTAAGCTCACATTTTAAACATCCATGTGCAGGTGCACATCTGTTTGTGTCTTGTTTTCCCCAGTCTTCAGTGTGTGTCATTAATTGTTAAATACAAGATGGTCTTGGTGCCGTGTAGCTTTGTCAGTTTGCTTTTTTGTGTTAGGATATGCTGTTGTCATGACTGTTAGTTGCTGTTAAATTAATTTCAGTGTCATGGTTCCCTACGCTAAGAAATTTCTTTTGTTTTAGTTGTGTACTCAATTTTTCCTTTTTTCTTTCCTCTCTCATTTACAGTGTCATTACTCCATGAAGAAGGCAGCCTCCTTCCTGGGTATTGGTACAGAGAATGTTTACTTCATCAAAGCAGATGAAAGGTAAGCAAGCAAAAACCATGGTTGTGCTCTCCGAGCCTTTTTAAAATGCAGTAGTGCTGTACATAACCAACCTATTTGAATGTAACTGAAAAAGTTTTACATCTGTGTCCCTTAGAGGTAAGATGATACCTGAGGAACTGGAGAAACAAGTCCAACGGGCCAGGAAAGAGGTGAGAGGGGGAGAGAGAGCATGAAGGAGAGAGGAAGAGTGTATGCAGACTGCGTGCTTGTCTCTGAGTGAGAGGGAGGAAAACTGGGCGAGTGAAATCTTAAAAATAGGGCAGTGAATGTAACAGTGTCTTTCTTACAGGTGTAATCTTTTTGCCACAAACTTGCGGAACGAGCCAAGATGTTTAGGTGCTGCACTTTACCACTAATGAAAGTCCTGAGTACAACACTACTCTGAAGTATTTAGCATGTTTCTTCTAGGTTTTCTTTTTGGCTTTGATCCTTTTTTAAATGGATGCAGTATTCATTTTCCTTAAATGGTAAATGAAAACTGTAGATTTTTCAGTTAATTACAGCAGCTATTGCTCTGTCCTCTGCAGTGAGCAATATCTGTAGCATGTGGCTTAGTATCTAAAACTATCATACAAGCTAAAAATGCTAAATTTGGTTCTTTCTAGTATTTGTAGCAAGAGTGCAGAGATTCCATCCTGTGCCTCTTTTCCCCCAGAGACTTTGCCAAGTAGAAAGTCAAAGACCAGCATTTGGAAATGTACTGATGTGTGTATTTGGACAACATTAACATAACGCTCCCACAATCTGTAAGACAGCACTTCTATAGTACTTACTTCAGAGAGCTTGTAGGGCTGAA
>VYZM01016859.1:2808-23526 GCA_013398915.1 Dromas ardeola
AATAAAATAAAATAAAATAATATAAATAAGAATAAAATAAAATAAAATAAAATAAAATAAAATAAAATAAAATGCAACAAAACAAAGGATTTTCCTCTGATTGACTCGCCAGCAGTAGACCCCCTAAACTGCTTGAGACAACATGCACTGAGGTAGCTAGGGCAGATTGTATTCTTATTCTATTTTAGGTAGAAATATCAGTACAAAATATACCCTGGATTACTCTAACAACCAGGTGCCAGGTGCTGGGTTTTTTTTCTATTTCATTTGGACATGGTGAATTTTCAAAAGGTGTGGGGAAACATCAGAAATTTTCTTTTCTTCAATCAGCAAATTCTCGCTTGTTACAACATGGACTGAAGCCAAGCATGTGAAAGCTCTATTTTAGGCATAAAAGCTTTGATTTAAACATTCAGATTAAAAGTTTTGATGTAAAATTTGATTTATATCCAAAGACAACAAAACTCCCGGTCATATGAAAACTCTTGTCTTTTTAGAGAAATTAGTATAAAATCTGGTATAATAGTATCTAAACGGGGAAATAAATCTTTTAATACAATGGTCCACATCAGAACTTATGCAGCCTTGTTTGAATATGATTGGAATATGTGAAATTCAAACTGGATATAAGGAAAATAAATTGATCATGAGGTTCATCAAATACCCAAAGTTGCCAGAAGTTGCCCAAAGTCATTGTGGAAGGTGCTCCTTAGAGCTGGTCAAGACTCAATGGGCCACGGCCCTGAGCAACCTTATCTGATTAGACCTGTTTTCAGCAAAGGGTTGGGCTGGATGACCTCCAGAGATCCCTTCCAACCTAAATTATTCTATGACTATTTTATGTTTTTCTCCTTCAGTGGAGATAAAGCAGAAGATAATTGTCTTCTCTTGCAGCAGACTGTGCGTGCAGCAACTTGAGCTCAGTCATACTATTTGCCTCTAAGCTGTCCACTGCAAATCCGTGTGAAAGCTCCAGAGTAGTTGTCTGAGTAAACGTGTTATTTATATGTAAACTTCTGGAGATATATGCAACGAAGGGGATGGTCTGTGCAAACCTGTTTGTATTCCTATGGTATTTAATACCAGAGATCATGAACACTGTGAATTCACATTTCCTTACACTAATTTGAACAAGAATGGTTTCCACTCTCAATAGGTATTTATTTGGTGCCGCTAGTAGAACCTACAGTTAGATAATTGTTACTTTGATGTAAGAGCTTAGGAACCATATCAAAATATTTGGAGAAATTATATGACATAAAGTTTGTGCACCTTTATATTTATAGTGATAAAAAACTCCGTGAGTCTTCAGCAGGTACTTAAATATATAAAGGATAATGGCCTTGCATGGTCAGGAGGGTGAATGTGGCATTAGACCAGGACCTGTGAAAAGCTGAACAGTGCAGCCGGATATGAACAGCAGGTCTGATGCACCAGTTTTCCTAAACATGTGTCGTAGACTCTCACTAACATCCTGTCTCCCAATCCAGATGATGTAAGACTTATTCTCACTTACATGATGCCTGAACTCAAAGAGTACAGAAGGCCCTTCAGAAGTTGTCTAGTTGTCTGCTTCCACCTTGTTTCATTGACAGGCAAGGTTTCTGTAGCCAAAATATGTCAGCATCCTCACTGGCTCTTGGTGAAGAAAACCAATAGCTAATCAGTGTCTGAAAAGTAGCTCTAAGGCATTTTTAAATATCTGATGAAGTTTCGGGTGAATGTTTCAAGGTCTGTTTCCTTTGCATGGTCAAATGGGAACTGCCTCTTTTATTGACCACATCTGTCAAATTCTCTGCACTTTGATTCTCTGACCTTCCTTAGTGCTTCAATCAATAACAAATACTGATTTATTGTTTTTTCTTAGCTGGCTTCCGATGCAGCAAACGTAAGAAATTTCAGGCATCTCTTGGATTTCCCTGATATTAGGAGGAGCTATTTACTTCTAATGTAAAGAATTCATATGTCCTCTGAAATATCACCCAATGCATCTGCAGTACAGCATTGTGTACTCATCAGAAGCCATTTTTAGCAGTAGAAGCCTGTAGCTATTTCTGATAAGGACACTAAAGGTGGCTAATGGTTCTACTATTCTTAAAGCAGAAGAACTCCTGTTCTAGGATATCGACATTTGCCAAAAAGGCATTCCAAAAGCTTCAAAGCTTTTGTTAGGAATTTCAAAACTTCATTCTTATCAACTGGTCCTACACTCAAACATTTTTTCTTTATTTTGTAGCTGTCCTTTACCCATTTTCTTCTTCCTGTCTTCAGAAAAAAAAAAAATAATAATTCATTTTTTCTCCTAACAGACTACCTTTTTAAGAGGAATGGTATAACTGCCTTTATGTTCCAAACAAAAGAGCCGCAGCATAGGAAGATATTTATCCTAAATCCAGCAATTACCTTACTGGTCTCTCTTTTACAGCATGATTTTTGTACAAAGGACCAAATAAAATATGGGATATTTTAGCCACAAAAAAAATATTATTAATATTGCTGGAACTACACCCACATTTCCAACAGTAGGTAAAATGGTCTGAAAGAAAAAACTAAGGCATGTATTATTGGGTAATTTTGAGAAAAGGAAGAAGCCAGTGGAATGCATTTTAGTTACTATGAAATGAAATGAGCAAAATATAACTTTCTTTCTTGAATCTCACTTAGGATTATGAAAGAAATGTGAATGAGGATGATATGAACTTTTAACATTTCAAAATAGGAACTTAAAAAATGATCTGCACAATACATACATTTTCAGCGCAGTAAAAAAATAAGCTCTTCCTTGGGATGTAAGAGACAGCATGGTCTCTGCCCCAAAGTCCTTCTAATCTAATTTTAAAACACAATAAAAGAGAGTGGCAGAAGGGAGGAATGCCGGCAAGAATCCTAAGGAGAGGATTACAAGGTCACTTATATGTCAGGCACAAACTTGTGGTTCTGTTATCCATAATCAACTCTGTATTATTGAATTCAGTTTGCCTTGGCACCTCAGTCATGGAATGTGCCACTGACAGGCACTTCAGTGGACATTAATGCATCCCCTCAGAGCTACAAAGCTTCAATATATAAATTACAAGCAAGCCAAGAATTCCAATTTTATGCTTAAGAATAAAGATAGTTTAATGTGTTGAATCTCAGAGCTCTGTATATTGAACTCCAAAAAAAAAAAAAAAATTAATTCCCCTAAGAATACAGACACTAGTATTGCTTACAACACTACTCTCTGGATTTTATTGCTTTCCTAAAGATGACTTTAACTTCTATAAATAACTTCACAGAACTCCTGATAAATATCTGATGTTCTCTTCTGGTTCATGAATTTGGTCAGTTGTGCTACCCTTTTGTTTATGTCATCTGAAGAGCATTACACTTCCATTATGTGAAATGCATAAAATGTAGCTAAAGGTACTCAGAAGTCAATAGCAAGGTCATAATTTATTATCAGGATTCTGCTGACATTTACAGACCATTGAAACTTTGTTCTTCTGCTATATAACATCAGCATCAGCACAATCCTTGAAGTGCCTCACTGCCTGCAGTGTGGCTGCAATGGAACTCATATGAATAACTAGCAAAGAATTAGAATTCCTGTTTATGATTTATCTATGCACCGACTGTAAACATTCTAGTAAGAAACACTTCGTTATAGAACAGCTAAATGAAAAGGAACATTGAGCTGAACCTTTTAAAAAAGAAAACTTTCTGTAGACTACAAGGCTATAAAAATATCTGAATTCTTCACAAATTAATCGAGAATTAAAGGGGTACCTTTTCTCCAGTGAGGACAAATAATTCTCTTTTCTCCTGTCACTGAGTAACTAAAACAACAACAATTATTAGAGGTAGGAATAATATTTTAGAATGTTGTAGACCTTTTTAAATATGCAAATTGTAATTATTGTGGTCAGATAAAACATTAATGAAGCCAGAGTTTTTTTTTCATGTTTGTAGTATTGTTGCAGTTGTTAAAACGTGCCCTACTTGGACAGAATTTGATACACTTGAACCATCTGTTAGTGGAAGGTAGCCCACCAACAATACTGAGAATACCTATTGCCATGGAAAAAAAATACTAAAACCATATCAATATTTAAATATCTATAAATACATAAAATTTTCTATAGCTATATAAAATTAAATATAAGTATATAAAATGTATAAAAGATTTATACTGCATGTATTTGTACCGAATGTACAAAGACTTCCACAGTTACACAGATTCCTCCAGTCTTTTTTCTGTTGGTGCTGGACTGATGGATGTTCATCTTGTGTATTCCGTGAAAACAATCTGAGCTAGAGGTTATATCCTAAGGTGAGGGAAGGAACTTCTAAGACCAGAGGTAACAGAACAGGACAGGAACAGCAGTGGAAGCTGTTGGAGCACAAAAGAGAGCAGGAATGATGACGAAACAGGAGAGTCAGAGAGACACATGGTTTTAAAACAGAGTTAGAAAAGGTGAACACTGAACAGACAAGTCAGGTTTTTAAAGAAATTCTGAATTATTTGAGGGGATAATCAAAGTAAGTCTCACAGTAAGAATACTCTTGTTTAATTGTCTTGTACTAATGAACTGTCATAAAAGAGACTGAGGTACCCTTCTCATCAAAATGGCACAATAAGCTGATGTACAGTACATTGTTCATGAGCCAAATGGTACTTTTAGTAATCTGATCTGGACTTACCACCTTGAATAGCATGTCACACAACTGTTGCAATATAACTTTGTGGTTGGAGTTGGTTTGCAACCAATTGGCTTGGTGTACACCTAGAGTACTTTCACATCTGCCTGGAAAATATTGTATAGGAATACTCCTAGGCTGCTACACCTGAATATTCACTAAAGACTAAATTAATTGGCTATACATTCTTTCTCTATTACCATCTGGTGTCTGCATTAGTGTTTCTAACAACTTGTTTGAGATTAAAATCAATGATTTCTGGAAGAAAGGCAAGGAAGGTCATCCAACAGCAGCTCCCAAAGCCAACCAACCTCTAAGCCTCGTTGCAAAGTTAAAATCAGGTCATGCCTGCGTCAGGTTTCCATTTGGCTTATTTAGCTGATAGATTTGGTTCTCTGGTGAAAGCAGACATCTGCTTGTATAACGAGAATCCAAAGAAAGAAATACCTTTCTCTGCTAGGTCATATACTCATTTTTATCCTGTTGTATCATGATGCAGAACTTTTCTTTCAGGGTTTGGTTTTTTTTCAGTCTGTTTTTGTTGAATTGAAAGGAAAATACCTCTTCCTAGACAAGAACTTCAACTGTGTTATACTTGAAATATGGCTTCCTCAGCTTCCATGNGCCTACGGTAATGAGAAATGTCAGTTCACTCCAGACAATGAAAAGAGAATTTCACAACAGAGTTTTCCTCTCACTACTAGATTTCAGTCTATTGCCTCTTGCAGTCCCTTATGTTTGGATCAGAACAAATCGTCCTTCTCTGTTGACCTTGCCTTTTCATATGGATTTTGAATTACTGACCTTGGTAATTCACTTATTAAGCGCATTTGACCCGAAGTCCCACTCCAGGTTCTCTCTCATTCCATCTCAATTTTAAGCAGAAAATCTATTTCTGTTATGGTCCTTACTTCTTCTTCTCCAGATGCATACTTTAGCAGCAGTAGGCTTGTCCATTTACGGCCTTGCTATAAAGCACAGTTGAAGCTTCTTCTTACATGAAAAGAACACTCTCTAGCATATTCTGAGAGCAAAAAATTGGTCATCTTCACCAGTCATGAAATAATCTGTTGTGTTCCCTGATTACTAATGGCTCTAGATCTTGTAATGCAGTATCAACATTTATGCTAGCTTTCACTTTTCTTATTAGCCAAATTAAAAAAAAAAAGTCCATAATAATGAAATATATTCTTTTTAGTGAGTTCATTTAAATGGGAACCAACAATGCAAGCAGTGTCTCTTGGAAGTTGCAAGCTGAAGGAAACTTCCAGAAAGATGAAAAAGCGGAGGAACTTCCCATACATCATTCAGATGAATGACTGATTCAGAATATGGAGAATTATGTCAAGGAGATCTTATACCCTCTAAGTTTTCACATAAGCATCTTCCCCGTCTCACCATTTCTAAATGGTATATTAAGGCTTCCAGTTTGATGATTTGGCATTTCAGACTCTAATATGCTGATAGATTGAGTTCAGCTTTCTAAGTAACCTTGTAACTATAATAAGGCCTCTTTTGCTTGGAGTACTGATGGTCATTCAGATTATTCCAATTGACTGGTTAATATCATACCCTCATTATGCTTTCTGAAATGCTTTGGGCTGTGGATAAGTGCTTCTGGTTCTGGAAGAGAATGAAAGTTTCTTTCACAACTTACTGGTTTGGTGGTAGAGGCTGTGTTTGATTTAAATTTCTATGGGGGTGCCTAACAAATACATCAAAGGACACAGAATGGTGCTGCTGCTGTTTTAGTCATGTTTTTTAAGGATTTATTACAACTTCAATAGGAACATTTGTCCGTTAGGGCTATTTCCGTGGGCCCAACCAAAACTGGAGGGCTTGGAAAGCAGTATAAAAGAAAGCAGTGCTTTTTTCCACAAGTACAAAAGTAAAAACATCTTTCATTTCTGCCAAATCTTCTCTCGGAGAAAGGTTTTAGGGGAATTCCACTTAGTAGCTTTACTCTTTTTGTTTCTTTTTCTTTTTCCTTGCATGTTTTATGTGTTCACTGATTATTGTTGCCAAAACAACTGGTTGGGCAGAAATGGAGGGGGAGGAGAGAAAGGAACTCACAATACATACAGTGCCTTTCAATCACAAATTACTATTTCTTTTTATTTACTCCCAAACAATTCAAAAGAATAATACATACACACACACTTTTATGCATGTACATTCAGTGCCATACCCTTACCTAATAACACACTCAAAGCAGCAGAAGCAAGATAGCATATATACAGGTAGTAACAGCAACACTTGCATACACAAACTTAACAGCCAGTTTCAGCAGTGAGCACCCACACTGCTCTGAATTAAAATAATTATAGGTTTTATACCCCAGATTACAACAACCACCCCGTGGGCTGGTCCAGACCATTTCTTTTGTTTCCAGTCATCCTGATCCAGCAGTACAAGTCAGCCTTCCCTGCTTTGCTCTCTTTGGTTTTGAATAAATTAATTTTACCCAATTCCCAAGGTTGTATGCTTTTAGGTAGTAGTAACTGACCACTAGTGAGTTCATTTAAAGTCTCTGGGCCTTGGTATCAACTGCCAAGTCCTCTACTACCATCCCCTCTCTGTTCTCCTGTATGTTACATTTTTGTGCTAGGGTCATAGATAGTTCACTCTATACAGAATAACGACTTGTTGTTAATATATATGAATCATAGAATGGCTGAGGTTGGAAGGGACTTCTGGAGGGCATCTGATCCAACACCCATGCTCAAGCAGAGTTACCTGCAGCAGGTTACCACATGCACACAGCAGATTAATCACACACTCAAAAGATACATACAAACCCCGTTTTAACAATAAGCTACTCCACTGCACAAAGCTAAAGCTGAAACCCATTTATACTGCTATGTTATGTCCATATTGCTCTTGGTAGCCATGCTTGAGTTAGGTTTGGATTTCCTCAAGGCAAACAGCATGAGCCAGGTACAGCCATGCTATAGGCCTTTGCCTTGGCTCACGTAAGCTGTGTGCGCACCCATCGTTCAGAGAAGAATGCTCACCCTCTTCACCCTATTCTCTAGTAGAATTACACCAATGTATAGAAATTTCATTCAAGATAACATCCAGTTCTCTGTACCAGCAATTGTCTTGGGTCTTCAACAACGGCACGTGACTCCCTCATTCCACTGTTTATGAATTGGCATTGCTTTAGGAGCCACACCATCCTTCCAGCAAGTGAACTGTCATTTACAGACTAAAAAATACAGTGTTGGCTGATCAAAACACTGATGTGAAAAGTGATTGATTAATCACTAATTGTATACTCTGTCTGCAAACAGAAGGCATCAGAGGCACTGGCAGAAAGAATCTACATACACATCATCTGAACACATCCACATCTGTGTGGAGCTGAAAGGCTGTCTATATCTCTATAAAACAATTTTCCTAGGAAGCTGTGATTATGTACACAGGAAGAACTGATACCATGGTATAACACAGGCTCCTAGGATTAGCACATCACTTCATGGCGGCCAAGACTGGCTGCAACAAGAATCATTTTTCAGTCTTGGGCCGGAACACTATCAGACAGGAAGATCAGTGATGAGTGGACACAGACCTGCGTTGTAATCTGTGCAACACAAGGGGGTTTTATATTTCTGGCCAGACAATACTGACCACCACTGGCTCCTCAGTTTGGCTATAAACTCTTGGAGGGTCTCCATATAAAAACGGTCTAATGGCTTAACCTCAAGATGGCAAACTCCCAAGGCTCATTTAGATATCTGCATACAGAACTGTGTTCTTTATTGTGATGTTCAGACTATGAACAAGATGGGAGAGCACCTTCTTCTAGACTAGATTTAGGCACCGGCTCATCTTTTCCCTATGTAATTAAAATCAGCACATCCAGTAAGGCCACTTCTCATAAGAAAGGACAATCCATGAGACATTTTATGTGCATGCTTTATTACAGCACATTGCAGCAAGTACATAGGCAAGCATGTAGGTCTGCAATATGCACAAGTACTGAAAATTTATAACCATCTCAAGGATCTTCTCTATTTCTTATGATAAATATTCTCTCCTCACTCCTTCCTTCTCCTACCCCATGAATCTCTTTCTTCTTTACCAATCTGCAAATGACTCCGTGCAAATATAAACTTCACTCTCCCTCTGTTACAGTGAACTGCTCTTGTGGATCTACTGAGACAAACCACAGTCACACACAGAAAACACTTACTAATTTCTAACACTATAACTTGCATAGAATGTGAGTGTATCTAATGTTGACTTTTGGAAAAGGTGAGTGTGTGTTTTTACTCACATAAAAAAAAAACAAATTTTAAAAGCATTTCATTTCACAAAAGAAGAAAATGGTTGTTAAATAAGTAACAAAACTCATTACTATTAACAAGTGCAGGGGGGACCTTCCCTACTAGCCTTCAGATATGGAAGAGTGTAGTCAGAGATGTCAACTATTCTAGTCTCAATAAAAAAAGCTTTAAGGAAAGTGCTGAGCAGCATCTAGCCATGTGCTTTTTGGTGCTCATCTTACACATCAGACCTGATTATTTTTCTCTGGCTTTAAAGGAAATATTTTTGAGTATTTGATGATCGAGCCCACATAGTTTTACATTCTTGAAAATAAAGTATATTTGCAGTGCAATAGTGATCACTGCTGGCTGCACTCTAATTTGCATTTTCTCACCAGCAGATTTTAAGAATGTCACACTATGCCGTTAAAAGAATTCCTTCATAACCGAGAAGAGAAATGCATACACGTGTTTTAAGTCTGATACACCTCTGATTTATCTTCATATTATCTGATACTTTTCTCTTTTCACCATAGGGCTGTACTATACCTACTAAATATTCATAAGAAAATTCATGGCAGGGTATCAGGGTAGCAGTATAAGTTATAGCTACTAATACATTTATAAGGGCAGGCAGTACCCTGGGGATGACCCGTGACCTTTCACTAAGAGAATGACATCTATTTGTAGTAGGTTTTTATACCCAGGTGATTTAAACATGTCATTACAAAAAAGATTTGGGCAGTTGTTAAAAATTTGTTAACGTATCCATGAAATATAATGAATGAACAATTATTCCATTTAAACAAAAACACACACACAAAAGTTACCCTATTCACACATGATGCCTCAATCCTTTTGATGTTATATAAAATATAGTTGCCTGTTTGTGCTTGATAGAAACCAATTTAACAGGTAAGGGACTACAAGGCTTTTCTTCTCAACCCCAAATTTATTTTTCAAACTTCCGTTTCTCTTATGCGTCCTGAGATCAGGTAGTAATAGTGACAGATTTTTGATGTTGTAGGGTTCTTCGGTAATCAATAGTCTCTCACAAAGATAGGTGTCTCAGGTGTCTCTTCATGGTAAGCTGCACAAAATACAACCTCACTGAAAATCTCGCGGATCCCCAGCACAATCAGATGAATGCACATTCGGTCTTCATTCACATATCTGATTCTTTGGCCATACGCATCAGTCTCAATGCTTAATGTGTAGTTTCTGGTGGCTTCATTTTTTCTTAACAAGGAGGGACCAGAAGGTAAGGACTTTGTTATTTTTCAGTTATGGCCAGTTACAAGAAACTGTCCCCATTTTTTTTTCATATGACTTTTGTATGTTAAGTATGTAAATACTTAACATGAAAAACATGTAAAAACTTAACATGTAAAAATGTACACACTTCTTTTGTAGGAACTATGCTGTAGCCAAATTGCCTTGCAATAGGAAATTTCTATAAATAAATATAATTAAGTTACAAACCCATGAAAAATAAAGCACTAATGAATATTAAATAAAGATGACCTATTTAACAAGCTGTTTACTTTATATCTGTTTCAGAAAGGCTCACATTCTGTGTCTGATCCCTGTCTGCAGAATGGGAAGGATACTAAAGAAATTAATATCTTTACTGCTGTCAGAGTAATAGAGGCTTTGTGTCTAGTACTTATAATAAGACCCAATCCACATAGAAAGATTGGTAGCTTCTAAAATTAGGATAAATATTAAAAACAATTTACACAAAAATATTCACAATGTTTGTTTTAAAATCACAAAGCTCTGAGAGGAGAAAAGGACAGGTTGCTTCTTCTATTATATAGTTATGTTAATTACATGAGTGAACTTTCAGGAGTTTTGTCTTCAGAATTGGCGGATAAATGAATGGGGCTGTACAAAGACTCTCGTGGAGTGAAAAAAAGTCTATCTGTAGAAGCAACTAAAGCAATTTTATAACTAAAGTCTTGTGAGATTAGTATCTTCTTTGGAATGATTATGATGTATGGCAGAAGATAGCTGCTTGCTGCATGCATCTATTTCTGTTTGCTAAATCCAGCTCTTGCAGAGAATGCTTGTTGCGTTTGAAACTACATGATCAGCAAAGGTAATCAAAAAAGGTGGGAGGGAGAAGAGAAGGAGGAAGAGGTACAGTTTAACTATTCATCTAGAGGGAGAGACAAATGGATCTGGATGATTTATAATATCTGTAAACATGCTCCCCTATGTTATAAGATTTCTTTTGGCAGAGACAGATTTTGATATCCCAACATGGTGACAGCCATCCCAAGGATCCTAGAGCAGGAGACAAACCAGTACTCATTCACTCAGGCTGTAGCAGCAGGCTCCCCAAGGCCCCCATCTCACCAGTCCCAAGACTCATGTATTCTTTTGCCTTTATAGTGGTCTGAGAGGGAGAGGTCGGAGAATGAAATGTGTCTCACCACTGTGATTCCCATCCCAAGACATCACAGCAGTCTATAGTCTGTAGTCTAAGGGTTAAGGAGCTGATGGGGTGGGAGGTGGAGGGGGCAGATACGAATCTTTGCAGGCTACACAAAAGCTAAAACTAATAGTTTCTATGTCATCGGCAAATGGTCTGATATTGATTGTTATATAGCATATAGATATTTATACCTCCACACAGAGAGTGTCAGCTAACGGCTCCCAAGTCCACATCTCAGGCAACTAAACTTCTCATTATTTCTGGGTTGATGTTTTCCTTCTGTGAGGACCCCGGTGTGTGCCGCATGCATCAGATTTTTCCTAATGACTAAATTGTTTTGCTGCAAACATAGTAATTGTCTACTCTGTAAGCCTGAAAACTAAATGTTATCTTTCCAGAATTTCTGGATATTTCATACTGTGCCTCAGTTCCTTTTTTGTTTTGTTTTTTTTTTTAATATTCATGGTTCAGAACCAAGGCAGAGCTTTTTCATTCTAGAAAAGACTAATCATTGAAACAGGGTGGAATTGGATTTTCTTCCTTAGATTCTTTCACATCTTATCTTGACATTTAGTTCAGAAATATGTCATAACAGCTAAAATAGGACATTGAGGTGAGAATATGTGAACTCTTTCAAAGCTCCTCAGATCTCCAATTATAACTGCATTGTTGACTTGAGTAACTCGGTTAAAGCGTGTGCCTCCATTTCCTTTACTGTAGGTATAAGTTATAGACTTATCTGTATTGTGAAACTGCAGTGTGTGAAGACTTCCAATACCTGATTATAAATTGCTTTCTGAGAGCCTCATAAAAAGGGTGGAACTTACAGCTAGTGCCAGGAATGATTATTATCATTAATAACAATGAGATGTACTACGCTGTTAAAGCAGTCATTTTTTTCCCCCCTTGTTGGATTAAGAAACCTTTCTGTAGTCTTTGTGTAATCAGAGGTATGGAAAGCATTTTGGGATCCTTCAGGATGGAAGGGACAAATAAAAAATGTGACATGAATAATCACAGTGTTAATCATAACATTAAATATTCAGTAACTGAGCATTTATAATTGAAGGGGGGATGGGGGGTGGGGGGAAATTATTTTGTGCTACACTCCAAGCTCAGATTTGCTGCATGTTGTGAACAGGGCAGAACAAGCCGAGCAGGCAAAGCCGGCAGAGGTATTCTAAAAGCTCTGGCTTTCTCTTCATTGATTGCTGTCCCTGACTTAATGTCATCACGCGCTTGGTGATTTACAACACACTGGTAATAAAACAGAGGTATGGGAGTAAAGAGATAGTGAGCTTTTTTTTTTCTGTTCATCCCTACAGTTCATTCCTTGGTTAAGGCAACACCATGGTGACAATCAGCATGCAGCAGAATGTAATGAAAGTGAAGAACCGTGGGCAGATTATGCTGACAGAAAGACGCCTTCTTTCGTTGCACTGTAAGTGATAGTCTGTCAAACAAACATGAGCCAATGTTTTTGAGCTCCGTCTAACAACACAAACAATCCAGTCCAAAAGCCTGAAAAGCTCTGATGTTCAACTGAGGGAAAGTTGCAATGGAATTGTAATGAGAGAGAATATATTTCTACAGCTCTGCTGAAGGCAAGAGACGTATCTATTCCATAAAGCTATTCAATAAGCTGAAACTCCCAATGGCCAGTATTCAACATTATTGAACCAAAAGTTCACAGTTGTTGTTCTTGCTTGTTTGTTTGTTTGCTGTAAAAGGTGGAAATTAAACCCCTAAAATCTTCCACAGTGGTAAAAACACTCATAATACATCTTCTACTAGTTTTCTTCACCACAAGGGGACATTTACGAATGTTTCTAGTAACAACGTAACTGTGCAAAAGTTGCACACTTACAATTAAATCCTAAAAGGGCATGCAGGCAGAAAATTTCTTTTTAATTACAGGAAAGAAATATTCAGAAAGTGTATATAAGGGAGACAAACAGATTATGGTGTGTGTCTAGCTCAGATATAATTCTGCAAAAGGAAAAGTAAAATAAACTGTGCCATGCAGTCAACAAATCTAAAAGAGAGAAAATAGAAAAAACAGTAGTGATACACACAGTATCAAGCATTAGTGGTGTGGAAGTGTGGAACCACAGGAAAAGACAGCCTAGTTCTTAGAATTATTGAACCACTTAGGTAATATTAAGACTGAGATCCTCCTTTAAGATAAATTATAAAAGAAACTTTTATGGTGTCTCCATTAGTGATCATGCTAGAATCTACGCAGTTTAAGTACCAGTACTTTGGGGAGCTGCCAAATTTTACCCAAACTAGTCCTATATTTAATAAGGGCTGTTAGAATAGAAACATCAGAAAGTGGGGTTTCTTCAAGTCGGGAATCTTTGTAATTAACTATTTTGATTTTTTCACCCGCCTTTTTTTTTTTTTAAAGTCTATATTAACAAACAGAAAGTATTCGTTCCTTGTAATTTAAAAACAAAAGCAACAACAAAACAGAACAACAACAAAAAAGTTTTTACCACACTGATTTGTTTTTCAACTCTGCCTGAAAGTCAAGGCAAAACAAGACAAAGCAAGGAAAATGGGCCCATTTTCAACCAGGCCAAATGTAAGTTCCTGCATCTGGATCATGGCAATGCCAGGCACAAATACAGGTTGGGCAGAGAACGGCTTAAGAGCAGCCCTGAGGAGAAGGACTTGGGGCTGCTGGTGGACAAGAAGCTGAACATGAGCAGGCAATGCATGCTTGCAGCCCAGAAAGCCAACCGCATCCTGGTCTGCATCAAAAGAAGCATGGCCAGCAGGTCGAGGGAGGCGATTCTGCCCCTCTACTCTGCTCTGGTGAGACCCCACCTGGAGTACTGTGTCCAGCTCTGGAGCCCTCAGCACAAGAAGGACATGGACCTGTTGGAGCGGGTCCAGAGGAGGGCCACGAAGATGATGAGAGGGCTGGAGCACCTCTCCTATGAGGACAGGCTGAGAGAGCTGGGGTTGTTCAGGCTGGAGAAAAGAAGGCTCCAGGGAGACCTTATAGCAGCCTTCCAGTACCTAAAGGGAGCCTACAGGAAAGATGGGGAGGGACTCTTTATCAGGGAGTGGAGGGATAGGATGAGGGGTAACAGTTTCAAACTGAAGGAGGGTAGATTTAGATTGGATATTAGGAAGAAATTCTTTACTGTGACACTGGAACAGGTTGCCCAGGGAGGTTGTGGCTGCCCCATCCCTGGAAGTGTTCAAGGCCAGGCTGGATGGGGCTTTGAGCAGCCTGGTCTGGTGAGAGGTGTCCCTGCCCAGGGCAGGGGGGTTGGAACTAGATGATCTTTAAGGTCCCTTCCAATCCGAACCATTCTATGACTCTAAACCCACAGACAAAAAAAAAATAAAAGGAATTTGAAAGGTTTTTCAAAAACAGGCACAGTCTTACAGTCATCATGTTTTGAACTGGGCCTGACTAAGATTCCTGAGATTTGCTACTTAATCTAGAAACGACAACATTATTGCATTTAGCAGGAGGATTCATTGGTATGGGCTTAAACCAAAAGCAAAACCTCCAGAAAGAATGATGCTTCAAAGTGATGAAGTAGCAATTACATCCCCAAAATTTTATTCAGGAAAAAAATCAACAGATTCATAAATTCATCTCTTAAAAGATCTTGGAACAAATAGCTGTGGAGTTCAACTTGCATTAAAAGACCTTCTTCGCTCATTAGAAATCCATTTCATTTATATTCTTGTGAAGAAGTTTGTACTGCTTTTTCCTTGGTAAGAATAATGGTTTTTATTTGTAGACAGCATAAGATGGATGATGTCCTTAACTATTCAAGCTTTGCTTTCAAATGCTATTATATGGATACGTCAGCAGGCTATATTTTGCAAACAGATGCAAGAGAGAACTGCCTGCACACCAGCACAGTTGAATCAGAGCCAGCTTTAAGCTGGAAGCTGTATAGCTATGGCTCATGTTATACTGATTCTCTGATATTAAAGCCCTTCTGAAAAATGATGTGTATTAGCTTGATGCGGATACAAATATTTGGGGCTTTAAGGTGGTTTGCATTCAGGTTTCTCAGTAAAAACTTCAGGGAGGGACAGGATAAGCTCTTGTCTTCTGGCAAACTCCAGTGTAGATAAGCACAAAGCAGCCAGTGTTTTCTTACTTCACAAATTCAAAGGCCTTGAAAAATTACTACTTTTGTGATATAATTTCCTTAGGTGCTTCTTCTGAAGGCATTCTCTTGAAGATCAGACTACTGTTGAAAACTTAACCACAAGAGCTAGCCAGCACAGCAGGTTTTTGGTGTATGTTTCTTGTTCATCACACTTTTGAAATCTGCTCATATAGGTTAGTCAAAATCCAGTATCAGGGTAAACCCTTTGGTGGTTCCTCTCTTTGGGATTTAGTTTTATTACCTCTGACAAATGCCAGATTTTTTTTCTCTCAAATTCTGACAGATGACATGATTTCACAACATTTATTAGAGGCGGGACTCTAAAGTTAAATCTATGCTAGTATATAAAATAGTCAAGGGAACATTCTCCATCACAGCAGACAGCTGGCACAGCATAGCTTGTCCCTCCCCATAAAGTTAAACTTCCTTAGCTCTAAACCAGTGTGGCCCCACTCAGTTTCTTCACTGGAAGTGGTCCCTGGCCCATGTTAACACCTTCTGCACTGCCTGGCGTCACTGCAAGAGACCAGACTACAGATTTGACACTGTAGATGACAAGACACTAACACTCACGTACATGTCCTGGCCCTCTAGCTGACTAGTTAGCAAATAACGTTCTTTAAAAGTGTTGGTTTTGGCTAAGTTCAGAATCACTGCATGAAACTCTGCTAAAGCAGACCTTGATGTCACCTGCAGAAAGTCTATTAATAAGCTCGTTATCTAGCAAATTCTGCAGCCATTGTCTGCAGATTTCATTGTTGTTGTCACAATGCTTATGTGATTACACAGGAAACAGAAAGAAGCTAAGTAATCACTGTCTCTACCAAAATAATGACTAGTCATTTGGTCTTCTAAAGGGACTATGTGATACATTCATGGAAATTAACACCAATTTATTGTTGTTATTTAAACACTATTGTTCTTGTTTTCCCAAAAAAAAGCTTCCGTTTTGCCCATACCAGATCCCCATCTGCCCTAACTAGAAGCACGTGAATCTTCACTAATGTGCAGTGAAAAATAATCTGTTTACTGAATGTAAGGTTTCACTTTATCCTACTTGTTTTTTGAATACTTAATAATTGAAAATCGTTAAGTGATAAAACTATGTATAAAAATTATGCTTATGAATGTCAAGGCCAAAGTAATTTATATTACCTTTACCAAAGCTTGAGGTTCTCAAAGTGTTTGGAAATCATCTTCACACTTTAAATGGCATCAGGTTTTTGGCATTTAGGGGGTTAGAATAATAAAAGTCTTAAAAGATACAAGACTAACTATAGGTTTGATTGCTAAGTCATTGTTTAGGGTTTTTCTTCCCACAAGTAACTGCAGCTTTATCTGTGCATTCCAGATTCCGTAGGATTTGATAAGGAATGTGTGCAAAACAAAGTATATATAAATAAAGGGTTCCAATTGAGATACTTTGTTTGGCATACACTCCCTAAATATACCCCTAAAGCGTAACCACACCATCCTGCAGCATATTTTCTCATAAAATCTCAATACCCTTAATTTTTCTCAGAAGCATCATGAGCAACAAGCTACAATGGCTATTATATTCCTTACAGAGAATTAACAGTTGCAAGTCCATCTTTATCTAAAACATGGTAACAATTATATTAATACATTCTTTGCTTCATGAATACTCACATCAAAGAAATGAAAATATTGTGTTTTTCAGCAAACGATAAAGCATCTAAGATATACAAGTGGTAAGAAAAGTTGGGAGAGAGGAAATAAGCTGAAAGCTTTTGTCTGTGGGTGATCAAAACCAAATGCTATTTTCCTCAGTAATATAAAAGTCTGCATTAACCAATACCCTAGTCCAAGTCCTTTTCACCTCTCATCTACTGTCTGCTTCAAACATTTTTAGTCACTGAATATCCTCTTGTTAATGATGCAAGTATAGGAAGTAAGAGATGAATTTGCATTACCAGACAATCAGCTAAGGATAGACAGAAAAAAGAAATAGAAAACCCAGCAAAAGGGCATTTGGAATTGCATTATTTCACTGTTCTCACCAGCTGGGACTGAAAGTAAGCTACCCACTGGCAAAAACCCCCATATTTTATACTCACTCTTCCACTTCACTTTTTGATGAAAAAAATCTTCCAGTTCTCTTGAACTTGCCATTAGTATGAGTAAAAATATATAATTGGATATTGATTTGGGAAATTACACTGCCTCACAAGGCATCTACAATTAGCTAAACACCATGTATTTGAAGTAACACTGCTTTTTCTAAGTACATGATTTTATTGTTCCCTGCACTAGGAATGCAAAAAGAAGTGCAACATTTGTGTTTATATTTTTGCCTGCATTTTTCTAAATTTACAAAAATGGAGACTGTTTTGCTTATTTAGACTAATTCTTGCGGTGCTCTACACTGAAATCTTCAATGTAGTTGCAACCTTCAGTTGCGTTATGTCTGTAAGCCAGTCAACAGAATTCCGTTATTCTTATAAAGATTTGAAGCTTCCTGCAAAAAGAAATGCCTGTGATCAAGTCTCTAGGAACCAGTATGCCCCCTCTTGTTGTGGGGATTAGGCAGGAACTGGAGAGATGTTCAGGCTACAACTTCACAGTGCTGCAATTTCACTCTGCCTGATTACAATTCCCATATATATTCACTCATAAAAGATAAGAAGAACTGGCTTTTGGTCAAGAGATTTAAGAAACAGAATGTGGTTTATATGCACATATCTCCAACAGAAATATAATAAAAATATCAGCATTTTGTGATTTCAACAATGGTTGAAAGCTATCTTGGCCACATACAATTATTTTATTGTACAGCCAGTATATTTTTAAAATGCATTACTGCATTACTATATATAAAACAGTACTGTATACATGTTATTTTGTAGGCTGACATAACAGACAACCTGCAGATAAAGCAAGTCTGACAAATCGGCAGAACCTGGATATGTAAGGGAAGACTGACACATAGAATATTCCTAAAATAAGCAAGAATGGTCTAGTTTTGAAAATAAACTTGGAAATAGAGGGCATATTAACATATCAGACAGACCTCATTCTATCTAAGGTAGCAACTGTATCATAAGGTTTTCATTACATTTTTTTCCTGCTCTTTTCAGGGGGGAAGCGAAGAAGGAAAAGACTGATATTTTGTTTAAAGCCACTAAATATGTGTAACTGAAGAATGGTAGGAGTAGCATGGAAATCGCGATGGTTTGGGGATACATGAGCCAATGTTTACAGGCAGAGGCAATAGCATAATTAGGACAGCTGATATAGTAAGACAAACATTGAGAATGGGAAAACTGAGCCACAGTTTAGATGGCTCGTTTGCACGATTTTAGAGAGTAGGACTTAAAAATGCCATGAAAATGGTTTCAGATTATGTATTTCCACTCTTCAAATGTCTTTGACAGGGAAGAGAAAAGGAAATTATTCCAGTGATTTGGGTATTTGCACATAACTACCTACTGGAGTCAATAGGATTTGACATTTAGCATACCCAGACTTACTAGATAAGAATAGAGGAAAGAACAATACTGCCTGATACTCTTATACCCAAACAGTGTTTTAGGATTAATACCTTCTGTAACAGTGTGTGTGACAGAACAGCAGAATAACATTTATAACATGGGGACTAATCTTTCAGAGGCCGTTCACATGCTCCTACGCTAGGAGTCACTAAGTTCAAATCTATGTTCCTCATAGTCTTTGGAGAAACAGACTCAATCTGTCTGGGAAAAACTTTTGTACGCTAACTATTCCTTAGCATATTTACAAAAAGTCACCTTTTCGTGCAAGTAATATTAAAAACACTTGTTTCTATGAAAGTCCTCTAAAGACCAAGAGACAAGGGTTTCCAAAAAATATTAATTGATCATTTTGTTTCACCCAGTAAGCACTAGGTGAAAAAAAGATTATGGTGATGTCCCATAAGGCTGCCATCCCTTTCATAAGTACCTTCGTGAAAGCAGGCAGTAGTAGTTATAGTTATTGCTAACAATAACAGTTTTATTATCAGGTAGGAACCAATTCTTATAAGGACCATTAAAAGCATACTTTATCATATTGCTTCCTTACAGGAATTAGGGCACTTCCTTACAGGAATTAGGGCACTTCCTTACAGGAAAGAGACTGCAATGAACATGTGATGAACTTCCCTGAAGTTTACAAACTGTTTTTCTCTATAGTCTAGACACGAAGGTATACCAAAAATGTAAGTAGAAATACATGCTACTTCCCATCTAAATGGCAGACTGAAGTTTCTAGAGTGGTTCTCTGCTGTATTTGATACTCTGCACTGCATTATCTATCACCATCTTATTATTACACTGAAAGCAAAATTTCTCTTGATTTTTCCAGTGTCCTCTGAAATTGGAAGTAATGCTTCCACTGAATACAGTGCAGCTTGGCATGGACAGGATATAACTATGTACAGAGGGTTTCTTTCATTTAAATGCTGTTATTTAGCACTTCTGCCAACATGGTAGCAGGTATTTATAATTGGTTTGCTTCATGTTTCCTTTTTTTCATGCATCATGTCCTCAGCCAACTATTCCATTTTTTCAAAGTCTCCAACCAGGTAGACGTGTGATTAACCTTAAATACAGAACTTTGTCAGAAACGCTTTCTAAAGGAAAGATAGCTTTGTCGTTTCATTAGAAAATTTGCATTAGGGTTCAGAAACAGTTTTATCTGAATCTTCTTTTAATCATCAAGCTCGCACAGTCTCCCATCATAACCTCTGATTTCTGGGTTAAGGCTAAAATAATTTCCTTTGCAGGAAATCCTGACACCTGAAGCCCTTGTCATGACATTAATTTAGTTACTGAACTCTTATGATGAATCTATAGGAGAAGAATTTTCTTTTCAAAAAAGTGTGGGGTTTTTTTTTCTAGAAGAATATTCAGAATACACTTACATATTTCTTATGAAATATATTACTTGTTACCTTGTTCTTTAAGGGCTTTAAATAACATTTCCTTCTTAATTTTCATTTTATATTCATATTTCAGCTCCTCTTCATTGGTATCTAACTCTCCCAAGTAACCAAGGTAATAAGGTCATTCAAACAATGAAATGTCTGTCTGTCTTTTTGTTTCCAAGGTTCTACTCTTCACCTACTGAGCCAGTTCTTCCCTAGCAGGATTATTTCTGTGGGGGATATGTTTCTGCTCAAAGTGTCATAGAATCATAGAATGTG
>VYZM01016877.1:0-12991 GCA_013398915.1 Dromas ardeola
TATATATATATATATATTTTTCTATATCATATGAGATAAAGAGATGGAGCTGTTGTAATGAAGCTGCATCACTAGCAAATAGATCCGAGCACTGGAATTTCCTGGTATTATTTATATTATAGAGCAAACTGGCTACACCTCTGAAAGATTTGAGCGATCAGCACATAATAGATAAAATTTACCCTAGTACACAGGGTCTACAAAAGGTTTTCTGTCCTGTAAATGCTTTTTATCAATTGTTCTTAAGCTCAAGGTGTAGTGAAAAATTTAAATAAATATTTAGCTGACAGGGCCTGCACTTTATTTCTGCATCATTCTCGAGATTTTGGATTCCTTTTTCAATTAAGACTGGTTTTATGGCCAGCCACGCATTAGCCTTAAAATCACATTATCTGTAACACCCATTAAGACTAGCTGTAAGGATATATACTTTTTTTTCCTTCAGTGTTGAGATCCAGGAGGTTTTAGAATGGTTGCAACTTCTGGGCAGTGTGTGTTGCTGGAGACTGACAGTGGCATTGCTGTCACTGTTTTGCTGCTTTACTTGTGTGTAAAATATGGGCAGTAGGTTCAGTTTCTTTTTTACACTAGAGGGCTCCTTCACACTTGGTTAGCAGCGTGGCAGCGCCTACAAGTCAGAGCAGTGGAAACATGCTGCAGTGTAAGGGTATATCCGCACTATAGGACGTAACAGGCTCGCTGTGTGTTCGCTTCACGGGTACTGCTTCTGCGTATCATGATATTGTCACCTCATGAGCAGTATCAGAGAGGCTTGTGACCATTTTCCCTCCTTCTTACCACATAATGTGGGAAGAGCAGAAACCCTATGGAACTATTGCTGAGCAAAGAGAAGATTAGATTCACTCCCTGTTTGGCTTATAGATACGCATGAGAATGGTAAATGCTGTCATCAAGCCAGCTGGCAAACTGGAAATCTTACCTTGAATGTTTCCTAAAATTATGGTCACTAGGTAAGATTTTTGGAGGCTATTGAAAATCACGTCAACTTGTCTTTTCTTTCTGCTGTTGGATCGGATGAGTTAATTTAATTTCAGCAGTGGGACCAGGATTTTTACAGGTTGAAGAAAATGCTTACGCTAGCTCTGCATGCTGCAGTAGTTTTTCCTGTCAGTACTTGGATCTTGGATTACAGTGACTGAAATAACAGACAAGAACTAGAAAGTGAGAAGAAAGCTTGTTGGAGGGAGGCACCCCCGTGTGACAACTCTTCTTGATATTTTTTAGAGTAGAATTTTAGATAATTTCGACCTGTAAATGCAGTTCTGGAATTTGAAAAACAAGTTGGCAGAGAAGATGTGCAAATCAGGAAGTAAAACACTTCTCAAATATCTGTCCTGTACTCTGTCCTTTGGTCTCTTTTCTGCATTACAAATATCACAGAATCACAGAATGATAGGTGTTGGAAGGGACCTCTGGAGATAGTTTTCTTAATTGTCTATACAGAAATTTTCTAGTATTAATCAGGCTAGGCTTTCTTCGTTTCTAGTTTAAATGAAGTATCATGGTAGAAAAAGAGGAAATTTACAAACAAAATAGCTGTGTGCTGTAGCTTAGTAACGTTTTAAGTTTCTAAAATAACTGAACTGTATTCAGTGCAAGAGGTTCAGTAGTAAACAGTGTTGCCCATTCAAGTAACGATATCAGAAATAGTCCCCAAAACACTGAGTTATGTTGATATTTTAAAATATTGCTACTGATCTCCCCAGCTTAAGCACTTAAGCCCTATCCTGCTCTTTGTCAGCTTCATGCTTGGGAAATGTCAGTGGAGTGACAGCTGGTGGAGTGAAGGCAAAGAGCAGAGAGGGAGCATTGAAAAAGGCTTGGAACATGTTGCTGTATTGTAGGGAGAAAAGATACTAGAAATATAGAAAACAATATATGGTGTTTAAAATCCACGACATATTCCATCCTGTGTAAAAGACTGTTTAGTATTGGTTGTAATTAAACTTATGTGCATGATGAGCAGTGTGTTTATCAGAACTCCTTGCCATTCTTCAATAACGCAGCAACAAGGAAGATTATCTTTCCCTCTACTCCAGGATGACGTCATTGTACTGATAAGTAGGACTTAGGAAAGGTTTATGTTCTCAGCACTAGAATTAAAGAATATAATACTCCTTTTAATGTAGTAATTTCTGGCTCTACAAGTTTTCAATGTTTATCTTGCAAGATCATTAGGAAATTCAGAAATCATTTCTCTGATTTGAGAGTAAGAGAGTGGGGTGATCTAAGGATAAATAAGCTGCCTGCTGCAGTGTTCCTCTACCACTGTATCACATCTGGCAAGTATCTACAAGGTCTTTCAAAGTGATACGCTGTGAAATTGCTAAGAAATGCAGTCTTTAAAAATTCAAACATATTGTTAACATTTTAGTGTTGAAGCTGTTAGTAATTATTGAGTACTGTATTTGTTTCCTAATAGAACAGACGTTCTTAATTTATTATTTCACATTGTAAATTTTCACATTAGACACCATACTGGCTCAAGATAAAATATCAGTGATAGGACACTTGTTCTTTCTTTTTGTTCAGAAGAAACCAGACATTATTGCACCATGTTCTGTATCTTTTTCAGATTCTTTTTGACTCATTTCCTTACAGGAATTGCTGAAACCTCTCCAAAGTTCTTCATGGACCATTCATTCATTATTGTCTCAGTGCTTTGGCGCAATTATATAAAGTCATATTTAGTGGATGTAGAAGAAGAAAGATTAAGAGTTAGGTCTTCTGGATGGGCTATATGGCATCTGGTATAGCTCAAGCTGGAATCAGTGAGGGGCAGCCCAATCCCTAAAGAACAATTCATCCTGTTTCATTGCACAAAGTGCATATAAGTATTTGAAAATTAAATACTTCTGCAAAAGCAAACTAAATATCCTGTAACACTGTCATCAACTGAGCAGCAGAACACAAAGTTTGGCAATAATTCATATAAATTATAATTGTTTGGCACCGTAATATTGCCATTGACACTAATAGTTGGAGCAGGTAACAACACCTAAACTTCAGATTGCCTGACACTTTCTAATATTAAACTCTGCCTTAACGTTGTTATAACTTCACCAGTCCTTAACTGTCTGAGTTTCAGGTTTTGTGCATTGAGCATCTTTGATAAGTTTTTGAGGCTTTCTGTGTTGTTCTTGTAAAGGAATGGGAGGGAGAAAGGTGCAGCTAAAACCATTAATTTCTAACAATAAGATTAGAAGCCACGTGGGCTTGCACCTATTAAAACATAACCCTCTCTTCTCTGAAGTGTATGGCTGTTTTATCAAATAACCCTTGTGCTTCTGTGATGTGAAGGTGGAATTCAGGGAGGAGGCAAAAAGGAAATTACCTTGGTTCAGATATGCGCATTTGTGTCCTCCATGTGGAAATTCACCTATAAATTGCAAATTTCCAAGGTTCTGAGGTATTTCTTAGTAAAGGTAGGTATAGGTAATTACCAGTACAGTATTAGTATTTATCAGTTCAGTTCTCTGACGAGTTGGGCATTTTTCTTTTCATATCCCCCTCATGATAATTTCAAGGAGTTGTCATCTGGCAACTCTTCCGCTCTTTAGAATGGCTGCTATCATTTGTTACTGCTGCCATAACGGAACCTGCTGGCTGATATTGACATTTCCCCATCTGAACATTGAGGTGAGGTTTCTCTTAAAAACGTATTTTTTTGGACTCTACTGAGATTGAAGTTAACGACATGTGGTTAGGTGATCTGGTGTGAGTATTTCTGTAGAGATGCTTCTCTTCACAGTCTGCGCTAACCAGGACTGCAAGATTGACACTTACATAGCTATCCACTGACACGCAATTGCTAGTACACTGCAGTCACTGCCCAACCCAGATCTGGTAGGAAAAATTGGACGCAGTTGCATGTGCTGTGCGTTTGTGAGAGGAGAACTGTCCTTGAAACCTGGTTCAAAGATGATTCACCCTCAAAGGAATCAAAGTCCTAGTTCAGGTAAGGTAGCTGCCAAATACAGAACTTTATTAGCAACTTTTAAAGGCTCCTCTGTCTTAAATTATGTTTTCTTTTGGTTCATCGTTTTTACCTCTTTCCAGATGAAATTTTTCTGCTTTGCTTGTAACACCTTTCTCTTACTGCTGATTCTTGCCTTCTTTTCTTTTGCATACAATTCTGATGTCTAATGAACCTTTTTCAAAGAAATATACTAGATTAATGCCACCTTTAAATTAATGATGGGTATCTCAAAGCTCAGACTAAGGGATTTTTTTTCTATTGTTCCTGCCTTAACAATACTGGAAACTTTTCTACAAAGTTTCTATTAAATTTGAAAGAGTGAATCTTTTCTCAACTGATTTTCCCAAATCAAAATTACTTAGTGATTCTGAAAAATAATACCTTCACAATTCATTAACACAGTATTGACCCAGAACTGAGAGATATCCTACCTGCAGGGAAGTCACTGACTTCAGGGAAGTTAACCTCATGGGAATATTGATAGAAACAGGCCTAGGAAAAGAGCATGCAAGGCAAGTGCGCTCTTCTCTGAGGTGAATCTTATGATTTATTGCCTCATCTCTGTGTTAGCATTGGCAGTGTTGTGGAGAGTGAAAAGAAATTGCTTACTAGGCTCTATCACTTTATTGAGAGGATGCAAGGGAAAGTGGTGTGAAAAGTGGAATGTGTGGGGAATTAGAGTGAGAGCACAGTGTTTTGTTGCTGGCAGATGTCTTCTGGGCTTTACCATTTTACTGGGGTGGTACAATTCAGTTGTTATGACACATCCAGGAAGAAAAACAGAAAACACGAGATTGGAGAAAATTAAATGATGATGACTCAGAACTTACACCCCAAACTAAAATGAAGATTGAAACACTGCACCAATTTGTTCAGCGGAGGAATCTGAAGCACACATGAAGAAATGAGCTTCCGATTCATTGAAGCTCTGCACTGATCTTCAGACGAAGACTGTAATATTATAAAGCTAGTGTCAAGGTGAAAGGCAAGGATGATTACAGATAAACTGCAAGCTGAGCTTATATTTTTGCTGCCATCCTCTTTTCAAAACGTTCTTTTTGTTCAGTGTGTAGTCAGCCCCACAATTGCTTCTGCTGAAATCCAAGGAAACGTGTTTCAGCGCCTAGAAGTGTTATTGTTTGACTCCTTTGGCTCGGAGAATGAGTCTCAAGTAACCTATGAACTCTGTGTCATATATTTGCAGTGAGCAGAGGGCCTGCTGGGGTGATCTACTTAACTTGCCATTAAGTTTTATGTAACTGTTATAGTATTGTTTAAAAATGACTTGAGGGATTCTCTGCAGTAATGTGGCATACATTAACTTCTAGTTTGAAAGTAGTAGCCAATTTTTATCCCTTATATAAACAGATCTATTTTTATTGTATTTACTGAACTGTCTTCCTTAGTCTGATAGACTGTTACCTATAATTTATCATCCTTACTGAAATGTGGCATTTTGCTTAAAACTTTAACCCTTCCAGTGGTTGAGTTATATATGGATGAGCTTCTAAAAAATAGTATTTGGATGGATCTGAATGGTTACCTGAATCGGGGGATTTCACAAGCATTTAAAAGGTGAATAAACATCATGGCCTCATTTTCACACGTGGTGAAAGTAAGACAAATACAGATAAAATTGGTTTGTTCAAGGTTACGTAAGCTAGTTAGTCCCAGAGCTAGAAATAGCTGTAGCCCTCCCAGCTTCTTTATTCTTTATCCATTGCCTACCTACAGAGGCGCTTGGTCTGTCCTCTGAAATAAAGGTTAGAGAGAATTTACACCAATTAGGCTTCTCGTATCCGTAAGTCTGGATTCATGGATTGCACAGAAAGGGACTGTGTTAGCCATAATTGTGTAGTGCTGGACTCATGCATTTCAATATCTCACCATTTCTTTCTGTGGTGTAAAATTTATAAACAGATTTTCTGTACATATAAGAAATTGGCTAGTAACACCATCGCCTTACGCAGCATGTATGCTCTTGGGTCAGGGCAATCCCCGGTATCAGTACAGGCTGGAGGATGAAGGGATTGAGAGCAGCCCTGAGGAGTAGGTCTTGGGGGAACTGGTGGATGAAAAGCTCTCGTGAGACCCCACCTGGAGTTACTGTGTCCAGCTCTGGAGCCCTCAGTATAGGAAAGACATGTGTCTGTTGGAGTGAGTCCAGAGGAGGGCCATGAAGATGATCCGAGGGCTGGAGCACCTCTCCTGTGAGGGCAGGCTGAGAGTGTTGGGCTTGTTCAGCCTGGAGAAGTGAAGGCTCCGGGGAGACCTTATAGTGGCCTTCCAGTACCTAAAGGGGGCCTATAAGAAAGATGGGGACAAACTTTTTAGCAGGGCCTGTAGCGATAGGACAAGGCATAATGGTTTTAAACCAAAAGAGGGTAAATTTAGGCTAGATACAAGGAAAAAGCTTTTTACAGTGAGGGTGATGAAAAACTGGCAAAGGTTGCCCAGAGAGGTGGTAGATGCCCCATCCCTGAAACATTCAAGATCAGGTTGGACAGGGCTTTGATCAACCTGATCTAGTTGAAGATGTTCCTGCTCATTGAAGGGGGGTTGGAACCAGATGACCTTTAAAGGTCCCTTCCAACCCAAACTATTCTATGATCTTATGATTCTGTATCAAGAAATTAAGTGGCTGTGGGTTTGATACTGGAAGTAATCTCTGTGCAGAATTCTTGTGCACTTTAAGTAGCAGTTATATTGCCAAGTGTCGAAAGAAAAGATGGTGGTCTTGTTATTTGTTACCAGAGAAATTCAGGTCCTTTTATCTTTGCTAAAGAAGCTGTAATTCAGTCTACCCCAGATGATGGTGTTGTATGAGGCATATCATCCCTTAGCTTGTTGGAGCATAGATTCAAAACCCATTGAATATTATGCAGCCTATGGGGTATAATAAGCCTTTATTTCATATTTTTATGCATCATAAAAACTGTGGTAGTTGTCTCCTCAGTGGATCATCAAGAGGGGAAAGTCTACATTACACCACTGCTGATGACTGTGGTCACATAAAGGGACAATCAGTCCAACATAGTGCCTCTGATGTACAGTTTCAATATACTGATATTCTAAAAGGGCAGGTAACGGACAACACCAAGTACTCCCTATCACAAGTCACTTGAGGCAAAGGGTACGTGTCATTCCCTTTACTAGTACCTGGCAATACTGAATTCTGTTTATCACCGGTGACTTGGCAACAAGAACTATTCCTGGTCAGTGCTTTGCTGCTGCCCTGCACAGCAGCTACTCTGGAATTTCTGCATCTCGCAAGAATGAGGCAATTTCTGTTGTTCCAGTGAGAGCAGAAAGAGGCTAATGATTCTTTGGAAGGGTGCTTAGTTTTGAAGAAAAGGAGAGGAGGATTACATTCCCATTTTCTGTTACATGCTCTTCTCCATCGTTTGTAGTTGTCAGACCCAACCTATGCTAAGTTAACTTGGACTGATACATAGACCACTTAGCGATTTGGGAGTACTATTTATTCACTGTATACATTTAGGTGCGTCGTGGTCCATTTGTAATGTAAAAGCCAAGCTTATTGTTGTCCACTGAAATGATCAGGATTAGCTCTTTTACCAGATTATATCACTATGAGTTATATTGGCGATGAAACCTGTTCTTACTGTGTCTGTTGCCTGAATCCAAGCTTCCAGTGTTAACATTGGCTTAAGAAGCTTTACATTTTCTTTTTCCCATATAAAAAAAAATATGAAGAGCTCACATTTCAAAATAAATCTCTTGTATTGTACTTTATTTAACATCTGACACAGTTGAGATTTTAAGCCGCTGAATGCACATATAATGCATTTTTTAAAGTGACATTGCTATGGTTATGAGTTACACAACAACATGATGTCGGCCCTCTGATTGGTGTCATGGTATTTAGCAATGCCACTTGGACAGGAAAGTTCACATGCAGAAGCCTGTCCAACAGTTCTAAGAATTTTAGATCTTTTGAAGTATTCAATATATTTCTTTATGTGTTGAAGCACTGGCCTTCCAAACCCTTGTTTTTATTTTCCAGCAATCTCAGTGAACTTGGGGTCATTGGATTGCTTGCTTTCTCACTCGCTGCACTGAAATCAAGCAGCCATCAGCTAAATTACTGTAGTTTATATGTGTCTAAAATGAATTCAAAGCAGTACTTTAAACAGCATTATGACTCCGCTTTCAATATGGTATGAGGGTATAACGCAAACCGAAGAGATAGACGTGGTTCAAAGAAAAGGTGGATTTTCTGTACTGGCTCAAAATAAGAAACAATGGGACTTTCAGATTTCAACTGCCTACTTCAGCCACAAGTTTTCTGTGGTTATGGTTGTTTCAGCAAGAAAACAATCTACTGCTGATACAAATTAGGTCTTAATTTTTCGAGACATCTCTCCATCTCCTGAGACTATAGGGAAACGGAAAAATGAAAACTTTATCAAAATATTATTGTTCAGGTTGTTCAGAACAAACAGTTTTCCAAGTGTTGCATACAATACTGATGTAGCACAGGGAACGCAGGAAAAAACCCGAATTGACAGATAAAGTGGCTTTTTATTTAGTATTTTACTGTCCGTTGCCAACAAAGCTTGCTATGTGAAAAACATTATGTTTATACAGTGACTGTTGAGAAATGCACTGGTGGTCTCTGCTAACACTCACATCATAAAATCACTTGAATGAATTCTCGTCCAGTTGGTAGTTTCAACTGACTACCCACAGATGGATAAGCCGAATTTATGTTGTCATTACTGAAGAAAGGAAATGACTTATTCCAGCTGAAGGTTTAGCATGCAATTCTGAGAGGTGTTTACACAATCACAGCACTTGATGAACTTTTTGTGAACGTGTGCTGAACTTTTTGTGAACATGTATAGGGCTTTTCTGTACCACCTCTCATGAGCTCCTTCACTAGCTGTAAAGGAAAAGAAGTGTTTTTTGTTCTTTCTTCATTGTTTTTAACGTTTTCATCTAAAGTCAGATCTTTTGGCCAAGAGATTTCAATCATTTAAAATTTTAAATTATTCTGAACCGAATTCTATTTATCACCAGCCACTTGGCAACAAAATCTATTCCAGGTCAATGCTTTGCTGCTGCCCTACACAGCAACTGCCCTAGAATTTCTGCAACTCTCAAGGATGAGGCAATTTCTCTCGCTCCAATGAAAGCAGAAAGGGGCTAATGATTCACTGGAAAGATGCTTACAGTTGAACAACAAGAGAGAAATATTACATTGCTTTTGTTTCCAGCTTTCTTGGCAAAAGTGCTTTGTTAGCTCAGGTAGGCCAGGGTATACGGTAAGGCTGCTATTGAGTAAGTGGCACACTTGCAGCTGCTTATTTTAAAATCTGCTTTTGCCTTTTTGCTCCAGTTTGCCATGTATAAAGGGAAGGTACTACTTCGCTGCATCTCTAGGTTAAATTCGCCGACATTTGTATTCTGTTTTGAACATACAATGTACTAGCAGAAATGTTAAAGTCACTTTGGAAAATTAATCCTTGCCATCTCAAGTTGGGTATACAATTACTAGGGGAAAAAACCCAACAACTTGTAAGTGCTTAGAGAAACAGAAGATTTCCTGGGAAATTGTAGGGTATAATGTATTTGTCTGAGTGCTGCAATCAAATACTTCTATGATGAGCACTCTAGAGAAGTTTATGAGGAAAATATTAATTTTTATTGTCTGCACTGTTTGGATCTTGGAAGTCAATAGGGCATGAGACCACCCTTCACATAGTGAAGACAGAATAAATATTTGAATGATTTTTTGCTTCTCCCAAGAAGTATGCATCCTGCATAACTACGGATACAATTTTTTGTTAAAGACTCCAGTCATTTAGTAATGGACTGTATCGTAACATAAAACTGATTGGCCTGTGACCAAAATTAAGGCTAGTATTCCCTGGCTTTAAGAAATTCTTAAAACCACAGCTTAAGTCACCAGTTCTTTCATTAAGCTTTTCTGTTTGGGTGTCAGCATGTTTAAAAAGTGTGTTTAATTCATACATTCCTGCATTACTTGTGGTTACACAAACTAAATTTTTTTAATAAAACCTTCATATTCTCTTACTCCTTATGTTACAATGTATTTAGAATTATTGCAGTAAATTTAGGTGTTCTCTCAGTTCAGTTGAGACTAGGTCTAAGTCACAAGTACATGAAACTCCAAAATAAGACAACATAAAAAAGTCTGAGATATTTTTAATTATATTTTTCTGATCATAAGACAAAGAAAACAGTAAAATATTCATAGTCTCCAACTTCCTGCAACGATCATAATTTTTCTCATGTTCGATCTTTATCCCATATTGTTTCTGGTCCATGTTTAGGCTTTGGCATCTTGCAAATGAGTTTAGTAGAAAGGTAGCATTTACAGTACTTAACCACTGTCTGTTCCAGAATGCCTCTTAGAATATTTATTCAAATTCAGCCTTCATTATTTTTAGCTCACTTGGGAAATTATTAGCTTTCATCTGATGCCTCACATATTTATGCTAGAAATAAGAAGATTTCATACTAAGCGTATTAGTATGTTTAACGTCAGAGAGGAAGCCAAGTCATTATGCCAATTCTTATTTTAAAGAGTTTTTAATAGTGATAGCTTTTTCACAAGTAGTCAATAAGGTACATAAGCAAAATTTAGACAAGTACCTAAGGACCCCGACTCATATTTCCAAAGATACTGAAGCGACTAAACACATGGGCATATTCCTTGAAGGATTTAAAAAAAAAAAAAACAACTGCCTAGGACCACCTGTCATTGATTTCAGTGGAAATTAGATACATGACTGCTTTTGCAAAATCTCTTGAGTGTCCATCTGCCTCTTCAGTGCCGAAAAAACATTGAAAATCTGCGTCACGTGCCTTTAGGAGTCTTCAAGGTCTCACTGACTTTTCATGAGACTTGTACTAATTTTTGAAAATAGATTAGCACTTCTAAAAGGTTAGTGTAGATTTAGGCACAATTTAGGCACTTCAGCAAACACTTATGTAGGAAAAATTGATAATTTTTAATAGTTTGTACCATGAATGATAGATATACTTTAAAATTACACTACAAACCTTTCAGGTTCGTTTGAATGAATGTTGAAAATGAGGAGGGTTTTCATGTGCATATACCCTTTTAAAATCAGGCATAAGTAGTACCTATTGATTGCTCAAAAGAGCCTCTATTTGCTATATTTATAATACAGGAGGAAAAATATCAGAAGTTCATCTGGTATTTCTTAGGAAAAACAGATGACTAGTTAGAAACCAGTGGGAATCCAGTCAAGGGGAAATATTTGTGGTGCGATGACACTTATGTCCAAAAGACCTAGGAAAATCAATGATCAATGTTTTCTTTAGTGAGCACAGAGAATTCCTCAAATTCACTTATGCTATCCTCAGTGCACTGAGCCAAAGCCAATTGAAGTTAACAGATAACCTCGAGTAAGTATCCATGGACTCCTGATTGTGGATTATGAAGTGAAAAATCTCCTGGACAGGACCAGCCTGGATTATTAACATCATTATTTTCCCCTTCTTTTGTATCGTATTTGTCCCTTGTTTATTATAGTACATATCAGCTTTTCCTTGACAATGTCTCTCTTTTCTCTGCCATATGAAAGTATAGATATACACTTTTTTGTAATATTATACCCTAAAAAACCCAACAAGGGCACTCCCAACTGTTTTATTCTTCCAAGATGATAATTTTGCATTCAAACCTGTTGCAGGTTATTTGATTCTTGATGGGGGGTTCAAGCCTGATTTATTAAAAAAATTTCACTCTTTTTTTCACAGATCTGGGCTTCATCTGTTTCATACCTGAGTGTAGATTCCTATTTGAAAGAGCAGCAGAAAATAAGAATATTACCACTTACGAATTCTGCTAATTTTATTAGTCTTCATCTTAGTGATAGCAGGAAATAGTTGACTTTTATTGCATGAACTCCTACTGCTTTCAAAAACTAAAATAAGATGACTGTGTAACAAAAATTATAATAGTTGACTTAATGCCATTAGAGCCGCAGTTGTAGAATTTCATTCCATTGTTTGCAAAAAGAATGATGAGGGTCAAATTCTACAAAAACATCTTTCTGTTATTTTTTGGATGACCATATTATCTTGACCACTCCAATTTTTGAAATTATTATAGCTTGGGATAGCTATATGAAAGCCACTGCATCTAATTCCTGAAATGGTGGTGGAATTCTGCAAGTGTATGGAAATTGTTTATGTGAGTATCTCATACAAGGTCACCCTTCATGACTTTTAAATCCAGAAGTCAATACATAACAGTGAAGTGTGAGAATGCTGTGGAAACACTACCCTCATTTCTACCCCATTTCCCTCAAGCCAGACTAACTGGGAATGATACAATGCACAATATTAAGAGTAGCCTGAAATAAGCTAAATCATATTCATATTTGTTCATAGCAAATATAATTAATCCTTTCTGGTTTTTAGTGCTGTACTCTGCTTCAAAACAATAGTTACCAAAAAGGTTTGTCAAGATCTGAACAACCTAAAGTACAGTTCCTATCCCCCGTATCTGGTTTGGAAATTTTAACTACTGCAATTACTGTTCCCTGCGAAGGGATCACTTTAGAGAAGACCATGGAATGCTGTTATCTTTGAAGTGGTTCTGTACTGCTTCTATATTGCCATGGATGAAGGTAGGTACTGAAGCGAGGAAGGTAGAGGGACTTTGTGCTGTTGATTCAACTCATTGGATGGCTAACACCTCAGGTGGGGTTCTGGNGCTTTTATAGATGAGCTCATTAGGCCAGCAGTAGCTATTTTTTAAGTCTTCAGACTTCCTGAGTATCTCAAAACTGCATGCTTGTTGTATCAATGAGTATCTCAAAACTGTACTTGAGCATCGTTCTGTGATACTTTATGGCAGAGCATTCTAATGGAGATAATGCTTCTTTAACGACGTCTTATATTTAGATGCCACTCCAGGTTATAAATATCATTATTGTCTCAATTTCTTAAAAAACTGCTGGGCCATGT
>VYZM01016963.1:3769-20875 GCA_013398915.1 Dromas ardeola
AGTGAATGTTGCCTCACTTTGTCTACAAAACAGAACAGGGAGAGCTTGAGAAAGAACCTCTTGTGAAAAAATGAGGCACTTAAAATGTCGATTTGGGGCTCACAGCAATGCAAACGGATGATGTTTTATGGTATAGCCAATGAACAGCTGCTGCTTCAACCTTTCACTTCAGAGTAATGCTTTTATAACAACAATCAAGAGAAAGCTGAAAATGTTCTACTTTCTTTTCTCATTACATGGGGTCTTTCTTTCTCAGTGTGTAGGACTCGACAATTTTAGTCATAATCAATCAGTGTAATGGCTGGCTTGAGAGGCAGAATAAGGCCTATAACAGAGGTGAGAAGAAGCAGAAGATGATTGATTTTTGGAGTGGTGGAAAAAGCTGTATTATATCAATTCACCACCAGACCGTGATGAAGGATGTAACGCTATTGGCACACATACAAAAACATCCATTGAATTACAGGGCTCTGCTAACTCTGGGCAAAAAACTAGTGTGACTCCAACTTCACTATTGCTCCTACTTTTGGGTTTGTTTTTTTTTTAGGGCTCATGCGCATATGCTTATGTAGGGTGGCAAGGTGGGGAAAGTGCTAACAAGAAGTTACTAAATTAAAATTATTAATGCATCTGATGTAGTGTCTTAATTAGACTGGTGGATGGGTGGGGAGGAAGCACCTTTTCCCTAGTCTAAACAAGGCTGCATGCCTATGGTGGGATTACATATGTTTTGAGACAGCTGAATTAATAGATCCAGTTTTTAGAATACACCAGCTATACAGCAACTTCTCTAAACATTACAACTACATGAAAGACAATTTCTGAGTCCATGGTATCCTGTATAGAAATGGGATATTTTTGCTGTGATTGCGGCAAGCCAAATTCTTTGGTTTTTTTTTAAGCTAAAATTAGTTTTTAATCAAGACTGGTATTATAGCACAATAGTTATATAGCTATGTAGCATTTAACATCAGAATCTCTATTTTTTCATTGAAAAGCTTTAAATATGTTGTTTACCCATTTTAGAAAAGGATATCAAACCTTTGAAACATGTTTCGCATTTAAAAAATAATTGCTAATAGCTAGAAACCTAACAATTTATAGAAATGAGAGAATCATTGTTAGTAATAAAGGGCATCAGAATACACTTTTGCATAATAAAGTACTTCCAAATCAAATGTCCTCTATTCAGGGATGTTTCAACACCACAAGAATTAAGAGGAGCTTGGGAAGACTAGCACTTCTTACCTGTACGTTTTACTACTAAATATCAGATCATACTATGAATTAACTTAATTACTGAAAATGCAAGTAGCAACTCTTTTTAATGAGATACTGAAACACAGAAAACAGAAGTATGTTCTCAATGACCTGAAGACAAACTGAAAAGAAATGTCAGTACGGTAGAGGACATAGCCTAAAATCATAGGGATTGAAGAATTTACATGCAAAGTTTTCTATTCCTTGTTCTACAGCACCTTGAAAGGGCAAAACAATTTCAGATAGCATGAGAATAGCAGCTTCTGCAGATAGTCTGTTCAGAGAAGATACCAAAACCATAGGGACATCCAAAATAATTTTTGAAAAATCTGTCCCCAGATCACTTCCATTCTTGAAAATTTTGTTTCTTGGTCCAGCTAGACCAGACAATAGATGCTTATATTTTTTAATGAATTTTGGCTTTATAGACAAGAAAAATCCTCTGTGATGCTGCAGCAAAATAAGAGAAGGATTTAAGAAAGGCAGAGTTACTACGCACCATTTATCTTTAGACTGAAATCCCTGCTCATGTCTTAGAATATAAAAAGTATATAAAATACAAAATAAGTTATTTTAAAATAAATATTCATAGGATCCAGGCTAAATAATGTTTCACTGGACACATAGCTCTCCCATGTCATTACTGAAAGAGTAAGGTAGCTTCAGAAACTTGCACGAGATTCATCATAATTGTTGACTACATTGACTTCTAAAAGAGAAAGATAAGAAAAGGAACAAGTCCTCTCAAAAAAGGTTTCTTTCCTCCCTCAGAACAATGATTTACAGAAAGGAGAATTACAATTAGACTACTCTAAAATGAGAACATTTGCTCTGAAGTATGACAAGAACATTAAACTTTGTGGGAGGCTAATTAAAATCAGACAAAACCTTAATCCTCAATTTTTTTTTACACACAATAAGAAAATGCTCTGAATAGTCCACATTTTACACTGAGTCAAAATCTCTCATGTAAGGCCACCTCCACACCATTGTTTGGAATGCAGACTCAAGCCAGTCTGGATTCAGTTTACGTTTTGCCAAATGAAAATCAGTACCATGCAATTTTACTATTTTATAAATCCCAAACTGACTATTCCCTTGGCAAAACAAAGACATGAGCCCTGAAAATTGTTTATTTTGTAGGAATACAGTACATATAACCCAAATATTTAAGAAAATACGATTTGGAGAATAAAGGTCCTGCTGAACTTGGAATCAAATGCTAGAAGAAATGAACACAAGAAGATTTTGGTTTGCTTTTCTGATTGGCATTGAGCTTAGTCTCAGTCACCTTTCCTGGTGGTTTGACACTTTCACTGTGATTTAAGGGCTTCATCTGAGATTGGCAAAGGACTAAATGAAAAAGCAATTATGCTGTCAGATTTTCCCATGGAGCGAGCAGACTGGTTTTATCTGGCAAACATTCCTGGGTGCTTGGAAAAGGCAAAGCAGAAAAAATGCAAGATCACATCGAATACATGATGAAATCAATTTGGTGCAACTTTAAACACACACAATGAAAACGATGACTGACATTTTCAGTGACTTTTAGTAAATACAAAAATAAATTGATGTGAAAAACTGAGGTAGGGTTAACTGATATAAAAATTATTGCAGAAAACTTTACACTTTATCCAAGCTGTGTTGTGGACCAGAACACCAAAATAGAGTGAAATATTTCTTTTCAGAGTTTCATATGGCTTTTGACAACACTCTACAGCTGAATATTTTGAACAGCAGTCAAAATCTAGTGGATGTGACCAAATGGGAAGGGGAGGTGCTGGAAAACAATACAGTGGATGGAAGGGTCCAGTGTAGAAATATAGTCCTATCAAGTGGATTTTTGATAAAAGTTCCCACAGTTAAATCCCTCCCTGCAGAACAGTGCCACAAACTCCACACTGTTCTGACAGCAGCAGAACACGTGATGGTTATTTTTAGAGATTAACACTTTTGAAGAGTCTAGGAAGACAAAGGTCTATTGAGCAGCTCTCATTCAGAATAAATAATAATAATAAATAATAAATGTTAGTGAAATTATTTTTCAAATGTTAAGAGAGGAATCACTTCTGAATAACAACAAATGAATAACCTTTAGAACAGCTAACTTGTGGAAGGGGAAATAGGATTATGTTTCTTATATATATACAGAAAACATACAGTGAGGTTTGAAAAAGAAGCATTTTTTATAAATGGGTTCAAGATGAAGAAAATAGTCAAAATTTCAGTTGTTGTAAATTTTTCATTATTATATAACTTAGTCACCTGCATCCATGGATGACTAAGTTTCGTGATGTGGGAGGTTCTACGCTATGCAGCATAAATCCAAGAAAATCATCAAAATTATTTTAATTTAAATTAACTGAACATTTGGCTCACAATTCTTAATTTTCCAATTCAGTGAACTTAATAGCCTAATTCTTTAAATCAAGGGATAAATTTGATCCATAAATGGTATCTCTGGCTAAACATATGATTAACCATGCCATTTCACTGTCCGATCTTTTATCTTGTGGTAGAAGCATCTTATTGGAAGCAGTCTTGAATTTTCAATGGGGTCTGTATTTCCAAGGATGACTGCACTAGATAATAATGTGCAGCCCTTTAGAAAAATGCTGAAAAATAGATGTCTAAATTTAAATGAAGAAGCATTTAGGAGTTCCCTTAGTAATTGCACCTATAAAGGGATGTACTCTTAAAACAAGATCTAGGAACTGTCTTGAGACACTGGCAAATATCGAACACCACATGTTAAGCAAAATAAAATACTTTAGGGAATAGGGAAAAATAGGGAAAGTAGAATTAAATTGACATAATGACAAATACAGCTTTAAAAGCTCTTTTCATAATGCAAGCATATTTTCTTGTTTTGCAAAGTTATAGATCATTAAAAAAAGGCTTTTGGCATTTTAAAAGAAACAACACCTATTGAAACATAATCATCACAGCTTATTATACATTGAGATCCATCCATTCCACCTCAACAAAAATGTCATTGCATTTTAATGTCTCACCTCACTAGCAGTCTTGGCAACATTTCATAAAAATCCAACTTAAAAATATGGCAATTTAAAACAAATATATTAATTTGTCTTCAAAGGCACCAAATCAAAAACATCCCAACCTCCTGAACAAGAAAAGTATTCAGTCTCTCCCAGTACATGTTAAGTAATTTAAATAAATGGATACTTTACTAATTAAGAATTATCTTCATTTTTGTATGCAATATTACTTCTATAAGACAAGTGTCAGAACCAGATGCTATATAAAAAAGTATACTTCTTTCATGCTCCAAGCAGCCTTCCAAACTTGATTCTACATGTTACTTGTACCTAATCTGTAAAAAACTGGAAGACACAGGGAGTTAACCTGTGCTAAATTTGGACCATCCTATCTTTTGTGTAAGTTATCTGTATGATAACTTACACAAAGGAACTAATAGAACATAGGTGGAATAGGCCCATCTAACCATTATTTTAAAGTGATCAATGTGGATGAGTGAACAAACTCCTTTATTCAAATGGATGTAAGAGTCAAAAGACGATTTAATATTTATGTGAAAAATGGGAATGTACTTGAAATGGAGACATGAATTGCAAATTTAAATATTCTAAACCAAAACCCAGTCATGACCAAGAAGATAATGTTCCTTGCTTAAATTTTAAGTTCTTTACATTGACAGATTACAGACCATTATAGAGACTTATTACCAAGGTATTCATAATGTCTTACCCAGATTAACAATGCATTCCACTCCAGTGAGCTTCAAAGTCTGGAATATGGGACATCTGTACTCTGAACACGATAATAAGAACCTAAGGCAAATCAACTAAAAAGAAAGTAAGGTGGAAGGTGATTTCCCTCTAAACTTTATGCAATTGACCATTGGCTATTTTGTTTGGGCTTCTGTGATGTCTTTTTTAAGCTGTGGCTCACAGCCTGTTGTACAAAATCACCCAGGCATTTTCAACACTCAGTGCTCTACAGCAGATTGTTTTGCACATTTGGCCTCCTCTTCCTAGAGATGGTGTTTTGTGTTCATTCTTCTGCCAGTTGAGGCTGCTCTTCAACCTAGCACCAAAAAATTTCTTCCTTCTTTACCTTAAGCTGTCATTTCTATCTGTTACACTGATGTGTCAGAATGGTCGAGGTAGATGGGACCACTTGTGGTCAGAAAGAGAGTTCATTTGTTTCCCAGTTTTGACTCCGAAATGTCATTCACATTCATGCATATTCTTTAAGTGATTGGACACTTACTTTTATTATCAAAATCAAAATTGATACAAAATACTATTTTGGCAGTTTCTTTCTCACAGAAAATTCTTCTTATGTAGCTTTAAGTATTTGTCTGGCAGCTGTACAGTCACCAGCAAACTTGGCTTTTTTTTTTCTTTTCTGTTTTCTTCTCACTAATATTTTGCAAATCTATTGCTTTTCTTATACATATGTTTTGATCATTAGAGTTGCCATAAGAAATTCCTGGTTTCTATCTTTCATTTACTTTTACTCTGTTACTGTTCACTGGATGCCTTTTGCTCCTTTCTTGTCTAAGTTCTTGCCTAAGAACTTTGACTGGGAAACATTTTTTTATAGCCAAACATGTAAAGCTTGAATCTCTTGTAATATTTTTCCTCAATTTTCTATGGGCCATTATAAAAATGAAAAAAAAAAAAATCATAAATTTGCTCCAAGATGGGAAATATGCATTGAATGGGATTTCCACATGCGTATTTAATATCCATAAAGAATCAAATAAAACAGCATGCTCGAGAAAACTCTACATAACTGTAGTCTCAAGTACCAGATGTTAAAATTTAAGCATGAGATCCTATGGAGAATCAGAGAAACGACGCGAATGCGAGGGGAAACTGTTGAACATGAGGAGCCAGAGAGAAAGGGAGGAACACTGATAACACTCTGGAGAAGATGGAATGAGTCAGAACATCTATTTTATTTACCAAAGTTTTAGTTAAATTTTGCCAAAACTATCTGACCCAAGGCATTTTGCCTTCAGCAATTCAGATCAACAAGGAGCAGTGCTTTGAGAAAGTCCGTTTCAGTGAATTTTAATTCATTGCTGCCTGTACAGCTACTCAAATACAGGTGGCATCTTCCTTGAAGATGGAGAAAGAAGCCAAGTTGGAACACCTCTCTTATGAGGAAAGGCTGAGGGAATTGGGTCTGTTTAGTCTGGAAAAGAGCCGGCTGAGGGGTGACCTAATTAATGTGTACAAATCCTTAAAGGGTGGGTGTCAGGAGGATGGGGCCAGGCTCTTTTCAATGGTGCCCGGCAATAGGACAAGAGGTAATGGGTACAAACTTGAGCATAGGAAGTTCCATCTCAACATGAGGAGGAACTTCTTTACTTTGAGGGTGGCAGAGCACTGGAACAGGCTGCCCAGAGAGGTGGTGGAGTCTCCATCTCTGGAGACATTCAAAACCCGCCTGGACGCGTTCCTGTGTAACCTGCTCTAAGGTGGCCCTGCTCTGGCAGGGGGGTTGGACTAGATGATCTCCAGAGGTCCCTTCCAACCCTATGATTCTATGATTCTATGATTTTAATTGCACTACAGTTGAAAAGGTCTATCATTTTAAGATGGCACCTCAATGTGGAAAGGTGTAAAATGCAAACATTGCATTTTCCATTATGAAAAAACTGGACCACACATACTGGAAAAAAGAGATGTAGAGAGCAGTTGCCTGTCAAACATTAAGACAAAACCAGCAGAGATATATTTTTTTGTTGTTGTTCAAACTCTGAGGCAGCTCACCAGAATTTTTGCACCGATCTGGCAAGGTCAGATTTCTACGCAATCATTTCAGAGGAACCCCAAGAAACAGAGAATTCCTTCTCTTCTTCCCATCCCATACAGAGCAGAGGTAAAATTCCCATTACTAATACTTTTTTTTCTTTAGAAGTCGTAGTTGAAAAAAGTGTTAGAAACAGTGAAATAAGAACTTGTGATAGAAACAGTTAAACGTAAAGAAAAATTAATTGATTATTGGAGTGGAGAATTTCAGACAATTGTGAGCCTGGTAATAGCACTGGGAGGTGCTTAAATTTGCTCAGATTTACAGCTTGTCTGAGAGATTTAACATGACATGTAGGAAATATATTGATTCTGATGATAATGGTAACTTCCCCTGCTAATCTTGGGAAGAACAACTACACTGGTATCCTAGAGCACTCCCTGGTTTGGGGGACAAAAAGCAAGTTCAATACTCTGGTGAAGATAAGAGGAATAGGCAACTCAGTTGTATTTTGAACTGAAAACATAAGCATTTGCACAGAGAGATTTGAACAAGACTGAAATATCACAGCAACTACACTGACGGGTACACTTGCATGAAATGGAAGATAATGTTTCTCAGGAAACAAATGGAAAAGGCAAAGAGAATTGGTAACAAGTGCAGGTCTTTTAAAGCATGTTTTCACTACAAAGTGAAATCCTTGCTGCCTTTAAAGAGCAGTTCTGCATCTCAAGACAGTAAGATATGTTCTTGATCTGCAGTTACTTAGTTATGAGCAAGAAACACCCCTGGGGTGTCTTTTCAGTGGGGCATTGTGGGCATTTTCATGAGAGGTACTATGGCAGAAGTGGGGAAAGTTCAAAAATGTTCACAAGGTGAAACAGTGGGAAAGAGAGAGACCAGTACAGGAGTTCCCTCCTAAGGAGTCATAAAAACATAACAGTCAGGGCCGAAGACCAGATTTTAGACTCTATCTTTAAAACGTATTTATCTTCCTGTATTCCCCCACATCACATGTTGATTTCAACAGAAACTGTACATGAATGCTTGAAATCAGAGCCCATCTGTCTGAATTCAGCCAATCTTACTTACAACAGGTGATTTGTAGAATAATTATAGTAGACCAGAAAAAATTGCCTCATTTGAGGCAAGACTTCTTTCTCAAGGATAGAGGGTTACTAGCAATAGGCAAACGTATTATTAAATGAAAAGCCTGGAAGAATAGCACAGCCTTATGNCTGTACATGAATGCTTGAAATCAGAGCCCATCTGTCTGAATTCAGCCAATCTTACTTACAACAGGTGATTTGTAGAATAATTATAGTAGACCAGAAAAAATTGCCTCATTTGAGGCAAGACTTCTTTCTCAAGGATAGAGGGTTACTAGCAATAGGCAAACGTATTATTAAATGAAAAGCCTGGAAGAATAGCACAGCCTTATGNAATTAGCTTCACTTAGCTTTGCATCAAGCTATTTATCAGGGAGTTCAAGGTAAATATTTCCTTGATTAAAAAACTAAAAGTTTTCTTTAAAATGCTGAAGAAACAAAGCACACTTATCTTAATCTGCCTGGAAAGTCTAAATATTCTTTAAATAAATATTCTTTAATAAATATTCTTTAAATATTCTTTAATAAATATTCTTTATTACTTTTACATGGATTGTATCTGAACGTTTGGCCTTTTTTTTTGATAGCATCAGTACTAAAAGCCAGTTTATAACTTAACACTTTTTAATTTACAGTAGCCACAATCTAACAAAACTGAGACAGAACAGATACCTGGAACATGCTTCAAGAGATGTGCAGAAAAAAAAAAGGAGGAAAGTTATTTTCCCTCTACACAGTATTTTTATCATTTTTGTCTTTTTTAATTTTATCTACTATGCTTCCATCACTTCTCAGACTTTTGATTGCAACAACACAGATTTTTAGATCAATGTTCACCCTACATGATAGCACTGTGCACTGGAGGGGAATCTTCGCCATCCCTCTAACTGCATTAATGAGATCGGTGAACACCTATATTAACGCAGAGTTCAGAGCATGCAGTACTGAGTGTGGATCTTGTGAAGAGGGAGGCGGTGAACAAAATTGCCTGGCCTCTAGTGGCAGCAGAAATATCTGCTCATAGGCTTGGTTAGTGAACAGGCGGGGGCTATTAACTGCTATTTCGTAAATGAAAATCAATAAAATATATAGAAGTTTAAGTCTTTCTTTAGCAAATGTTCTGAAAAGCCATGGTGGTGGGAAACAGGGAGACCTTTCACTGCATCAGCTGCATCAGTGAAGTCTTAATGGCATATAGTAATTCTGTTCCCAAAGGAAACCACACAAAATTATAAACTGTCTTCCAGAGGAAAAAAACATCAGTATACCTTCCCATGGCTATGGATTTTTCCAAAGAAAAATAGCTAATCAATGGGTAGTATAGACAACATACAAGAGAATATTTTTTAAAAATGAAGAATTAAATCTGAGTGAAGTGCAAAGGGAAAGTCCCTGTAACTGAGACATAGCAAGAGAGAATTTAAGATAAACTCCTTGATGACTGCTACCTACGCAGTTTGTGTCAGTCGCTAGTCAAATCACAAATCTTAGCATGGAAAAAATACATTTTGGAAATGATTCAACTGTTTCTCAATGATCCTTTCATGAAAGGATCTCAAAATCATTGAAAAAGTTGTTTCAATTAATAATGACATTCTTCATCATTTTCTTTGCAGCCAAGAACATGCTAGATTCAAATGTTATATTCTTAAATGTTCATAAAAAATAGATATGTAATAGGAAAAAAAGAAGGATCGAGGAGTTATCACCTCCTCCCTACTTTTTAAGGTAAAAATAAAAAATTGAATATTTTTGTAGAATCCCAGAGCAGCAAAGCCTCCCTCCTCCTCTCATCGATCTTGCAATCAATTGATTACTCTTTTCTGTGTAAATCAAAGGAACTCTGGTTGCTGAANGGGAAAGTTCAAAAATGTTCACAAGGTGAAACAGTGGGAAAGAGAGAGACCAGTACAGGAGTTCCCTCCTAAGGAGTCATAAAAACATAACAGTCAGGGCCGAAGACCAGATTTTAGACTCTATCTTTAAAACGTATTTATCTTCCTGTATTCCCCCACATCACATGTTGATTTCAACAGAAACTGTACATGAATGCTTGAAATCAGAGCCCATCTGTCTGAATTCAGCCAATCTTACTTACAACAGGTGATTTGTAGAATAATTATAGTAGACCAGAAAAAATTGCCTCATTTGAGGCAAGACTTCTTTCTCAAGGATAGAGGGTTACTAGCAATAGGCAAACGTATTANCTAGAAATAGGAAAACGTATTATTAAATGAAAAGCCTGGAAGAATAGCACAGCCTTATGCACTGAGCTCCAGGTGCATATCCCATTGATACAAGAGTGAGTTTTTGAATGAGCTTCACTTAGCTTTGCATCAAGCTATTTATCAGGGAGTTCAAGGTAAATATTTCCTTGATGAAAAAACTAAAAGTTTTCTTTAAAATGCTGAAGAAACAAAGCACACTTATCTTAATCTGCCTGGAAAGTCTAAATATTCTTTAAATAAATATTCTTTAATAAATATTCTTTAAATATTCTTTAATAAATATTCTTTATTACTTTTACATGGATTGTATCTGAACGTTTGGCCTTTTTTTTTGATAGCATCAGTACTAAAAGCCAGTTTATAACTTAACACTTTTTAATTTACAGTAGCCACAATCTAACAAAACTGAGACAGAACAGATACCTGGAACATGCTTCAAGAGATGTGCAGAAAAAAAAAAGGAGGAAAGTTATTTTCCCTCTACACAGTATTTTTATCATTTTTGTCTTTTTTAATTTTATCTACTATGCTTCCATCACTTCTCAGACTTTTGATTGCAACAACACAGATTTTTAGATCAATGTTCACCCTACATGATAGCACTGTGCACTGGAGGGGAATCTTCGCCATCCCTCTAACTGCATTAATGAGATCGGTGAACACCTATATTAACGCAGAGTTCAGAGCATGCAGTACTGAGTGTGGATCTTGTGAAGAGGGAGGCGGTGAACAAAATTGCCTGGCCTCTAGTGGCAGCAGAAATATCTGCTCATAGGCTTGGTTAGTGAACAGGCGGGGGCTATTAACTGCTATTTCGTAAATGAAAATCAATAAAATATATAGAAGTTTAAGTCTTTCTTTAGCAAATGTTCTGAAAAGCCATGGTGGTGGGAAACAGGGAGACCTTTCACTGCATCAGCTGCATCAGTGAAGTCTTAATGGCATATAGTAATTCTGTTCCCAAAGGAAACCACACAAAATTATAAACTGTCTTCCAGAGGAAAAAAACATCAGTATACCTTCCCATGGCTATGGATTTTTCCAAAGAAAAATAGCTAATCAATGGGTAGTATAGACAACATACAAGAGAATATTTTTTAAAAATGAAGAATTAAATCTGAGTGAAGTGCAAAGGGAAAGTCCCTGTAACTGAGACATAGCAAGAGAGAATTTAAGATAAACTCCTTGATGACTGCTACCTACGCAGTTTGTGTCAGTCGCTAGTCAAATCACAAATCTTAGCATGGAAAAAATACATTTTGGAAATGATTCAACTGTTTCTCAATGATCCTTTCATGAAAGGATCTCAAAATCATTGAAAAAGTTGTTTCAATTAATAATGACATTCTTCATCATTTTCTTTGCAGCCAAGAACATGCTAGATTCAAATGTTATATTCTTAAATGTTCATAAAAAATAGATATGTAATAGGAAAAAAAGAAGGATCGAGGAGTTATCACCTCCTCCCTACTTTTTAAGGTAAAAATAAAAAATTGAATATTTTTGTAGAATCCCAGAGCAGCAAAGCCTCCCTCCTCCTCTCATCGATCTTGCAATCAATTGATTACTCTTTTCTGTGTAAATCAAAGGAACTCTGGTTGCTGAAATGCAATGTATATACTGTATGAATCTTACATACGTGTATGTCCAAAGAGTCTGTTATTATCCTCTTAGCACTTCTATTCTAATAACTGATTAAATTTGAATAAAAGCTTAGCATCTTTTAAGAGCAATGAGTGCACTATTTTTTTGTGACGTTCACAAATTCTTGTCAGTAAAATAAATGTCATCATGTAATTTCATCATATAATAAAGCCATTATATTTCTTTGCTCACTCACGAGACTGGAAATCCTGGTGTAGCAAGAGGAATTAGAGTTATTATGTGTATTTCCTCCTTTCATCCTGTTTTCACTTTGTTGCATCCCTTCCCTTTTTCCTCAAATAGGTTTCTCATTACAGAAAAGTGAAGAAACCTTGCCATCTTGTGGTCAACGGTTGTTATAATGCTATCAAACAAAAACAACAAAAACAACAAAAACAGGCTGCAAATGCTGTAGTGGTCACGATGTTGTGAGCTGCAACTTCAATGAAATTCACAAACAAACAGAAAAAAGTTTTTAAGACTAAAGAAAGTGTCATGCACTTTTACCAGAGCTGCAGAAATAACAAGGATAGAAACGGCTCAAAGCAAGAAAGAATGAAATAGGGTGGACTGTAAATTTTTTTTTTTTGATTCAGCTGACAAACTCTGTTAACTGCTGGAAATGCAGGGAATATTATCTTTTGGCAAATGGCTGACATTTGTCAAGGAATTCTGTCATCAAATTCACAAGATGTCATAAAACATTTAGACTTAGGTGTGCTGGGAAAACCTCTTAAGGTTGTTATGGATTAGCAAAGTAGCTGGTTTACCTGTTGCCTGAGACCCCAAACATGTGAAATATTTAAGAATTACAACTCTCACAATGAACGAAGAAGAAAAAGGCAAGCAGATTTTGCTGCAAGGTGCTTCTCACAAGGATGCGGACAAGCTGTAGCGGCCACCTCCCTGCCTGAAGGGAGGTCCCCAAGGAGAGAAAATCTCCAGGTGGTACACACTTGACAAAGCAGCTCCTCTCTCAGCCTTTTCACTTGTCATGGTGGACAGACATAAAAGGTCATACCTGTGCTCTGGTGATTTGTGGCTGCTAAAGCAGTTCACAGTCAAAATGATTTTTCTAATTTATGCAGGCAGCCAGCCCTATCCTCCCCTGGCCACTTGACGAGACCTCCCACAATATGAGAGACATAAATTCAGATTAATTTGGCTTATACAAAGACTTGACTGACTGATGCAATGTGAAGGAACCGTTAATTCTTCTTTCCCTTGAAGAAGTTCAGTTTGTCTCCACTGCTATGATCTTGTAATTTTTTCCATAAGTCTTGCAACAAATTCACCAGGGTTCTTTGCATACCATCCCATGCAGTTAATGTCACTGCACTGTTAAGGAAGAAAAATTCTCAAAAAAAATTATGCCATTATTTTTGTCCACTTCAAATGACAAGCTTTCATCTAAGCCCCTGGAGTAATGATGCTTACTAACAGTGATATGTGTTTGAGAATTTCTAGATGTTGAAAACCCCTTAAGAACCTTAGAGGGTACTTGAAAATGAAACCCACCTAGGACTTTTCTCTTGTACCAAAGGGTAACTACCATGGAATAGCGCATGTGTATACTATGAAACACTTTTATTCCAAGACAGGGTGGCTGCATCCAGAGTACCTGTTAAAATGGTCCTTGGCTCAAGTTACATCCCAAACCATGCCTTGGTGTTGCCAGGTAAGTTTGGCTCTAGCCAAAATCATTCCAAGGGCCATTGTAACAACTTATGCTGTAGAGATCGTTGAGGTCCTGAGCCTGAGAATATTCCCTGGTTCAGTTTAATGACTATTAGGTGTAGCCAAACATTTTTACCCCCAGATTTATGTCAATGACAGTGGAAAATTGTCTTAGAAAATTTTGGCTCTGAATTCTGAAGGTAAACAGTCAGTTATTTTGTTATTCATAAAAAAGGACATTATGCCCATCAATTTAATGAAGCTCCTGTCTGAAAAAAAATAATTTTTCACCTTATTCTTGGTTATCTACTTGAAGAAGACGGAAAAGGCTGAGGGGAATTCCGTTGAATGAGGAAAAGAAACATAAATGGGGTATGGCTCAAATAGTACTGGAAAGTTTTTTTCTTTTTCTGTTATTGTTTTAATGTCTGTCATGGCACTACAGCTAAAGTTAGGACACGAAAGCCTGCAGATGGTACGCTGTATTTCAATTCTGATCAGGTGAATTAGAAAAAAATTAAAACTGCGTATTTGTTGATGATGGAGAACTTCTACATTGTTAACAAAAGAGAAGACACATTGCCAGTAAAATGTTCAAATAGCCTAGCTCAAGGGTGCCTTTTGATTACGTACCTACACACAATTGCTCTTGTCAAGGAGTTAAGTGAACTCTCTATTTTCTCTAGTCTCAAAAGATTTTAAGAAACTTTTATTTAAAGACCAGTTTCAGTAACTAAAAAACAATGCTACCACATGAATAACTTAACAGTTCTTTAAACAGAATCGTATCTGTCTTTTAAGTTAAGAAGAGTTTTGTTCGCTGCTAAGAGAAAAAGTCTCATAAAATAAATGCATTTTATGAAAGCTCAGAAAGTTTTCCTGAATATTACACAGGACAGAGTTGCTTGAGCACAGGGAAAGTAAAAGCTGGCTTCAGATTGACTAGAAATTACCATACATGTTGCTTACTATTAAAATATCCAGCAAAATTCCTTACCACTTGTTATATAGTATATACTGCGGAACACTAGCAGAATATTTAAAAGTCTTTGCAGCACACTATCTTGGAGTAGTACATGAAATTTGACCAAAACATGAGTAATAAAATCTTGTTTTGATTTAGCTTGTATATCTTCTCCTGCTATAAAGTAAACATATAATGTAGTTAAAACATCTGATCACTGAGAAGTCAATTGGGTAATAAACAGTGAAGCAATCTGAAATACAGTTGCCAGCCTGAACAACCAGTAGTGTAGTTTGTTCCTCGTTCACCTGTTTCCTCATAGCACTCTTAAATATTTTGCTGTTGCACATACCTATGTATACTTCAGAGTTCTTCTGTACCTAGATCTCCAAAATGCTCTTCAAGTCCCTTGCTGCAATGCTGCAGGGTGAATGTCTCCCATAGTAATTAACATTTTGTATGTTAGTGCACAAAGCCAGACCAAGCACACAAAACTGCAAGCTTCTGTACAAAATAACTACGTTTGTGGCTGGCTAGAGACTAAAATTACATGACTGAAAGAGATTCAGCCATAGGGCAGTCAGGAAGAAGGACCATTGAAATGTTTTCCGGATGTTCATGTTTCCATCCATTCCATTCTCTGTAAACCAATAGCTCTGCCTCAGGAAGAGGAAGCGCATAACCAACAAAGCTACCTGAAGGATTTCATTTCTAAGGCATCATGAGTGAAGTACTTCCCTTTCGGGGTTTCTGGCATTTGGACTGTGATGCTGAGGTGCTTCCCAATGAAATGTCCTTTGCTGTGAAGCCTCCACTCCTCTGAAAGAGGTAAAACTTCAGAACAAAGCAAAAGGCTTGCTTGTTTTATCGTGTTTGGAAGGATGGAGTCAGGGGATTACATGCGGGCAGAAATTGTCAAAGTTATAAATTCTGCTGAGTTGATGGAAATTAAGTCATCTGTTCTTCCTTGTAGGAGATATCCTACATATATTTTACACATCATTGTTAAAGAACCCGAGAAAAGAGTGCAAAGGAGCCGTGGTAAAGCTACTGTGTGTCACTGTGCTTCAGCAAACCTGTCACACCCGGAGCACTCGGGGAAAAGATGGTAAGAAAAGAGGATCCCAAATAGCCCATGACTGGAGAGGGTTGTCAACAGTGCCTGAAAGGACTCCAATCAGGAAAAAAAAAAAAAAAAAAGAAAAGAAAAAAGGAGTACTTTTTCTCTTCTCCTGGCTTTATAAATATCATAATTAAGACCTCACATATGCTGTGACTGGAGTTTGCTACCGAATTCACCCTGTCACAGAAAAGTGCTCTGGAATGTCAACTCTATTTTTGAAAAGAAGTTGTCTGGCTCATCCAGCTGCAAAGGGCTAACTAATAATGCCCAGCTGACTTTTCAGAGAGCTTGAAACAATGGCTCTGATAGGGGCTAATTGCCTCGATCACCACATTCAGGGCTCTCTGAACCTGCTGCTCTAAAAGTTAATTATTTTTCAGCTTAAGAAAAATACAGAATTCAGTGTGGAGAGAGTTCATTCCACTGTGGCCAGATGCCAAGCATCTGTTTCGCTGCTCTGCTTCATCCTGTCATTTTCTCAGTTCTTCTTTTTTTCACAAAACGTACTGCTTGAATTTTATTTCCTCTTTTGCTTTTCACAATTATGAACAAAAAACAGGGTTCAAAAAAGAGCTGGGACAAATATCCATTTTGAAAGCAGGGTGTAAGTAGAACCAGAAGTTCCGATTTGGCCTCTGCACAGCTCAGGGGATAGACGAGCTGCCGAAATGGAGCTGGCTGAGATGCTGAACCACTGAAGGTCAACATAAACTTTCTGCTTCCATGTCACATACCACATAAGGAAAGGACACATCATTTAGGGGGAAGGCAGTCTAGCCTATAATAGTAAGACTGAGTTGATGTTTTAAAGTTACAAAGAAAATTATTTGCATCTGGAAATTAAAAAAGCAAACTCTGTTGTGGAATATATGACCTTTCCTTGGGTGTTATACTTGAGTGCTGCAGACTTAACTCAAAGGGTAACTGTTTCCTACCATGGGACATCTTAGGTGTCCAATATACCTGAAAAACAGATCAATTCTTTGCATAACTAGACAATAATTCAAGAGCTTACTTTTAACTCTGACTTTTAAAGATCGCAGACTATATTAAAAGATGCGACTTGAAGAGGTGATGGAGTAGCTGAAGCTTGTCGCTGAAGCTTGAACACAAATTACATAAATAGTCTGAACCAATGCCATAGCGCCCTGGTGCAATTTGGCCCATGAATGCCTCATTCTTTCCTGTCAGCTTCAGCAAGAAGAGTCCCTGTCTGCAGGCTGTCCCAAATATTTGCCTGATATTTGGTGAAAGGAGAAGGCATATTTTTTAAAGCCGCTCAGCCAAGGAAGGAACCGATCCCACATGTCCTACCTTCTGGGAAATGTCTAACTTCTTCCAATCATTTAT
>VYZM01016963.1:20917-43407 GCA_013398915.1 Dromas ardeola
ATTGCTTGTGCACAAAGACACATCTCAATGCAGAAGCTGTTGCAGGATCCGAAGTATACGCTCTGAGTGGCATCTAAGACAGAAATTGGGATCCTTCCTCCGGTGTCTTTTCTTCGTTACCCTCCCTACTCCCCATTAGGCTGCTGGGGGTGTGTGCCTCCCTTTCTGACAAACCGGGCTATTCATTGTAAAGGGATCTAACTTGGGAATTATGTTATCACGAATTTAATCTTTAAATATTTCTTCCAGATACATTTGTAATAAGAGATCACCCGCAGATTACCTTCACAGATCAGGGCTTTCTTAACCCCTGAAGTTCTCAGGACTACGTTTATATATGAGCAAATGTAATTAAAAATTGTACCAGATGGTGGCAGCAAAGGACTTTCCAATGTTTGGACTTCAGTCGTGTGCACCCAGCATGCTTACTGATCATCCTGTATTTTGTTTTTCAAGTACCACCTGTGATTAGGAGTAAACATTACAGTGCATTTGCTTCAGCAAGAGGAAAACAGCAAGCACATGGTTTATTGCTTGTTTCTCAGAAAAAAAAACCCTGTTGAAATTGGATGTAACTCTCATAGCACAGCCAAATAACATAGAAGAAAAACATAAATGGGTAAATAAAAGCAAACAAAACACAGAAGTAAATAAAGGAATGGTGAAATAACTCTGTAATCCCCCAGACAATGAGAAATTCCTTGGATATTTTTGTCTAGGTGTTATAAGAAATTTTAACATAGACTAACATAATCAGTGTTTTTTTCATAACTGACCTTGTTCTCAGTATCATTGACATAAAAACAATTACACTGACAAAGCAGGCAGATCTCTTTTTGTGCACTTGCTAGGTCTCAGCTGCAAGTAGAGAATCAAATCTGAATCTAGAACCTGTAGGGCATAGAAGAATTTCATTATTTGTAGATGAGATTTCATAATTTAAGAGGCTGAAGATGGATGGCCCTGTTCAGTACTATTGCTCTGCATTACGCTACAGCTCCATTAGCACAATTGTGGGCAAATAATTAACAGCAAGGTCAGATATTGCCTAGAAGAGACTTGAAAATGGATGCAGGAGAAGAGAAAAGCAAAAGAAAAATAGTATTAAATTAGAGCTGAAATATTAATAGAGAGAAAAAAAAAAAAAGAAAACAGCACTGAAAGCTGCTACCTACCCTGAAAACTGAATACAGTTCATACCAAACTGCACTCACTGGCACCAAACTAGTTTTGAGTGTTCCTTTCCAGTTACTATCCAGTTCACTACCTTACCATTAGCTGAGTTTAGTTGAATGCCTATTGGGGATTTATACTTCAGAAAAAAGCCCTGATTCTGCAAACAGCTTTCCTGTGGCTGGACATATGTGCTGGCATAGAGCTTTAGGGACTTCAAGGGGAGTGTGTGAGATCCCTACCAGTCATGCAGCAGAAGCGGGATGACTGAGACAGTACATCCTAATCAGTCAAGAAATTGTGTATATCCTTTCCCAATTACACCATCTATTTACCTCCATTCAGCAAATTCCACTCAGTTATCAATAAAGGGTCAAAAGATATTGTCAGCTCCATAGGCTGAACTCACTGGATCCATCAGGGGTTGCCTGCATCCCTCTGACTGCTAATTTTTCATCCCAAGCACACACACTACCTCCTACCTGCCTCTCATCCTCTGCATTTTAAGGATGCATTGACACTCTCCCCACACCCTTGATGAAGGCTCTGTGCTGCCTCATTCCCAAGACCTCTGCTGCTCTAATACTACTGCTACCCATTTCTAGGACCACCATTTACCTCACTTTCCTTTCTCTACCTCATGCATATTTCTGCTGGTCCATTCCTGCCATAATATTGTCCCTATCTCCTCCAGGATTTTAGTGGGTTTCTGCAATTCCGAGTTTTTTGGGTATTTTTTTTCAGTGGAAAATGTCTTATAAGGTATCAGCACAAGCATCAGTTCTGAGAGCACTGAGAAGATGGAAAAAGCTAATTATCCTTATGTTGGACATGCACAACTGCCATTAGTTCATTCCTTGGTCTATGGGCAATGACACCAAAACAGCTAATTACAGTAGTTGCTGGGTCTCAAAACAAAAATTATTCCTTCTGGTCTTCTCTTCTGTATTTCAGATTTTTTTCCAGATCAGCAAGGTCCTTCCAATTGTAGCTCAGGTCACTCCCATACACCTTGGAGTTGTGAGGCATGCAAATATTCATAAATGGCACCCAGAGACATGCATTCAAATTGTCAAAAACTGACTTTGGTTGTCTAGTGATGCAACTGTCCTAAGTTTGAAAGTCTTCTAGAGGTGTTTGCATAGATCCATTAAATTGAATAGAACCAAGTATTATCTCTCTGTAGCTTATAGGTGGGAAACTTTAAACTGCCACCATGCAGTCCCCTCCATGAAAAGTGCTACCTTGAGTTCTGATTCAGACACTGTGTCTTCTTTGAGCTCTAAGCAGTCTACTCAAACCTTTTTTATTCCTTTAAGCTGGTGCAGCTTTAATAACCTGTACATCATGACTTCAAATAGCCAATATGTTGAGAGGAAATATCCCCATCCTCCACATCTCCATTTCCCCACCCCCATTTCCCCACTGCTTCTCCATCTGCACAGAGAGCAGCTGTGCTCCCTGCACGGCCACCTTTGATACGCTAGGACATCTGGGGTAACTTCTACCTAAACTTAGTATAAGGCAACAAACTAGTGAGAAAAAAAAGCTGCTCTGAACACAAATGGCAAGCTTAAAAGCACAGAAATGAAATGCGCCAATCTTTCTTTTGTTATCAGCATGCCTAACTGCGAAACAAACATTTGAAAATCAAGCAAAAAATATTCTCTTCTACCCTACTGATTTACCAAAGACCTCAGCAAGCCTAAAGAAACCTTCCCAAATAATAGCGGCAAAGGACATTTCATGTGATTTTATTAAGAAAATATACATGAACAGTGTTATCTAGCATAATATTATATCCAGACTTGATGAAAATCTATAAATACTACAGACAATACATCTTAAAGTTTCTTATTTCACCAACTTATTTCCTTTTTATTTTGCATATGCTACTAGATTGCTCTGTGCAGGAAATCATACATTTTCTTAAATTCTAAAAGTAGGCTACGCATATGTAGTTCATACCACAAAAGAAACAAGATTAAAAAATATTGTAAAGGAGCTATGAGGAAATGATGACGGCACTAAAAATAAAATATGCACGTATTTTTAAATAGCATGGACAGAAAATAATACTGAAGTATAATAAACAGAAACCAGAAATGGAAGTTAGTAGCACACTCAGTCAATACCTGGAACAACTCAGACAGAAAAGAACCAAAGTGTTTCAGATAGCTGCAGTTAAACCACTTCAGATACCCTGGAGAAATCCCAGAACACAGCCACAACTAATGGAGCCCAATGATGCAATTTTGCATGGTTCAAAAAAATGTCGCATTTGGGCATCTCTGAGGTCTTGCACCTGGATGATGCAGTGTAACCCATTACTGTATTGGCTGGTTTATGTAGCAGGGGTGGGGGGAAGAGAAAACTTGAAGTCTGACAGATATCTAAAAACAGAACTAAGCTAGAGTCTCTAAATTAGGCCATATGGCTCCAGAAATAATTAGGTTAAATAGTGTCATAAAACACCATACAAAACATACAATTCTGCATGTCACTAAGAATTATCAACAGAAATTGGCAAAGATTTGCAAGGCAATAATTATATTCCAACCTGAGAATGACCTAAGAGTCATTAAACTCTCTACAGCAATAGCCACTACTGAGAACCTTGGCAAATAGTGATTAATAGGGATAAAAAATCTTTGCAAGAACCTAGGATGATTTCAAGCTGCCCTCAATGGGAAAGCAAGTCAGGGAGGAAGAGAACAGCATCCTTCTTTTCTTTGTGAAAGATGCTGTGGTCTCAGTAAACGTGGGCTTTTTTTTTTTTCCTTGCCTCTGCATGTTCCGTCTTTCTCAATCTTAGCATCTTTGCAGTGACAAAGCAAGAATGGAAAGCATTTTCTACACAAGAAAGTAAAGACTTGCTTTCTGTGGGCAAAGGCAGACAACTCAGTGTTGTGGCATAATTATGAGCATTCTGTTTTCGAAGATTTGAAGGAAATTTCAGATTTTTCATATTTAAGGAGCAGAGTCTGCAATAGGACTGTGACAAATTTCCCACAGCTGCAATGAGAAAAATATGCATAGCTCTGAAGTATTACAGACCAAATCGTGTGCACGATTTCAAGGTCATATTCTGAGTTCTCAGTTCCAACTGAAACTTTTCTTTTGTCTTTGATACAATATGTATGTTTATGTATATGTACAAAGTAAGAGAAGTCTCAGCTGCATTACCGCAGTGACAAATTCATATAAAACATTTTTAATCAATAAACTTTAAAACTGTTAGAAGAGGGATTATTAAAATTGTTAGAGCAGTGGGAAACTTCCATGGCACTTTCTGCCCAGACGTTGAAATGAGCACTACTTCTTTCAACCTTTGCAATTAGCTCTTACCAGAAATAAGTGATCTCAAGACCTCCTTATTTTATTAACAAAATCTTAACACAGGTAACTTGAAGTTCAAATGGCAAGGTTATTTTTCTATTTAATTATCTCTTTTTTAAACCTCAGCTTCAGGAGTTCTGTGGCTATCGACAAGGTAAGCTTAAAAAGGGTGTCACGGGAGGTTTGCAGTGTAAATCCTAAAGACCCTAAAACCTGTGTTGTGAAGAAACAGAACACATATCTGTCTGTTGTTTTCAAACCAAAGTGGCAACTTATGATTCACAGAGCTGTATTAATGATGCTTATTCCTCTGAGACTGGAGGGCTTTTTACTTCTCCACTTATTCCCTAAAAGACTGCCAAGGACTCACTTGTTGGTCATGAGTGGGACATACCTGAGGCATTATTGTCAGCAATGAGTGTAAATAACACCACATCTAATAGCAACTTTCTATGCTTTACATAAAGTCATTTTCTGCCATCTACATGATACACAGTTAAGTCTATTATACCTTTATAAATTCAGAAAGGTTTCTGTAGAGGTGTTCATGATTTAAACTTGATTCAGTTCTGCTCTGGGAAATAATGAGCCCTCTCTGTCCTCATCAGAATAGCAAATAGCCCATAGTGTCACTGAAAATGAGTCCCCCCTATATAGCATGGATACTGCAACCTTGATCTTGTAGATGAAAGGACGTTGCTTCCTCCAACAATGCTCTCAGGCAGACATTGACCTTTATCCAGTTCAGACAGAAACAACCAGGGTGCAGAAGGACAGAGTTCTTGCTGGAGGAAATGCCTCTGAATGAAGTACCGAATCTCCCGGGAAGGGCGGATTTAATATCTGTTCCTCTCCTTAATATTAACAGTGGGTTAACTTAAGACATTCCCCAGCACAGGATGCCAGCTGCTATAAATCCCTTTGCAACGCACTTAACTTTATCTCTAAGTTGTAGAGGAACATTAGGTGCCCAGGTCAGCACTATAGAGTCCCCATGGGAGTCAGCTGAAGCGCAGGTATTGCAAACTTTCCTTGTTGCCCCGACTGTCCCTGTGAATCTGGCTCCTATTCCATCTATGTCCAATTAATGCATTTTTGAAGGCAGCTCCATTCCTGTTTCCCCAAATAAGAAACTAGGCACACTAAAGACTGCAGAATATTTGGATGCCAGAGTAATGCAGGATCGTCTAAGTGCTTTGGCTAGAAAGCAAGAAAATGCAGGGAAAAGCAACCAGTTCCTGACGCAAACAGTGCCCATCAAATGTGTTATAAGATATGTAGTGCTTTATGCTAAACAATTCAGCAGGAGAAAGTGTGGGGCAAGAAACCATGGGGATAGTCTCCTAATTAGTGAGTAATTAATTCAGAGTGTAATCTGCTCCCACTGAGAACAATGTACTTGTCTCAGTAGGACTTTTAGAAAAATAGGAAATAATAGCCTCTCATAATTGCAATAGGTAGGTATCCACCTTGGTGCTCAAATGCTTAATTACTTTCCTGCTTTCCTGGTATTAAATCCATACCTAGGCAGCTCAGAAACTTACTCCAGTCTGAAGCCATCACAGCTACTGTCAGTACTCAATAAGCAGTTCTGAAGTGAGGTCTCTGCATGCCTGAGGTCTGCCTTGCGTTGTGAAGGGGGCCATCCCTTGAGCCAAAACTTCTGTTTTAATGGGAAGAGAGCTGCTTGGAAAGGTTTCTTCATTGAGAGGGAGAAAGAATAGCTAGCAGCAGCAGTAGGAATCGGTGCTGCTCTGCCTGCCTGTTCTTTCAGAATGAAGTAAAGACTGTGGGGAAGGATGACTGTTCACAGCTGGATGGCAAATGAATAGTATCTGGTAAATATACATAAATATTTTGGGCCTCTCTGGACAAAAAAGTTTGGAAACACAGGAGTTTACTAGCAAGACAACTGTAGCAAGTGGGCTCACACAAAAACACACTGAAATCATATTATTAGTAAGTCTCAGCCAATTATTCTGCAGATTTCTAATCATATCAGTATGTATGTAGGTCCCAGGCTTGTAAGTTTGTTTCCTTACAGAACTTAAACATTCCCAGGAAGCTCTCACATCTCCTCCAAGTTTGGAAGGACGACGGTACGGGTATGAGCCGTGACTATGAAAAATATCAATTTTTTTCCTGTAAAAATTGTGTGATAATTTACATAGAAAGAAAATTTTGAAACCATATATTTGGAGGCCATGTATTATATGATATGACAGAACTACACATTAGCTACCTGCAAGCTTTCCCACCTTGCACTTCATTTCTCCCCCTGAATACATTGCAGTAGTAGCACTGCAATATTTTCACAATAACACGAATTCCATCTGGAATTATTACATATCCATTAAAAATAGTTGAGCCTGTAGGTCATGGGTTGACCTTCCCACTGCATGGGAGGCTTTGCATATAGCTGCTATATGGGGGATATCAGAGTCGTAACGTGAAGAAAAAGAATCTCCTTGGAAACACGAGTGTATGCACATGATGCTGAGCAATACAGATTATCTGATACTAAGGATATGAACAACTGGGAAAAGTTGTTTGGGGTTTTTTGGGGAAACATAGCTCGTTAAATGGTAGCCTAGTTTGTTGACTTTTCTGAAGGAGTCTACAATATCTCCGGTTGTGTCCATGTGCCTCACAGAGCTGCTTCAGAAGCACTTAACCGGACTCCTGCTGAGTTGTGGCTTTGAAATGCCCTAAATGTAAAAGCTCTTTATGAGTCACAAAAAACACCTTCATAAGAAAGGAGGTCAGACTGAGACAACCTAGCAAAGGGTTTCATCAGACGTAGCTGAAATGCGTTATTGCACTTTTAATAGGCTGTGTTTTATTTCTGCCCTTCTGGTTTAGGTTAAGTGTAAATGTTTCTCTAATAAAGTCAGTAAAGGTCATCTTGGAGCTATCATCCTCATGGAAAAAGTACAAGCTGTGAGAGTGTGTCTGAGCTTGCTAAAACTAAAGTATCACCACAACACTTTTGGTGAATCTTGGTATTTGGGCCTACCAAATATTTCTGAGTACTAATCCATAGGTATCTTGTTGGAAACCATTTTAGACCATTGAGAATTGATTTTCCCGTGTTACTGTGGTACTTGTCAGAGTTGAACTCATTTCTAATATGTCATTCCATGAAGCTGGTTGAGTTGCAACCTGTAGTATAAAAAAAGCTTTTTGACGATTACTCCTGAAAGATAGCATTGCAAAAGACTAGCTGTTATAATTTTCTGTTGTAAATGACTCATATTGCACTGATAGCACTGATCATGTGGGATTTGCACATGAAAAGGTAAATTCTAGGCAATAATAAGTTCAAGAAGTTGAGAAACAAATTTTAAAAATTTCCTAACTCCATTGAATATTGTTTCTTTGAATTTTACATATGAAGCCAAAATTTTTGAGGAATTTTGTACATATTATTCCTTTGTAGTAGCTAGCAGTCTGGCATCCACTAGGATAGCATCCACTTTTAGGGTACTGTAAGAAAACCACACACGGAAGAACATGAAAATGATCCCAAGTTTATAAAACATGATGCACTGAGAAATACTGAAAGATCTAGTGTCTTTAGTTTAGAAAAAGAAAGAGAAAGAAGGGGATATAAAAACTCTAAATATTAAAAATGAAAATGATCTGTTGTTATTTAAGTCTTCATAGGCTATAACAAGAATTAATCATTTTAATGTACATAAAGAGGTTTTTTTAATTACATATTTAGGCCTGTTTATTGTGAAGTGCATTTTCTAGAGACATTATGGAATTCCCCTTATTGGAAGTTTGAGACGTGAACCAGGCAGCTGCCAAGGATGAACAAAAAATACTGACCCAGACTCAGAGCAGGAAAATGGACCTCCTGAGAATCTTTCCAGGCCCAGATTTGTGATCGTAGCAGTTAGGAGAATCCATTTAAACTGGGACACTTGTCCTTCCTCTTTTCATATGGTCTTGGATTCCCTCTGGGACCTACCCATCTGTAACACATTATGGCTCTGGTCTGCTTCAGCATTTTTCTTGAGAAAGGGGCTATCTTCTTCAGGCATTAATAGAGAAAAGAAGGATGCACAGCCTGTCTCCATCCCATCAGTCTCCCACCTGCTAGAGAAACTGGTCAGAAAGATGGTGGAATCAAACTGCGTTGTGTTCTTTGAAAAAAAGGCACCACATAAAAATATGTGATATTTCTGTTATTGGGCAGTGCATCAGCTCTCAACCAAATTATTCATGTGGCATTTCATCCTGCCTATCTTTGAATCCTGTTTTGCATTTAATGAATATACCAGGCCTAATCTGATAACCTTTGAATTTAAAGTGATGTGATAATCGTTATGTAGAAGCACTGAAAATCAAATAGATATAGGCTAATTACCCAACAGGTAATTGGGATAGACTCCTCCTTTTGGACACAGGAAGGGTCATTCTCGCATTCAAGGTATTGAATGGCTTGGAACTGGAGCAGCTGAATGATTGTCTATAACACCAGCATAGGGACTTGGAGTTTTAAACTAATTTTTGGTTTTTGACAATGAAACTCTTCATTATAAATGGAAGATTCATTTCTGTAAAAGACAGGTTTCTCAAAGATCACTCTTTCTCCATGGAAAACTTCCATAACAAGTCAGGATAAATAGATTTCATAGATTTCCATTTCAAGTACAAAAAGTTATTGTTTTCAGTAATAGAAAACTATGGCGGTGCGTTGATAAAGAAACTACGACCTCTCAAAACATGGTACACTGCTTGCACATTCATTTTTCCTTTAAGAAGGTGAGATTAGAAAGAGGTGACTGCATGGAACAGAAATCCGCCACAGTACTTACTGCTGTCCTGGAAGGTGCTTTAACAGTACAGTGATGTGCTGTTAAATGTAGGCACTAAAATCGAATTATTCACAGTAAGCCCAAACTTTGAAGTGACAGGTACTGATGGTTTAATTGTTATTGATTTCAGCTGAAATTATTGGACTAACCACCTACTAGAAAAGGTTGACTTTGAAGCAGGAAAGCATAGATTAAAATAAGATCCTCATTTTGAAAGAAGTTACCTTTTCTGTTGAGAACTACAACCTCATAGCTAAATCAATGAGGAAATAATGACATCCCTCGTACACTGTACACTCAAATGTACAAGAATTTAGGGAAAAATATAATAAAAGGTTGTGAGATCTCTTTCACATGCTCATTAGCACAGCCTCATCATCAGGATGTTATTGCCTTCAGCACACAAGAGCTGAATTTCCCTGGTTTTGACCCTGAAAGTAAATGTAATGGTCTTGTTATTACCATATCCTTCAACTCATTGTGGAGTTATAAGTGAACATTATTTCAATTATTTTGTTCTTCACAAACACCCTTTTTTTTTTCCTCTGAAATCATTTAGACTTTTTTCAAACATAGGGAGACTGACAAAATTTTCACTGTCTCTCTCCCACTGTTATGTATGTTAACATACAGGAAACAGATATTATAACAATTATTGCTCAATCTTCTATCTCTAAGTGTCATCTCCTTTTAAACACCCAGGTTAATAAAAAAGTGTTCATGTAAGGTCACATCCCAAACAAAACCTTTTCATCCTATTTGGAAAGTTAGTTTTGATTATTAACTTTTACTTGAATGAAATATATCAGTTACAGTCTGTAGATTTGGATCTGGAGTCAGACTGGAAACTTGCATAATTAGCCAGAAGGCTAATTCTTCAGTGTGACCTGGAATCCCTGTCAGTGCCACATTTACTTGATTAAATTGGTATCTGTGACAGGCCTGGAGATGTGTGGTTTTGGTCACAGTGTTTTTATTGTCTTCACTTTCAAACTCTATTCCATTTTGCCAATTGATTTCTGCTGCTAATGTACATTGCCATGAGATAAACAGGCATAAAAAAAGAGATCTTGGAGGCACTAAGTAATTCAATATTAAATAAAAATTACTGCTCTGAAAAGCCAAGGTTTCATATACAGGTTAAGTTTAATGCAAAGTTTCAGCAATTTGGCTATGCTATGGCTAAAATATTTATCAGTTGGTTGACTACATACAAATACATATGCACATTATGCAAGACCATATTTATGAAGTATATAATACAGTATTACATGATGCATCTGGTTTGGATAACCTTAGATAGATGTATACTGAAGGTAATATAATTACAGGTTTAAAGACTGCATCAGAGAAAGGTTAGTTAAGGTTATACATTTTTTCTTAATGACAATGCAAACAGGTTAAAGTATTCATTACATTGCAATATTACATTGTTATAGCTGGGCTGTTATAGGAAAAAGAGTTTCCTATTTCATAATCAACAGTTGTTAACCAGACATGGTCAAGCCACTGGAATGAAATGGGTTCATGTTTGGGTTTTTTTAATTTTTTCTTTCTTTTTTTTCTGAACGTAACTGCTTTTGTGATGTACTGAAAAATTCAGCAGAGATCATTACAGCTTTAAATAACATACACATTTTGTGCGAGCAGTATTAAAAAGTCACAATCATTCTTAAGTGAAAAGGCTTCAGATCTTGTTACAAAGTTCCATCTCTTGATTACTTTGAAACTCTTCTAACTCTCCAGATTTTTTTGTCATTTACAGATTCAAGTTTCGTGCCTAGAAGCACTTCTGTATCTGCTTGGAGAAAACTGTCCCATAAAAGCGTTCCTTGCTACACTGCGTGGTGGCATCATTTAATCCCTTTTGTAAACTAATGAAACTGCTGTTCAGAAACTTACTGGGTAACTTTGGAAATACAAAGATTAAGTACTGAAGGTCAATGTAACCGATGACTGATCCTAAAACCATGATATGAGTCCTGGATAAAGAAACCTCAATACTGAAGCTTCTGTTTGAATCGAGGGTAATGGATTTGCAAAATGACACCCGTTGGCGACTGATGCTTTTTGAGGTTGCTTTTTTTTGAATTTCAGTTTAAGTTTCATACTCTTCTTTTCCCAGGACAAGCCACATAGCAAATCCTATGCGGATCCTTTGCAAGCAAAAAAATACTTTAAGGTCAGGGTAATTTTGTTTGTTTGTTTGTTTGTTTTCAGCACGGATGCATTATTGCATACTTGGCCTCCTTGCATACTTGGTTGACTAGGTTCAAGTCAACCAAAAAATTATTCTGCTTTTAAACCTGAAGAATAGCAGTGCAAATCCACTTATTAGCACCAGGGAGCTATGACACTTTTTTGTGATCTTTTGTTTAATCAGGAGGATTCATCACAGACACAAATTTTGTTTCTATAATAAAATAGCAAATGAGTGCAAGTTTTTTTTAATCTCATGGGATAGCAGCTCTTCTCTAGTTCGTCCTTGCACAGATTTCAATATCAGAAAACACATAGTATTTTAAAATAAGCCCTCTAGATTTGTTATTCACTAACTATAATCTTCTATATGTCTATTCTCTGATGTGACACTTGAACAATAACCACACTCTTTAATGAAGACTCTGAAGCACAAAAACCTCTAATGTATATCAGGTGAAACTACAAAAACCAGAAGTGAGTGTTTCTTCATGTACTCTGAACTGAATATTGCTGAGCTTTGCAGTTTAAAAAGAATTAATGTAGATACATTACAACATCTTATATTTTGAAAGTAACACATCAGCAAAGCATCAGTATACTAATGAGTGTTTCACAGCTGCAGTATTATAACTGAAGAGGCAAGAAATACATTAGAAAGACACATGGCTGAATAAGGATGTCTCTGTAAGGAGACATTCAGTTATATGAGGATCCAGTTCCCCTATACCTAATATATACAGGTTTTGAAAAAGTCGAGGAAGAGAATTAGGGGATATTAAAATTCTATTTATTACTTATAGTCTAAATGTCTTTTGAAACATGCATACATGGACAAATGTCTAAAGACGCAAAATCCCTTAAATTTAAAGGCAAATCTGTAATAGCGGTGAGATGACAACAGCTGCTTATTTGATATGAGTATCTTTTAATTTCCTCTCTTCTGAAAGTTATTTCTTTTTTGCAGGGCAGTCTAAAGCATCAGAAGACTTGAAACCATATTGAATGGCAGTGAGGAGTTGGGAGTGGGAGGAGAAAGAGGAAAAAAGGTAGGGATGGCACTGTTATAGAATCATAGAATCATATAAATGCCTAGGTTGGAAGGGACCTTTCAGATCATCTAGTCCAACCATCAACCTAACACTTAAAAAACCATCACTAAACCATGTTCCTCAGCACCATGTCTACCCATCTTTTAAATACCTCCAGGGATGGTGGCTCAACCACTTCCCTGGGCAGCCTGTTCCAATGCTTGATAACCCTTTCAGTGTAAAAATTTTTCCTAATATCTAATCTAAACCTCCCCTGGCGCAACTTGAGGCCATTTCCTCTTGTCCTATTGCCTGTTACTTGGGAGGAAAGACTGACCCCCACCTCTCTACAGCCTCCTTTCAAGCAGTTGTAGAGAGCGATAAGGTCTCCCCTCAGGCTCCTTTTTTCCAGGCTGTACAACCTCAGCTCTCTCAGCCGCTCCTCATAAGATTTATTCTCCAGATCCCTCACCAGCTTTGTTTCCCTCTCTGGACTCGCTCCAGCACCTCAATGTCTTTTTTGTGGTGAGGGGCCCAAAACCGGACACAGTACTCGAGGTGGGGCCTCACCAGTGCCGAGTACAAGGGGATTTCCCTAGTCCTACTCACCACACTATGATGTAACATAATAAATGCCATGGCAGTTCTGACAGGCTATGACCAATCAACAAGTTCACAGCTGAAGATACAAGTATATGAGCCTTGCCAGGTTCTCCAAGACCCAGGTTATGCCTGGCCCAAGCGCTTAGGCCCAGGTTCTTGCTCAGCTGCATTCTTACTCCAGATCAAAGTGAGACCAAGGCGCTTACTTTAAAGCTTTTCTGTAGTCCTCCTTCTCTGGAAAAAGTGATGAGTTTGGAGAGGAAAAATCACTGGAACCCATCCAAAAGAGAATCTCACTGGTTTGTTCCAAGGATATTGTGATGGAGTGAAAATTTCAGGTAACCTGAGAACTGCAGTGAGCATGACAATAACATGCCCAGTCTTCCATCTCTAACTGGAAGTAGTGTCCTAGAGGCATCTGGTGTCCTGGAAGTGCCATCCTTTGCTCCAGCTGAAGCAGTGCAGACAAACTCATGCTCAAAAACTGGCTTGCCCGCTTCAGACACACAGGGCCCCATCCTCCAGCCCAGTATGCACAGTTACATCCCTCACCTGGCACGAGGGCATCTGGTTGTCCCTCAGGAAAGGTACTGCATGAGTTTTCATGACAGGCCACATCTAAGTGTTACAGGCTGATCAAAACCTTTGCTCATTATGAACAGGCTTTCCAGAGGCTTTTTCATTTTTTCCCACCCATTGTCCCACACTCACACCTATTCCTAGGAAAGAAATATTCTCCAAATCCCGTGGAGAATGTTCCTTCAAAAACTCATAAGTTATCAAATACCAGACCATCACTGGTTCAACATTAGACCCAGTTCTCGGATGTGAATTCGCCTATTTGTAGCTGACCATTCCAAATCGTTTACATTTGAAACATTCCATGAAGAGATACTATTTGGCACAAAACTGATGAGCAGCAATAAATAAAGATCATTGCCACAGAATCACTGTCTAATGACAACAAGCAAGAGTTTCAGAAATTTTCTTTTCAAACAAAATCCTGGAACGTACATGTTTATTTCTGTTACATAGTTAAACCTACAAAGCTTCATAAATCTGCAGTTGAAACACACACTCCAGTCTGGTCTGTAGTCTTTCAGCTTTTCATATCTTGGAGAAAACTTTTATAGCATGTAGTTTAGTAAGGCCTTATTATTAAGATTATTTACTTGCTTTTTTTCTAAATTTCTGAATTCACCACAGCATTAAATACATTGAGGAATGATGTAAAGTCACAAAATAATTCTGAAAAATACATATAGAAATACAAGTATTTTGTAAAGCACACTTCAGGTTTTTTTTTCTTGGTTGCTCAATCACGCAGCTGGACAGCATGCTAACAGTTGTATCTCTGTTACTCTGCTTTCTTCCTCTCCATTTTCACTCAAGTGTCTCTGCCCGTTGCACCCCAGTAGAAAATGAGTCCTTTATTCTTTCGCATGGTACTGTGTTATCTTACCACCCAAGCAGACTGTAAAAGTCAGAATTCTAAACATAATAATTGGCATTACTTTTAATGACAATAGTTATCTTGTTATAACTACTGACATATGAACGAGTTTATATTTTGCAACATTTTTAGAAGTAACTCACTTTCTCATGTAGCAGGCAAGCAATACAGTGCATAGTCATTTGTTATAGAGCTGTGTTAGTTTACAAAAATACTTAGCTAAGAGGCACTTACCTTTCTATTTTTAACCTTTGTCTGCTTTTCTGATGCCACATTATTAGGGATGAAAAATAAATTATCTGTCCTGGATAATTCAGAGAAATTCACATAAGCTGATTCCAAGTTGCTTAATATTTTTAACCTTTTCCTGCTTTTTCAGTGCCATTTTATTAAGAATAACAAAATTCATGACCTGACCTTTTCTCAAAGTCATGAATGTAGAAAGGCATGTGTGCAAATGAAGAGCAGAAGTTTCCAAATCAGAGAAATGTATAATATTAATAATAATCTATAGCTTTTGGAGCCAAAGCTTTTATGCTGCATGCCCTCTTCATTTCTCCATGTGATTAGATTCTCTCATTAGAACGAAAACCATTTATCAACCTCAATGTACAGATAATACGATGATTGATGGCTTTGCAACCAGCTGTATAATATGCAAATATGTGACTTTTTAATTTTTTACGAAACACAGCATGCATGCATGGTTGTTTTAATCCCTTTAACACTCACATTACAAGCATGCCGTATAACATTATCACAGTAGGGCCGCTGGACCCTCTCTTATCAAAACAGACGTGGTTTCAATAACAATCTAGCATAAAGGTTTTTTGTTTGTTTGTTTGTTTGTTTTTTTCTGTTTGCATTTTCATAGTACATTTGGGTAGCAGTTCTATAAATGTAATTTTTTTTTCTCAAGAACAGATGCAAAACACCTTCTTTACATACATGAGTATGTTCATTAAAATGTTCCATATTATTAAGACCATACATATTTACATTTACTAAAGACTAGAAGAATCCTGCCACCATCTAGGAGATACGTTATATTTCCTTCCCACCTTACTTTTGCTGCTGGTTTTTATCACCTGTAGCAATGTGATGAACAGATGCAAGGGCTGTATGGAGACAGTGAAGCGAAGTCTGCAGCTCATGGGAGCCAGCCACTGCCCTTAGGAGAGGTGTTATAGATAATGCTTGCTTCACTCTGAAGAAGGGTAGGAAAAGGATGATGATTTTATAGAGCCCAGCACATAAGGAACTTGGCGATTTTCATCTGGATCAGGAACTGGTGACAAAAAAGTTGGAAAGTTCTCTTTCACATTTGTCACATCTTTGAGGTCCAATCCAGGACTCCCAGAGATAAATGATCTAGTCACAAGGAAGTGTCTCTTATGACAGCCAAAAACATGTGCCATAGCCTAGCAGATGTTCAGCTTTGGTGAAAGAAGTCAGGATATTCATCCTGGTTTCCTCCCCTTTTACCCAGCATGACACATTCAAGACTTTTCAAGAGCAAAATTAAGAAGAAACAAATTAGCGCTGTACCCTAGATATAAACATGGCTGTTGATGAATTACTCCCTTCTCCTCTTTCCCCTGCTTCTATTTTCTTGATTCAAATTCAGCAGCACCTGACCTGCACAGTCAGAGTGATTTTGTTTCGTGGAAATAACAGGAATTGTATAGATTGATTTTATTGAGGTTTACTGCAGACCTCCCTCTGAGGCTTCATGATTCTCTATGTATTTTTAAGGTTTTCAGACTTCCCTTTTCTCCAAGGACTTCTTTATGACTTCTCGCTTTCTGTCTAAGAGGGAAAGATTAGTCTCTCCTACAAGATGGTGAACGCTGCTTTTTAAACAGTTGGACATTTTGCCATTGACTGACACCATAAACTTCCCTGTGACATTTTCTACCATGTCCATTTCTTGTAATGGATATGGACTTGGAGTTACAAGGGGATTGGCGGGGGTCCCATGTGACAGAGAACTCTCAATGGCCTGTACCCTCGTTGCAGCAAGATCTGCTTGAAATGATGTTTTCACACAAATATATCCCCAAATGTATATGCTGTACAAGAACACCTTCAAATTCTTTCAACTCAGTATGAATATGACTTTCAAAACTGTCAGTTATGCCCTCAAAAAAATATCTGCCTCACATCCCCTGTTGCTCCTGTCAGAGAACACACTCAGGAGACAGGAAGATGGTATACTCAAGATCATTTTATCCCTCACAGCGGTGGCTCAACCACTCTGTTTTTCTGTCAAGTAGCAATACAGCTACACTCAAGCAAACATTTGAAAAGTTATTGCCCACAGTGCTCCAGATGGGGTCTGGCTGGAGCCTTCTCTTAAAAGAAGACTAGGTAGGGAGCTGGCCTGTCACTAGAGGTTGGCTTGAGATGGCTCTTACCACCACCGGGCATGGAGAAATTCTTAGTCCCTGCATGCGTGTAATGAATAGCTAGCTTTGATATCAAAGGACTACTCATTGGCACTACGTACTTTGTGAAGATTGCGGTGGATAGTTAACATGTCTGTAAAATGATCAGCTGGCTCTGCATCTTGCAGGTCAGCTGAGGGTCTGCGCACCTGGGCCTGTGACTCTGGACACTTACCCTATTGTCTAGGTCCCTTCTTACTTCTCACCAGCACTGTCTTGATCTGCTACTTTCTGGAGAAGGTGAAAAAAATGAAGAGGAAAGAAAGGAGGAATGCAAGAATCTAGTATTTTTCCAAGTAAAATGTCAATATATCACTATCAGGACAGTGACATCGCAGGACTGCCCACCTTTCCCTATCAATTTCTGCAATTAATGTGTTTATGCTTCAGCTTTCCTGCAATGGTTTGCAGGGTCACTTGCTGAAGGCTTATGTGTGGTTTGCTCTCCAGACCTAATATTTAATACTATGTTTTTTTCTTAGAAGGCTAACCTGGCCTTCTTGAAGGAAAAAAAAAAAAAAGAAAGAAGAAAAGAAAAAGGACTCACGTACAGGCAAAATAATTTAGGGTTGAACATTTTAACTAATCATTTCTTCTTCTGGAAAACATTCAGCAATTCTGACACGGGGAACAACAGGCCAGTCAGTCTCACCTCTGTGCCTGGCAAGATCATGGAGCAGATCCTCCTGGAAAACATGCTAAGGCACATGGAAAATAAGGAGGTGATCGATGACAGCCAACATGGCTTCACTAAGGGCAAATTGTGTCTGACAAATTTGGTGGCCTTCTGCAATGGCCTTACAGCACTGGTGGATAAGGGAAGAGCAACTGACATAATCTCCCTGGATTTGTGCAAAGCATTTGACACTGTTCTGCACAACATCCTTGTCTCTGAATTGGAAAGACATGGATTTGATGGATGGACAGTCAAATGGTGGATAAGGAATTGGCTGGATGGTTGCACGTAAAGCATTGCGGTCAACGGCTTGTTGTCCAAGTGGAGACCAGTGAAAAGTGGTGTTCCTCAGGGGCTGGTACTGGTATTGGTGCTGTTTAACATCTTTATCAGTGACATGGACAGTGGGATTGAGTGCACCCTCAGCAAGTTTGCCAACAACACCAAGGTGTGTGGTGTGGTCAAAACGCTGGAGGGAAGGGATGCCATCCAGAGGGACCTGGACAGGCTTGAGAGGTGGGCCCGTGCAAATCTCATGAAGTTCAAAAAGGTCAAGTGCAAGGTCCTGCACATAGGTCGGGGCAATCCCATGCACAAATACAGGTTGAGTGGCGAATGGATTGAGAGCAGCCCTGACAAGAAGGACTTGGGTGTGTTGGTTGTTGAGAAGCTCAATGTGACCCAGCAATGTGCGCTTGCAGCCCAGAAAGCCAGCCGCATCCTGGGCTACAGCAAAAGCAGCTTGGCCAGCAGGTCAAGGGAGGTGACTCTGCCCCTCTACTCCACTCTCATTAGAGCCTAGAGTACCTGGAGTACTGTGTTCAACTCTGGGGCCTCCAACATAAGAAGGATATGGACCTGTTGGAGCAAGTCCAACGGAGGGCCATGAAGATGATCAGAGGGCTGGAGCACCTCTGCTATGAAGACAGGCTGGGGTAATTGGGGTTGTTCAGTCTGGAGAAGAGAAGGCTCTGAGGAGACCTTATAGCAGCCTTCCAGTACTTAAAGGGGACCTATAGGAAAGGTGGAGCGGGACTCTTTATCAGGGAGTGCAGTGATAGGATGAGGGGTAACGGTTTTAAACTGAAGGAGGGCAGATTTTAATTAGGAAGAAATTCTTTACTGTGAGGGTGGTGAGACACTGGCACAGGTTGCCCAGGGAAGTTGTGGATGCCCCATTCCTGGAAGTGTTCAAGGCCGTGATGGATGGAGCTTTGAGTAACCTGGTCTAGTGGGAGGTGTCCCTGCCCATGGCAGAGGGCTTAGAACAAGATGATCTTTAAGGTCCCTTCCAACCCAAACCATTCTATAGTATGATATGATATGGTATGGTATGGTATGCTGTTTTCATAGTAAAGTCTTTTCACTAGTTTATGGTACAAAATCAGAAACAGCATTTACTTGCATTGCAAGAGTTTTCTGCTCACTGGAAGAGCACAATTATTTCCCTTCTCCAAGAAATATGCTTATAATATATATCTACAATGGTGTTTTCCCAGAATAAAATTTTTGGAATAATGAGCATTAACTGGCATACTTTTTTTAATTGCCAGCTCTAAACTTACAGAAATAGTTATAGTGAGGGTGACAGCACAATGCGATGTATAAATTATCAAGATGAGACAAAACTACAGAATCCTCCATCAAGAGAGCAGAGTCGTGAAGATGGTGAGGAAAGGCTGGACTCCAAACTCATAGCCCTGCATCTGGGGAACAGCTGGGTTTTTTTTGGTCCCTGTGCACACTAGAAGGAAGACAGCAGCAGCACCAAGGTACTTAAAATAAGATCAGAAGTTGGAAGAGGAAAACAGTTTTAAAGGAAGCAAGACTAGGCAGAGGACAGTACTAGCTCATGTCCTGCAAGTGCCACAACCTAACTGGAAGTCTTACCAAAATGAAAAACTTTCATTTGGAAGAGATCTACAAATTTTTGTTACAAACATTGATAAAAAAAAATAATCGAATTCAAACCATATAATGACTTAAAGAATTATTAATTGATGAAGGTAAATGCACAATTTATCTTCTTTGTAGCACAAATTAAATATATGATTAATTAACAATATACTAACAGCATATTTGTAATACCATAATCATTCAAATCTTGCCAAAGATCTGAATCTGAGAGAAGGATGAGTTTGCCCTTCCAAGTCATCAGCATTACAGAATCCTGTCACCCTCCTCCCATATCTTCCCCACATACTCCATCTTCTTGATTTTCAACAAAAACTAAAAGTAACTACTACTCTGACCAAACTAAAAAGAGAAGGTAAAATATGTAGAAATATGTGTAAACCCCGATTTTTATAGACATCATTTTATTCTGTGAACTTTAGGTCATGAAAATGAAAAATATTGAAATATTGTGGCTCAAACAAACATTTTCTTTACTAATATTAGTGTGATAAAAGGGTTTTTCCTACTTGACCTGAGGTAAGTGACAATTGCAATAAATGCATTTCACCTTTGTCCATGGTTTGAGATCATTCATTAATCTATACACACTGGCCATTCTCAGCTGAGATTAGATTTTAAATTCAATTATTGTTTTAATATATATAACATTTACATTTCCTTCAGAATTCTCTTATTTAATAACTACTAACACAAGCTTTTTATCTCCCGCTTGAGCCTCAGAATACTCAGTTTCATAATTCAGTATTATTGCTAATTGTAACCATTAAGTTAATAACTGATGAGCTTTCTTAAATTCTCCCACTATCTTCTGTACATTTTCTCTTATGGGTAATGTAAAGTGCTGGGACTTCCTTCCTTTTTCCATCAGTTTACCTTGTAAAATACTAGATGTTAAAAAGCACATACTCAATTCTTAGTTAAACTAAAATCCTGAACTTAAGATACACAATGCTTACTTTTTACAATGCTACTCTTTCCCACCTTCCCAAAGTGGATAAATTCACTTTCAGCACCAAGAGTCCTGATGAAGTGTTAGTGGTCAAAATATCTACATGTAGAATAGGGAGAGACCTTCAGGAAACATGTTCAGCATAGTGGTGTTTGGAGCTCATCAAATATACATTTAAAATTCTTACCTTTACTTTTAAGTACATATTATTCTGTTAGATCTGATTCTGTATATACTTGTATTAGTACGTTACTCTCTTAATGATGAGAAACCAGCATAACAATACAAAAACTGGCCTGCAAGGGAACTCGTTCAGATTGGATTTGGCTACCTGAAATATACAATTTAGGGGCAAGCCAATAATTCAGACCATTTCTACCTTTAGATAGATGCAGACATGATTCATATTTAGCATAATAATAAAACTTCACTTTTTGTCTATATAATTTAAATTCCACGGGAATTTAATGAGATTTAGTTAATCCATAATAAAATAATGAAAGATAAAAACAAAGCTAATTTTTTTTTAAAAGCACATCTTATGAAATCTAATTAACAGGTAAACCTGTGGCTTCTCAGAAAATTAATTTTAAATTCCAACTGCAAATGCAACTTCTTTGGGGAATGACAATCAGCGGAATTCCTCAGTCTTGTCTAAAAGTTCAATAGTGAGACAAGTATTAGATATTCACACTGTATTAGATGAAGTGCTGCTGTTCTCCATCCCAGAAACCGCACTACCAATTTAAAACCCTTCAAATTGTGTCTTACCTCAAACTGTAGGATTATATCATATTTTCAAGGTTTGATACTACCATCTGATATGACCATGAACCAACAATGTGCCCTTGTGGCCAAGAAGGCCAATGGCATCCTGGGGTGCACCAAGAAGAGTGTGGCCAGCAGGTCAAGGGAGGTCATCCTCCCCCTCTACTCTGCCTTGGTGAGGCCACACCTCGAGTACTGTGTCCAGTTCTGGGCTCCCCAGCTCAAGAAGGACAGGGAACTGCTGGAGAGGGTGCAGCATAGGGCTACTAAGATGATTAGGGGATTGGAACACCTCTCCTATGAAGAAAGGCTGAAGGATTTGTGTCTCTTCAGTCTGGAAAAAAGACGACTGAAGGGAGATCTTATCAATGCTTATAAATACTTAAAGGATGGGGGTCAGGAGAATGGGGTCAGGATCTTTTCAGTGGTGCCCGGCAACAGGACAAGAAGTAATGGGCACAAATTTGAACATGGGAAGTTCCACCTAAACATGAGAAGGAACTTCTTTACTTTGAGGGCGGCAGGCTGCCCAGAGAGGTGGTGGAGTCTCCATCTCTGGAGACATTCAAAACCCGCCTGGATGCATTCCTGTGCAACCTGCTCTAAGGTGACCCTGCTCTGGCAGGGGGGTTGGACTAGATGATCTACAGAGGTCCCTTCCAACCCTATGATTCTGTGATTCTGTAATCTCCTGCTCCTAGTTAAAATCACTGAAGTTCATGGGATTATTATAATGATTAAGGTTTGTTCTTTTAATGACCAAATCTCTATTAACTTTTACCCCTTTTTTTATTGTGATGTTTAATATAAACACTCTTTCAACTTAAAGAACAGCTCAATAAATTATATGAAAATATTTGAAAATAATACTAAAGCAACAGTTACAGGAGTGTGGATAAAAATTAAAACCTGAAAATTAAATAAGAAAGAAAGGGTATGTGTGCTCCAATTACTAGAGTTGTTGATATTGGCACTAACACTTCTGCTTAAAGCTTCTGTGAACCAACCTGATAACTTACATTACAACCATAAAACAACTCTGTTAGTATTGAAATCTCTTAAAGTGTCTACATATACTTTTAGTGCCAAGATCACGGAATCACGGAATC
>VYZM01016978.1:12893-26760 GCA_013398915.1 Dromas ardeola
AAAAAACAACACAAAAGGTATTCCCCCCTCCAAAAAAAAAAAAAAATTCTCACAGATATATCTCTTTATTATTTTGGTTTAGATACTAAGCTACTACTAAATTTGTTTTAGATATTCAGATGAAACTTATAAAGTGTATGGAAGAGATGAAAATCAGAGAATTGTCACAGAACTAAGGTGTTCTGTCACTTAAGAACAGGAAGCAGCAGAAAGGAGAACAAAAGACATCTAAAACCCAGAGAAAGGAGGCACATTAAAATAAAATAAATTAAAAAAAAAAATAAAAAAGAAAAACTAAAATATGCCTTGAATTTTACAAACAGATTTTTTTATCTAGAAGGATTTTTTGCCAGGAAAAAAAAAAGGTCGGAAAGATGGAAAGTGCACGTGCTGATAGAGAAGTTATAGGAGAAGTCTTATTGCATAATAGCTTCGGCATTAGTATGAAATGAAGCTTTATTTGGGAAATTGGGTCTCCCATGGACCTAGGTCTACTTCAGCACCTTCAGTAGAAGGTGAATGAAATAATTTATCTTTTCTAGCTGACAGAATATTGGCGGTCTCAGTCCAATAATAATAAAATAACAGTTTTTCCTTCATGCTACTGTCTGAAGAAATGTCATTTTGAAACAATTAAATATTTACAGACAGATTTTCAATGAATCTATCCCATTTTAAGATAGTCAGCATTCTGGTTCTAAATTTTTAATTTCTACAGGCTTCAATATGGTTTCTTTTTTGTTTACTTATTCCTTGCTCTTTCTCTTGCTGTCTTTTTTCTTTTTTTTCTTCCTTTTTTCTTTTATTTTTTTTTTCCCCTGAGGAGGAAATAAGGGATCATATTTTTTTATTAATAAAAAAGAAAAAGGAAAGGGAAAAATACCAAAAGAACAGAATTTGTCTTTATGAAAGAAAATACTGCAGATATTTTGCCAAAAAGGACACATAGTGAAAATAGATTAGTTCATTTGAGCAGTATGTGGAAAATATATATTTCCTGAAGCAGGTGGTGCGAATGAAGAGGATAGGAAGAAAAATGTCTTGCTTGGAAAGTATTCTTCAAAATGTGATTTCTCTCATCAAGTGAGGAGGCAGCAAAACATTGTGCCACTGAGAGCTGCAGTGTTTCCTAGCAGGCTTTCTTTGGAATCTTCATTTATTTAGTTATAAACACAGATCTCTTGGTTAGCGTTGTTTGCTGATTTTTTTTATCCTTTCAATGAAGAGGTGGATAGAAAGATAAAATGGTATATTAGGTAATGAGATAAATGGGAACACACAAAAAAGGAGGATTTGGGAGTGAAGACAGGGCATAACTATGTAGCAGAAAAGATATAACCTTGCATCTTTTGAAGAACAGCTTCTATTCAGCAGTCAATACCTCTTTGTTTTTGTCTTTGTCTTGCTCATCCACTATGAATAGCAAAGGTGAGGCAGGTACTGACTTCATTTTGCAAGAGAAGAGTCCAGTATTTCTCTAATTAATAGCTTTTTTGCCAGAATATAAACATCTTGTTCAGCTGAAACAGTTCATAAACATGTGTTGAATTAATAAATCAATATATTTTGGCTTAGTTTTCTTCAGAGGTGAGGAACAGACATTTTGGAAAAAAAAGAAATCAATATAGTTCAAGTCAAATTCTGACTCTCATAGAATCATAGAATGGTTTGGGCTGGAAGGGATCTTAAAGATCATCTAGTTCCACCCCCCTGCCATAGGCAGGGACACCTCCCACTCGACCAGGTTGCTCAAAACTCCATTCAGCCTGGCTTTGATTACCATCACTTGTGTACCATCTGATCAGACTCCTATTTATGATCCTACCAACTTCCAACAGCTACTTAATTGGATTTTCATGGTATTCTAGAAGGCTTCTCATGTTGTTGTTAAATCAAGAAACAGAGGAAATATGTTAAAGCAACTTCAGTAGAGTTAAAAGTTACAGGGGAAAAAAAAAGTGCTTTATGAACCACTCTCTTCATATAGGATTAATATTTATATTTATGCAAATAAAATGTTCTTACATGTGTTCATTCTTCACTATCATATACTTGACTGCATGGGAAACAGAAGACAGAAATCCAGGCTCAGGTATTTGCAGAAAAGTATTTGGTTTATTGTCTGTGGTTTTTGTTTGGTTTGGGTTTTTTTGTTTGTTTTCTGGTCCAAATATTTCCGGAGTATTGCTGAGACTCATACAATCCAATGAGGAGGGAAATGCACGGAGAGGGATCATCTTCCCCTTTCCACTATGAGTGAGACCCTTCCCTTCAGTAGCCACCGACAGACTGCAGATCTGCCTTAAAATAAGTGCCTGAACTTCCTCTTTTAGTAACTGGGAAGAGGTAAAACTAGTCTGGTTGTTTCTGCACTTACACAGACTTAGAGACAAATAGGCAAAAGCATAGAAACTCATATTTCAGGAGAAAGATGTGAAGAATCAGCATTTCATGTGAAGAAGTACAGTTTTGCTAACATTTTTTAATAGTTCATTAGAATCAAAATATAAGAGAGAAAATTGACTAGTTGTTGGTGCACTCATTTGGGAAGGAGGGTCACGGATTCAAGTCTGCACTTCAGTGACTAGCAGGTTTTTTTCCAGTGACTGCTTCACATAAAATTCAAATGTTTCTTTAGTTCAGGGCTCAGGGATTTTGCCCTCTCATCTGAGTGCTTTAGCCATTGGGAGGTATGTTGTCATGGTTTCATATTTATACTCCCTCACTCTGGCTAAATGACTGATTTTCCCATATTACACAGAACAGATTTAGTCTCTCCACTTTAGGCTGAATGAATTTAAGGGATGACTTAATTTTGGCTAGCTGAAGTTTTTGATAGCCCTGGGTGTCTCCCATCTTAGGATAGGAAAGACTTTCTGGAATAGCTCAGTATTACAGGAACATGCAGATGAATGGCAATTGAAATACTGTTAATGCTTGACTGCATACAGACACCCAGAATTAAAAACAGCTGCCAGAGAAACCCAAGTGTTTATAAGTTAGAAATCTGCATACTTTAGGAATCTTTAGGGTTACAAAAGAGTTGGACAAAGATTTTAAGAATGAAAAGTTGTACGAAGTTCAGTTAAATTTAATTATAGTCACAAATAGAGGTTTTGAGTTAAAGTGATTGGGAACTTTGATGACATCTAAGAGGACTGAAAAACAAATCCGCTAACTCCTAAAGGCTTAGAATCATAGAATCATCAAACTGCCTAGGTTGGAAGAGACCTTTCAGATCACCTAGTCTAACCAGCAACCTAACACTAACAAAAACCATCACTAAACCATATCACTAAGCCTACCCATCTTTTAAATAGCTCCAGGGATGGTGACTCAACAACTTCCTGGACAGCCAGTTCCAACACTTAGTAACACTTTTACTGTAAAGATGTTTCCTAATATCCAATCTAAACTTCCCCTGTTGCAAATTGAGGCTGTTTCTTCTTGTTCTATCAGCTGTTATGTGGGAGAAGAGACCGACACTCACCTTGCTACAACCTCCTTTCAGGTAGTTGTGGAGAGCAATAAGGTCTTCCCTCAGCCTCCTTTTCTCTAGGCTAAACAACCCCAGCTCCCTCAGCTGTTCCTCATAAGACTTTTTCTTCAGACCCCTCACCAGCTTCATTCTCCTTCTCTGGACACGCTCCAGCACCTCAATGTCTTTTTTACAGTGAGGGCCCAAAACTGGTCACAGTACTCAAGATGGGGCCACACCAGTGCCCAGTACAAGGGAACAATCACTTCCTTAGTCTTGCTGGCCACTTTATTCCTGATGCAGGCCAGGATGCCTTTAACTTTCTTTGCCACCTGGGCACACTGCTGGTTCATATTCAGACGGCAGTGGACCAACACCCCCAGGTCCTTTTCTGCTAGGCAGTTCTCCAGCCACTACTCCCCAAGCTTGTAACTCTGCATGGGGTTGTTGTGTCCCAAGTGCAGGACCCGCCACTTGGCCTTGTTGAACCTCATACCATTGGCCTCAGCCCATCGATCCAGCCTGTCTAGATCCCTCTGCAAAGCCTTTCCACCCTCAAGCAGGTCTACACTCCCACCTAATTTGGTGTCTTCTGCAAACTTCTGGAGGCTGCACTCAATCCCCTCATCCAGATCATTGGATAAAGATATTAAAAAAAAACAATACCGAGCCCTGGGAAACACCACTCGTGACCAGCTGCCAACCGGATTTCATCCATTCACCATCACTCTCTGGGCCCAGCCCTCCAGACAGTTTTTTTACCCTGAAAGAGTACTTCTGTCCAAGCCAGGGACAGCCAGTTTCTCCAGAAGAATTCTGTGGGAAACGGTATCAAAGGCCTTTCCCTCATCCACCAAGTGGGTCACTTTGTCATAGAAGGACATGAGGTTGGTCAAGCAGGATCTTCCTTTCATGAACCCATGCTGACTGGGTCTGATCATCTGGTTGTCCTTCATGTGCCACATAATGGCACTCAGCATGATCTGTTCCATAACCTTCCCTAGCACTGAGGTCAGACTGACAGGCCTGTAGTTCCCTGGATCCTCCTTGCAGCCCTTCTTGTGGATGGTCATCACAATTCCTAGACGACAGTCAACTGGGACCTCCCTGGTTAGCCAGGACTGTTGGTAAATGATGGAAAGTAGCTCAGTGAGCACTTCCACCAGCTCCCTCAGTACCCTCGGGTGGATCCCATCTGGCACCATAGACTTTCATATGTCTAGGTGCTGGAGCAGGTCCCTCACCATCTCCCTTTGGATTACAGGCACTTCATTCTTCTCCCCGCCCCTATCTACTACCTCAGAGATCTGGGTAGTCAGGGAACAACTGGTCCCACTACTAAAGACTGAGGCAAAGAAGGCATTAAGTACAAGAGTCTTCTCCTCATTGTTTGTCACTATGTTACTGCCCTCATCTAGTAAAGGATATCCTTTGCCTCAAAAAATGCTTACAAGGGAGCAGCTGATCAAGGAAAATGTGTTAATAAAAAACCTTGGGTCTAGTAGATACCTACCCAAGCTTCCCTTTGTTAGGTATTCAAACATGAATAATTAAACACTCTCTAATGGTCCACCCCATATAACTGATTTCCAAGCAGATGGAAGATGTAGTAGTAACAAGTTACAAAAATGAAAGGAAATGTTTGCCAGATCAAGATGAAAGTGTCAGCACAATATTCTTCCACCAATAAAGAATTCTTTTTCCATGCTGTGCAGGACTTGATGCTTCTCCACATCAACTGCAGAAAGTTTCTTTGTATACAAAAATGTCAGCGAATGTAAAATGTATGCAGAATTAGAAAACAGGTTGATGAGAACAGAAAATGTGGTTGGGCGTGGCTACAACTTCCAAATCCACTCTGCACTCGTAAATTTTACATTGCTATTTTTAAAGGTTGTTTATGCTCACACATTTTTTTAATTGGAACTTGACCAGATTGTGCATATTTTACGATGCCGTCACTTTCCAGAATATCATTCACAGTTTCTTTTTTTCTAACATTTACAAAATTTAATGACTTTCCTCCTATAAAAGATATAAGCATCTGCATTTTTTTGAAATACAATCAGTTTAAGCTGTGCAAAACCAGGAGGGGGGAACATCCTGCTTGATAGTTTACCAATAAAAATGAGAAAAGATAAAAACAACAGGAACAGACACCCCCTACTTCTAGCCTAAGATTTCTACAAAACAGAATGCGCTGTGCTTTTCTGCTTTGAATGAAAATTCAGAGATAAGGATAATATCATAAAACAGGCCAGATTTTTTCCAGTGAAAATGCATTTATTTGAAAAATTAGATTTCATTGAGCCCCGTTATTCAAAATCTCTTGGGTTGGATGGACTATTAACCAATTCAGAGGGAAACTCTTTCAAATTCCTGGTTGATCTGGATCTCCAGGATTTTAAGAACTCTGGCACTTCAACTATGGGAAAAATATTGCTGTAGGTTTCTTCCAGTAACTATAGGAGCACCCTTTTACTCACTCATTTGGGCTGACATTAAACTGACTTTTGTTAACAATGAAACAAAAAAGAAGGATGATCTTGTGGGCTTCCAGATCTTTGTAAATTTTAATTAAATTGATTAAGAGTCTGTTAAATTATAACTTTACAACAAAAGGAGAGCCTTATGTCTTTCTTTCTCATACAGGAATTTCCCTGTACTCACTCAAAAAGTTCTGTTAAATGCAAAGGAAAGTAATCAGTGACTGAAAAATCAGGACCACAAGATATTATGGGTGATTAGGCACTTTAAAATAGGTTCTCATGGTGTGGGTGAACTTTATGGTGTTTTTATTTATTTATTTATTTGCATAGGATTGAATATGAAAGTTAATCCTATATGTCACCTTCAATCCATAAGATTTCCTGCTGTCCATAAACTGAACGAATGTTTCAAAGTCATCCCCTTGGGGCATGTAAGTTTGGCTCAGTACGAAGTGGCTGATGTTGAATTAATAGACAAGGAGACAGATATTTTTTTTTAGGACAACAGTCAAAATTTAAAAACAGTGAGTTTTCTGGGCTGTGTGTTGCTAGAGACAGTTTGTCATTCCTACAATGCAGTCCAGACCTCTGCATATGGTAGAAAAGGTGCTGTATACAGTTTTAAAGTTTATTTTTCAATTTGAATCTTCTCCTTTAAGAAAATAAATAAAGAAGTGTAATTCCATCCTGTTTAACCTCCCTTAGGAGAGAAGAAAGCACATGATCCAGTGCTCTGAGCACTGGTTCGGTATACAGATACTTACCTGCAGCCTTGAGTGGAAAACTCATATACCCCATGTCCCTGTTCCTCATCTGTGAGATGGAGGTACTGGCATTTCCACACCAAATGTAGAGATTTAGCTTAATAACTGGGCTCAGTTGCACCCGTATACAGATCCAGTCATTCAAAAGCGTATCAGTCCCTATCTCGTTTTAATCCTTCAAAAGTATCAGATAATGACTTTTGAACAGTATTACCTACTAATATTGTATTAAACCTAAAATTTTTCAATAAATTATTTTCCCTGCCTTCATTTATATGAGTCTGAGCTATCCATTTTTTGTATATTTTTACCATTTCTGCAACTTAGATCAATGTGTCTTTTTTTTTTTTTTTTTAACAACTGTCCCTTTATCCAATTGACCTTTCTACAAAGACTTTCTTTGTTCAGATGCATTTCTTATTTTTTTGTCTTCTTTTTTCATCTTTTTTTAAATGAACCTACAGGTAATTGTGTTCATCGCTGTATGCTGAATTATAATAGCCACTTTTGAGAATAGTGCTTTGTACAATGGAGCCCACTTGATGACGGTCTGATATAAAAATAAACCTAGGAGAATAGATTGACTGAGGAACAGTACCCCAGAATACACAATATAACACTTGTGAGAGAAACTGGACAATGATCCTATGAAAGACACCAGAACTCCTTTGACCTGGTGAAGTTCTACTGTGCTACAGCACAACACAGCTCACCTTTTAATTGTCCAGCTTTTAGTAGTACAAGAAGTCTGAAAACTGAAAGAAGCAGGGAGAGGGAGCCAGCCTAACTAAGAATATCTGCAATGCAGAAGGCAAATCAGACAATTTTTTATCCCAAATTGGAGAAAGTGGAATTGTCTATTGGTTTGCCTATTGTCCCTAATTAGAAAAGGAATAGAGTTTGTGCAGCTTCAAAGGACAGAATCTTATATTGTTGGTTTGTTTGTTACAATCTAACATGAAATAATTCCTACACTGATTTCCCTATTTCAGTCCCAGGTATTAAAGATGACTATCATTTTCACTTATGGAAGCGTTCAGAAAATCAGAAGTGTTTTAGAAGCACTTTTCATAGGGTTATGCTTTTCTTTGCTATGTTTCTTAATAGCTAGGGATTTTAGCCACATGTCTTCCCTTGAAAAAAATCAGAAACTTCTTGAGTGGATACTCCCCTTAGCTGCATAGGTCCTTCCAGTACCCTTCACATTAACTCTTGCTCTCGTTAAGTGTACAAAGTAACGGCACTCTGGAAGATTATGGACTCCGAGACCCTCAGTAGGTCTTTGATTTAGTCACAGACAATACAGACAAAGGCCTGCGCAGCCACGGTGTACATGGGCAGAATCATAGCATGGTCATAGTCATGTCAGGAAGTAGAAGCCAGAAAAGAAGTTATACCCACTGTGAATTTGCCTTTAGATGAAGATCATCATTATAAGGATAACCAGTTCTCTTTTCTGTTTGCTAACCCTGCAATCCTTTTGACTATGGAGGAAAATCCCTTCCCCTTCTCGTTTGCTCCTTTACTACAGTGCTTAGATCCCATTTCTTATAGCTGGGAGAGTTTTTTGTCATCAGCCTCAAGCTATGTCATAATGGATATTCCCCTTATGTATAGGGAAGGTCATAACATCTGTACCAATGGAAATTCATTTCTTTACAGAGATGTGTAAAGACAGACCTTTAAACACTTTTTATTTCAGTAGGAGCTGGCACCTTAATGCACCTTGGAGTCTTACCCTGAAAGATTTGAGCTTGTTGACACCATGCAGCTCCACCAAGCCCACTGAATTCACAGACAATATTCACCCTGCAAAAGCAGTCCCGATTAAGAAGGAACATGATCCCCAGGGCATAAGGGAACCTATTTGCTTGGGTGGGACACGTAGCTAGTGAGTACACTGTTGTGACAGGTGTTTGTGAGATAGCTGTGTACAGGCAATAAGGCAGGATGCAAAGTGGGGCATTCTCATAGGTAAATATGCCTCAGACTCCTTTCTGAGAGCAGTGCCTCAAAGTTCAGACAGTTATTCTGTTTAAACAGTGGTTGATATTATTAGTCGTGAGCCTCTGGACCATGTTTCCAGTTCTATGTATGATTTGCAAAGACAGCTGGAAGAAGGCATCAGAAATAAGAAGAAAAGTCTACATCCGTAATAGAAGCATGTCCTTAAGTCATGTGTCCTTGAAAATGTTACTTCTCCATTCTGCTGTGAGAGTTTATATGTTCCCAGGCATGCATCCCATTCCCTCTGTAGAGGGGATAATGGCAATAGAATTCGGCTTTTGTATTCACAAAGAAAGGTCAACATATGCCTTTATAAACCTTGAAAACATCCTTTTTGCACTTTCTGATAATCAAATGTGTTGAAAGAACCAATCAATTGTACGTAAACATTTCATGTTCAGCAGTGTATAGTCATGCAGGACAGTGTATAATGGAACGCTCCAAAATAAAGAATGGGCAAAAGTACATCCCTATTAAAAGCATAGATTTATTGACCTATTGATGTGTTTGAAAGGTCTCTGCTCTGAAATGAAGCTATATGTAAATAAGAACAATTGAAAGCAAAGGACAAATTCACAGGAAGAATTGAAACTATATGAATCACTCAGGCTTTCTGTAGCTGGACTTAAAAATTATTTTTAAACTGTGCTTGTCTCCAGTCCTGAATTCTTTTGGTGTAAAAAAAAAAAAATACCTGTTTCTCAAAAGCAATTCTTATCCAAATTAAAAGCCTGTGTCTTAACACTACTGACTGGCTTATTTTTAAATCATAAACATTTTAAAGGACAGATATATAAGAATTTATGACAGCCATTTTTTAAACACTAGAAAGGAACAATGCAACATGAATATTTAAAATGAATGTTGAACAGAACTATACTCATTCCTTTAAAAAAAAAACCACAAACAACAAACAAACAAAAACCAAAAAAATAAGGAACAAAATTCTGCTCTTATTTTCAAACTTCTTTTATGCATTCAAGTCCGTAAATTCTTGTTCATTTCCTTACAAGGTAAACAATGTACTCTACACTCAACTCTGTAGATATAAAAATAATACTTCAAGTGTATTGTTATGATTTCTATGTCTATCCAGGAAAGAATATTGAAGAAAATATCTCTCTATCTCTATCTCTATCTCTACATACTCCTATATACATGCATAATTTAAAACTAACCCTAACTCTTCTGTGGAGCTCATTGCCTCAAGATAACTTGGGAAGCAAAACTTCAGGAAAGGCTTAGAATGCTGACAAATGGTCTCTGACAAATCTCTCGGTGTTTACAGCTCTGCCCTGCTTGTAAGTTCACCTTGCCCCTACTCTGCAAGTCACAGCACCCCGAAGCAGCCACTAAGAGAAAAATATACTTTTGTCTGATGTATTCCAGATTGGAAATTTTACTTCTAATTTAAGTGAAGATGATAGTCTTCCTGATGTTGCAGCTGAAGTCTAACCATAGGTAGCCTTTGCCAGCTTTGTTATAGGTCTAGGAGGGGGGAAGACAGCTAGAGTGGAAGACAGCTAGAGATGGTAGTATCTTAAAGCACTGAAGCAAGGTTTTGCAGACCTTATCTAACAGAGCCTTTAGATATTGTATATACAAAGGGCCTATGCAAACTTAAATTAAATGTGGCAGGAAGGTGGTGGGGATAGAGATTCCTCAACAGATTTTACACACATAACCTTTATTTTGATACAAAGTCTTCTGTTGAAATTAATGGAAGCTTAGGCAGCTACATGTATTTACAAATCTCACACAGAGACTAAGATGCTTCAATGCATAAGGCATCCCTATCTGATGGGATTAAGAACAAATAGTTTCGAAGCACACAGTAATATAATTAAACAGTTACTGATTTTTTACCTTCTCTACTGAAGCATCAGATATGCCTAATGTCAAAGATGGGAGTCTCGATAATAAAGACCAATTTTCTGATCTAGAATAATGGGAAGGTTTACATAGCTGTAAACCATTTTGATCCACAGCACATGATCAAGCTATTAAAATATTCTTAAAGCATGAATATCAACAAATGAATTTTGGTCTTCTGGCAAGTGACAGAAATATCATTCCACTTATACATAAAAAACAAATGAACTCCTTTCAGTTTGAAATGTTCTACTAACAGCAGAAAGAAGTCTTACATTAAACACTTTAGGAGAATGTTGGTGAAAAGACAGAAAGTGTTTAACTGCACCCACTGTAGATGATCAATGATTTGTTGATCAGATACCTGTTATTTGAGAAAAGACTGATAGTTTGGGAAAACCAAGTTGAATGTAACATATTTGGGGAGTACCAATTTATCCTGGTGTTTCACTTATAGTATCTTTCCAATGCCTTGATTTCACCAAATAAAATTTGCAGCACTCCCAGGCGACAAAAGACAAAGTTGTTGGATCATTTAACTTCTCATACTAGCCCAAGAGAAAAAAGAGAAGAAGTGGAGGGACAATGGTAAAAGACATGATGCTGAGTTATTATTAAAGTTGTTCAGATGGATGAGCAAGGCACTTCAAATGGAAGGAGGAATGTCTCAAACGTTGTTCAGCTTGCAGACAGAACCTTCTGGGTAAGATTAAAAAATGTGGAACAACATGTGGGGGGAGAAAACTTTTTTTTACACTTTTTTAGCTGTAGAGTTCAGCAGTTTTAATTCATTAGTTTATCTGTTGACATTCACCTACTTGCTTACAGTCAAACACATGCTTATATCAATCAAAACATAAAAGTAAGATACAATCACTAACATCACCGGAGTTATACCATCTTTATCAGCTATCTATAAAGTACTTTTAATGCAGTCAAAACAGGAACCCTTGGAAAGATTGTGGGAATAATTTTTTCTGAGACTCTATCCACCCAGTTTTGGTATTAAAAAGCTTTCAAGGGCTTTTTTCCATGTTAACTATTGAAGTACTCTCTTCAGCAATCACTTGAAAGTCACCTAAATACCTCTACCCTTATATCACACACCATTTTCTTACAAAATTTATATTAGTGTAAAATGCTTTAAAACTCAGAAAGTTTGTAAAAAGTCAAATTAATCTGCTAACGAATGTATAAAATCAGCATCATATGACCAGTGCTTCCAAGGTGAATCTCTTTTGGTCTCCTATGTATGGAATCCCTTTGTGCAACATCTAATAAAATAAGGTATAAGGTCAAAGTTAAGGGTAAGATCTGTAGGAAAAGAAAGACAAACAAATATTTTTATCATAAAAATTAAGAAAAAAAAAAGAAGAACCTTTTGAGCACATGAGATACAGAGAAGAACTATAACGGTTGGTGTAATAAAGTTGATTTTTTGTGCTACAAATCTTTGCCTTTGACTACCACAAACACGAGAATACCATTACTCCTAAACATGGTATAATACATTTAATACTGATAGCCATGGTGATATTCCCCTGTTAAAGAAAATGGTCAGGAAAGTAACTTAAGAGAGCTAAATTTTAGAAGTGACTTAAGAGAAAAACCACCTTCAAAAGCTAAACATACTACCCTATTTGATAACTTGATTTATCTGGAAGGGAGTCAAATTGTTCCTAGAAAGTCTTTGAACATAAAACTGAAGAAGACGCCCTAGAACTAAAGGCATTACCAGCTCTAGAACAGGTGGTAAGGCTTTGCTCTGATCAAGGAAACTTCCAAGTTTTCTACTTGGAAGGCAGACTAAATGGCCAAAAGCATCCTGGAATCAGGATTAGTGTGACGGGTAGGACTATGGAAGTGATTGTCCCCTTGTACTGGGCACTGGTGTGGCCCCACCCTGAGTACTGTAACCAGTTTTGGGNAGGAGAATGAAGCTGGTGAGGGGTCTGAAGAAAAAGTCTTACGAGGGAGCTGGGGTTGTTTAGCCTAGAGAAAAGGAGGCAGAGGGAAGATCTTATTGCTCTCTACAACTACCTGAAAGGAGGTTGTAGGATACCCAGGGAAGTGGTTGAATCACCATCCCTGGATGTATTTAAAAGATGGGTAGACATAGTGTTTAGTGGTATGGTTTAGTGATGGTTTTTGTCAGTGTTAGGTTGACGCTTGGACTAGATGATCTGAAAGGTCCCTTCCAACCTAGGTGATTCTATGATTCTGTGATTCTATGATTCTATCGTTCTATGAATACTGAGACACAGACCAGTATTTCAGCACACAGAATCTTTTTCTGGAGTAAGGGTGGAAGTCCTGTACATCTACCCATGTTACTCATGCTAATACACTCATGTATGTTACGTTATTATGCAGGTATGCATTGCTATGTAAGTATGTAAAACTAACTTCAGTTAACATTGTTGTTCCTCTTACAAATGAACGCATAAGAATCTGGCTCACAAGATCAAGTAAGAAAGACTTTTCAAAGAATATTACTAGCACAGTTTTATTATGCAAAGCATGACACACAAATCTGTGTTTACATGATAGAAGAGAATGGCTCTGAAGGTAATAGATTTTGCCTTTTAAAATAATTTGCATTATAAAAAAATGCATTTAAGTGGAAATAGATCTACCATAATACACATTTTAAAAAACTGCCTTAAAATGCATTTACCTGTCAGAACAGCTGTTCTGGTCTCCTGAGTAAATAATTAAATGTTTTAAAGAAACTGCACATATACATATTTACCTGATGGAATAGAACAAATATAGCCAATATTTTTTATCATGCTTGGAATACAGAAAAATTATTTCTGTAAGGACATGAGCCAATATGGTCCTCATCATTTTGTAACTTGCCCTGAGGATCAGCCTTTACATCTGAAGTAGAGATGTTTTGGGAAAAAAAAAATAACAACAACCAACCAACCAACAACAAAACCCATACAGTTAAAGTGATGATTCATTAAAACAAAAAGCAGTCTAAAGGCAGGATTATTTTTATGGCAATTTTGACATTTTCATTTTGGGTAGTAGGGATGGGAAATTCAGAATTGTCAACACGCTCTAGTTTTACACTCTCAAATGAATATTCTCATTTTGTTCACTGACATGCATTTTCTGTTACGTATAGATATTCTCTCAGTTTGATTTTGTATGCTAGTTGTTTTTCAGTCCCAGAGGAGAGTGGGAACATAGGCTGGGAAAATAAGATGGAAGTCTGAATAGCCTGTGAGGTTTCCGGTTACTTTGGC
>VYZM01016980.1:2804-23634 GCA_013398915.1 Dromas ardeola
TAACATTTTGTCCCTTTAGAAATTATCATGACGCATGTCAGGAGCTTTCACACTGAAAAAAATATGTCACATTAGCTTCCAAGTTTCTGATTGTCTAAATAACACAGTAACTCAACATACAGCTGTCTGGCATTTTGACAGTACAATAACCCATAATTCTTTCTGCCACTCAACACTTCAAGGTTAGCATTTTGTAGTTTGCTCTCAAGGAGTATTCATTTAAATTTTCAAGAGGCAAAGAGTTGAATGCTGTCTTATACTGCTCTTTTGATTTATTTTTTATTTACTTTTCTCCTGTATTCATTTTTTAAAAAAACACATATATATATGTATTTTATTTTTAACCTGCAGCTTTCCAGGANNNCCAGGAGGTAGGATATTCATCTACATGTCTGTTTTTCAGAATACTGGAGGCAGTGAGTATTTATAGCAGAACTTCTTATAGCAGATGTTTATCATACAATATTGGAAGCATCACCTCCATTAGTATATTGCAGGGGACCCCAGACTTGCTTAGCTATTGAGCAATTTCTTCACAGGGAAATGTGGAGTGAATCAGTGGCCTTTGGGAAGAGTTGCTTTCAATTCCAAACTTAAATCTTGAGATTTTGAGGTAAATGGAAATTTCGAAACTCATAATGAGATGTCTGAGCGAAGTCTTGTTTGTGAACTGAATGGAATTTAATCTTGTAGGAACTGACTTGTAAATAAAATGCATAATGTTAAGCAAATCCTTCAGTTTTATAAGATCTCAGATACAGAGACTGACTTGAGGTTTTAATAGCTCAGAATCCTCAGTGACAAAAGAAACAATTTTTCTTATGAGAGGAAGTTTCTATTGAGACAATAGGGACTAGTAAGTAATGAGAGTTCTATGTTAGAAATAATGTTAATATTGTAGATTTTGGTGCAGAAACATTTCAAATTTTTGGTGCAAGTTATTAATTAGCTAAGTGTTCTGGCCTACATTGATGCGCATCCAAAGACCTTCTACCATATCTGACTCAACTTCTTGGCAAAGAAAACACAGAAAGATGAAAGATGCTGAACTTCCATCTTTTTTGGAACAATCCACTTGGGGCATATGAAGACAGAGCCCCCATCTGCCTGTACAGATTCATGGTACAGTGAAGACATTCAGGCATAAGGCCAAGCAATGTGTTCTTTTTGGAAAGCTCAACATATTAAAACTTGACCTAAACATGTCAGAACCTCAGAAACAGCAATAGTGTTGACACTAATTTTCTGTCTATTTTGAACTTAGGCTTGCAAGCCACACCGTGTATGTTTATGGTCACAATGATTACTATATTGAAAAATATCTAGGCTTTGTTATTAGAAAATAAATAGGTTTTGTATAGTGTAAGTGAACGAGATAAAATACAAATATACCATGGTTTAGAATACAGGAAAAATGTTTTTTTTTATTGGAAAAAAAACATGTTATTGTCTGTCTATTAAGAATTACAGCTTTTAGAGAATCAAAACCCCCATGTATTACTAGTGTGTGTGTGCATGTGCAGAGTATAAATGTGTCCTAGAAATGCCCAAAAATACATTAAGTGGATTTTTTTTCTTTAGCACGATTACTTTTCGTATGGTTCTGAGAGGAATATAATTGAATCTTTAAGTCTTGGGAAAATGGGATAGTTCTTGAGCTCTTTAAAAGGGCAGTTTGACCTCTTTTGACCAAAAGAATTGTCAGCAGCATGTCTGAATAAACTGGAGTGAAATTAAGAACTGTTTAAAATTCACTGTTGAGAAACAAAACAGCCTCTATATTACTGCCAAGTTCCCCCTGAACACACTTAAACTTTTACGTGATCACTCCTTTCTTCTCTTTGACTATTTTTCCTTTCAATTCTTGAGCTGAGCTGGAAAAGAGAGGGCATACACTTAAAAGATTAAAGTAGTTAACTTAAAAACAGCAAACAAACCCTTAACTACTAGTACAAATAACAGAAATTGAATGCTATTTCAAAATGTGCCTGAATACCTGGGTAAACACACAATGGTTGTTGTAAAGTAAGGCATCTGGGGGTTTCTCACCAAAGTCTTGCTGAATTGCAGTGTTGTATCTTCTCAAGGCATAAAAATATGTCTGTGGCTAGTGCCTTCTTCAAGGTGTAAACCCCAGAGGACAGTATGAAACATAGCTTAATAGAGCTTTATTGTCCTGCCTTTCCTTGTCCACCTTTACTTTGTCTTTATCTCTTGCTGTCTCTCACTTGCTGAGTTCTTTTACTGTCATTCTCATAAGTTTTGATTGCTCTTTCTATTGTTACTCTTTTGGACAGGCTTTCTCGCCCTTTACATCTCCTCTTTATCTTCTGGGGAATATCCTTTCTGCTTCAGGGTTTTCTGTTCTTTGAGCAATATTTGTACATGCTGGACCTAAGATTATGTAGGTGACTGCAGCATGCATGTACATGTGATCATGTGAGATGATAAACTGGATATTGGGTTGTTTGTCAAGGGGGGAGTAGAAGTACACTGGATTGCAGCTAAAGAGTGTGCTCCTTATCAGGGCTTTGTTGATCACAGGGCTGCAGGAGAAAGCACTCAGATCCTGACTTGAGAGAGAGAGAGTGCTGTTGTGGTAGATACAGCTGGTCAATGGGTGAAGCCAGTGAGCTGTGTGTGACTTCTGAGATAAATGGAGTGAAAGAGGCACCATAGCTGTTTGTTGAAATCCATAGGGTATAGGTGGGAGGGTAGCACAAGAGTTATCATGAGTCTTTTTAGAGGTCTCTTGCTTATTGGATTTCTTATGATATATTCTCTCCGGTATCTGCAAGATGCCAAGTTTTTTTTTCAGGCTTTGGTGTTTTATATAACCTGCTCCTCCTAATTTTGACTCTCTCATAGACCCCTTTGCCTTCTATATGATCTCTTTAAAATTTTGCATAGAATAAAATTTATTTGTTCACAAATACGGTATTGAGAATGAAGGAAAGAGCAGGTGCACATTTTGTTTGCTGCTGGGATTGTAGTTTGCAAATCTACAGGAATGCTTTGTTTAAATTTTTTGTTCAGAAGAATAATAGCATGTTCCAAAGGGTACAGCTGATGCATTTATTCATCTCACCTGGCAAAATCTCCTGTCCCATCAATATGTCATCACCATTTTGATTTCCAATACCTTTCAGATCTTTAAAAAACCTTTGCCTACTATTCTTATACTAAGTCTATATATATTAGTTAACTCTGTGAACCTGTCACATCATGTCTTGGAAAATTGATTATGAAAGCTGCGACTTAATGTTTTGTGATGCACTCAGCTACCAAACATAGGCTTTAAGCAATAGAAAACTAAAAATTAAAAAGGAAAACATTGGATATCGTGGATTTTAAAACATATATAATTACATGTTTCTTGGATGCTTTTTGAATGATTAAAAATAAGATTGGAACAAAGCAAGCCTTTAAGTGTGTGCCTGCAGTTCCTCTTCTCCAAGTAATTGAATACAGGATTTCTTCTCTAACCCTGTTCCAGCAAGAATATGCACTGCTTAGGTATTCATTTCAGTGGCGTTGACAATACTGACAATATAATTGACCTAAAAAGTTCTGGATTTCCTGTTAATGCACTTTAGAAATGTACATCAACTACAAAAAAATCATTTCTATCTACATTTCACTTGATTTCCATTTTCAAGAAAGGAGGTTTCATCATTATTATTCTATTTGAATAGCACTGATATCTTGAGAGATGGAAGGAGACTTCTATTGTATGCAGGAGTACTTTATTTCGATATTTTCTTTGTCTGATTATACATGATAAACACACATTAGTGACATTCCGTGCATGTTTTGAAGATAAATGGGATATCTCTTTAAACCATTCCTGACACTTCCTAACCTGTGGGCTTAATGGCATATTCTTTCTTTGATTCAATAATTTGTCTGTCAAAAAAGCTGTGCTGACATTCTCGTTGTTGTGAGACTGAAATGGAAAGAAATCTCTTATCTTTAAGATAATTTTTGAAAAATCGAGGCGAACATTTTAGGATAAAAATGTTTTAAAAATGATTTCAGTTGGAAAAAAAGATGTAAGTGTTGACATTATACCAACTGCTAGATGGCAAGTGATAAAAGGAAGAATGTTACCTAAAACTGTAAGTCCCCTTGAATTAATTAGGGAATGTGTGAAATCTTAGAAATGAAGACAGTTTCTACTACTATGCCTTGCATAAGTATTAGTTCTGTCAAATAACTATAACTTTTAAAATAATGGACTATAGATGTAGCTAAAAGAGTCTGGTTTGCCAAACCTATGTTTCTTATCTGTGTAAGGCAAATACTGGTATATGCATGCGCACATGAACATGTACTAGTGTATGCATATTGTCTGTGTATGTATTGATACCTATGTGAATATACTGGTACGCTATCTATCTAAAATAATCTACTTGGGACTATTTTGTTTACAGAACTGATGTAAAGAGGATTAGTTCAGACAGACTGTGTAGAACCCTTTCATTTTTCTTAGCACAGTCCTTTCTAAGGTGCTGGTGTAATGTAGAAAATAAAGGGCATAAGGTCTGCATGAAACAAAAATAGTCTCTCCTCAACCCCCTAACTCTCTGGTTTTAATCTGATCAAGTAACACAGAACAATATCAGAAGCCAAGGGTTCAAACAGTGTTATATGATTGTGGAAGCTGCTTTCATGCTTTGAAAGATTTCACTCGAACTTTGTGAGCCAGCTCTGTGTTCTGTCTGCTGGGCACGACAGTTTTACTTACCATTTTTTAGGGGCATGACAGATGTAGCAATTCTAATAGTTTTAAACTTAAAACATTATGCGTTTATGAGAGGTTGTTTAGGTAATAGGCTCCACAAGAGAATTAACCAATTCCAAGCATTTGAATAAACCCTTGGTTATTCCTTTCTTTATTGTTTTCCCTGAGTTCCATTTTTGCCAATGAGTACTCTTCAGGGCTTTTTCCACGGCTGGGGATTCCTCAAAGTTCCTGTCAAATGTGCCGCTGGCTGGCTGGCTGCCTAACGGGGATTGATCCTTGCACAGGGTGTCTGCCTTAATTTGCCTTTCCTGATGATTAGTCTTGTCCCGTTTATGTTATAATTGTGGAAGGCTGACCTGGTGACTGTAGCCTCTAAGTTATAATTTGAGGCTGAAGCTCCTTGGTTCACAATGCTAGGAAGGTCTGGAGAGCTACAATGTGTTTTGAGATGCTTGTCACCGTGGTAGAGTTCAGAGAACTCAGGTGGTTTAAATATATCACACAACCAGCAGACCTGCTGGCACAATATGTGGAATTGATAGGGAAGGAGCAAAAGTGATGCAGACCTGTTGTGAATTATGAGGGCGAAGAACAGAATAACCTGGAGTCCACCTTTCCAAGATTTATAACGAGTAGTCAGACTCTTACCTAACTATGCTCAAAGGCAAAGAGAGAATATAGTCTTAGCAACAGGCATAAACAAGATGAAAATCCCTCCCTCAATTAATTCTTACCTTCCAAAATGCACAATGTCATATTTACATATGCTGTGACTTCTCCTTCACAGTTCTTTTTCATCCAGATGGAATGAAGTTTAAGGTCTGAGTACTTTGGGAAAGTGTTACAGACGTGATACCTGGCAAAAAGGTGGTAGCTTTCTTGATAGTGGTGAAACTTGTGCCCAAGCTGAAAAATCTAATTCAGCATGCTATCAGCATCAATAAGTAAGTGTTTACATTTCTGAGGTCTGACATCAGAAATGTTAATCCTTAAACCTAGACTTCACAGTTGAGCAGCAAAATTTGTTGGGAGATTGATATTTGGTTGAGAATTTTTTTAATAATAGTAACTAAGGTTAGGATGACTGTAATGTTGTTGTAAGCTTATCTATTTTTAATCTTTTTCGGTCTGAACCGGAACTGGTGTCTAGTTACCATCAATATGAAATAGTAGCAGTTTGTAGATTAATGTCCTCTGGAATGAGACAAAAGCTGTTGATCTGGTTGCATATTAAACCTTAAGCTATTATTGCAGCAGTGTTAACAGATTCTATTGATGTGAAATGGCCTGCATTAGGGTTGACTGATCTGTCTTTGCACTAACCGACTGATGAAGTATTCAAATAAAATGATCACTCATAGATCCCTCAAAGAAGGAGTGGGGGAAAGAAGGGGGAGGGGGAGCTCCACACAATAAACAATGCAAAAGCACTCAATCCTTTTCAAAGACTTATAAATATTTAATAATCATCTGTCTACGGCCAATCTAGAAAAAGAAATCTTTAAATAGACTGTTCTAAAGGCCAAAACCTGAATAAAACACATTAGTTAGTCTGGCTTTTCCTTGGATGTAAAGGCAATATTTTCCTAGGGCGAGGTGAGAATCTTTCAAAATGTAGATGTGATAACTGTAGGCAGATTTGGATTTTTTGATGTGGCAAAATAATGCTGCATGAGACAATATTTTTTGCTACTGGAAAAGTACTTTTAGCCTGGTTGCTTTCATTTTTCATTTTGACTGAAGGAAAATCTCAGCTGCTGTGATCATGTACAAAAAATTCTATGTTTACATATATAGATTAAAAAAGAAAGTGTCAAGTGGCATGATCTTTAACAACATTAACAACTTTTTAAGAACTTCCTTTATTCTGCCCATCCTTTCTCCTAGGTCATATCACTGAAGGCACCTGATTCAAGTGTCCCCTTGGATGAACCTCTCGTATCTCACACTAGCCAATTTCGACAGTCTAAGTGCTCAAATTGAGCCATTTTGTTCTCTGTAAAATAAACCCAGGCCTATTATGCGTGATTTTTCATTCACACACCCCTCCCCTTCTCTTCATTTTCTCCCTTCTCTCCTTACTACAGCTCTGTGAATGTAGAGTGGCAACATTGTGAGGACCAGTGTTTTCACTCCAGGCATGTCAACTTCAATCTGCTGCGATTTGGTGTGAAATNCAGAAAGGTCAACCCCCCCATAATTGATGTTGCTTATTCATCTGCTTCCCGTGTGTTTTTCTCTCCACACACTGGCCTTTGTTTGGATAAATTGTTTGAAGATTTACTGTAGTTCTTAAAGCCTGAGAAGCGGCTCCTGCTGTACAACTTCAATGTCCCCGCTAGGCAGGAGGCTCAGCTAGGATGACACATAATGGCATTTAGACAGAAAGATCTTTTTCTCCCAAGACAAAACGTAGAGGACATCTTCTGGCATAACAATTAGAGCAATTTTCAGACTAATTTGCTATGGAATCGCTTTGTACAGTTCCCTTGTACACTGATATTCAATATGTTAATTGCTATTAAAACCTGAAATATTATTTTAAAGAATTCATAGACTTCAGCAAGTCAGTCTATATCTGGAGAGGGTGGGAAAGCAGGGATAGAGAAGAAAGAGAAACTTTTAATGAATGTGATGATTTAAATTTCACATAGGTACTTTTCAGGTTATTAAGGAAAACCCTCAATGATCATAAAGAATCTGAATGTAGTAAATTATTGTATTTTGGGTCGTCAACCTTTGTTCTGCTTATGTTAGCAAACGGCATCATTTGAGGAAGAAAAAAAAAAGTGCTGTTTAGGTACTTGGAGAGGCTTAATGGAGATTTGAAAATCAGCTTTAGTAAATGGAAGAATATTACAATTCCTTGAATTTTCAGATTTCCAGTGAGCACGCACGTAAATATTTGAGCCTTGTGGTAATAAATACAAGGACATAAACCTACAAACTTTAAAGAACATCTGTGTCCTTGTGGCTGTAGTCCTGAAAAGAGTACATGATTTACTGAAGGAAATCCTTAAAAATAAGAGAAACGCTTGCTTCTTTAGTAAAGAAAAGAAGGAAAAAGCTTCATCACCTAGTAATCCTGCCTGTGGATTGAATAAAATAGTTTGAAATCATTGTTTTGATTTCCATTGACTGAAGGCTAGAGTAGCTTTATTGGTTAAGCTGTTAAATCTGCTGTGGTTTAAACACTTTTTTTTCCCTGATGCACCCTTGCTTCGGTTGACCTTGAAACACATTATCTCATCCCTTTTTATTTTTTGGAAGAAAGTGTCTATTGCATCAGATCATTTGAAGCTGTCTTAAAACGCTGAATAAATATGCTTTACTACTATTCTTCTAATCTCTTCAAGAAAGTATAATCCATGAGTGTTTCTTCTGCGATCTGCTGGACAGTGCCAGCTCCTCTTGGTGATTCACTAAGGAGGCTCTGCCTGCAACTAGTAAGCACAGTCTAAGATGTGTGTGGGACTGTGAATACTACTTTGATGTAGTTATGGAATACAAATAAACCGTGTCTGGAAAAACACCCAGCACTTTCTTACCTAAGGCGGCCAATACAGGGCAATACTAAGATGTTAGAATTCTGAAAAATCATTATCTTGATCAAGAATGATGGATTAAAGAAAATCCTTTTAGAATTGAAAGTAATTGACAGTAAAATTCAAATAACCAAAGTGTTATAGAATGCCCATTACTTAGAATCTAGAGCAGGTTTATGGTAGTGCATGCACCTAAATGCAATCATACTTGTTTCATCCATGGACTGAAAATCTTAGTAGCTGCGTTTTCAAGCTAAATATAGTTACCGCAAAATTTTTGTGTGAATATCTTGCTTTTGCAATATCTTCTCGTTATATGTCTGTCATGATGAGTTTAGGTGAAAAGAGTGTGCAACGATTCTTATTATAGAATTCGTACATATCTTAGCACTAGCTGTGGCATTTGTTTTATGGATTTGGCATTTCTGTATATCCTTATTAGTCAGGTTTTGTTTGTGCTCATTTTTTTAAATTAAAAATGCCTTTCATTAACAGAAATCTTCTAAAAATGCCCATGTCATCGGTCATTTTTAAGATCACCAGAATGCATCAATAATTGAAATTTCACTTCCTTTTTATCCCTTTTAAATAGTACACATGCATTCTTGGATATATGTGAAAATGAATTTTGAACAACAATAAATCTGAGATACAAACATCAGTAGGAAAATAATGAAACATTTCCCATAGCTCCACCCAGTTTATTAGTCAGTCTGACCATTAAAATAATGGTGCAAATAATCTATAGCATTGGAAAAAATAGCAACACATACTTAATTTACATATGTTCTGTTTTGAAAGGGGGGGGGGAAATCATATAATATCTTAGATACCTGCAAACAAAAGTAAAATGAAGTGTTTAGCAGAAATTACCCTTCCTTTATCTTCCTCGCCACTTTAATCCAGGCTGTTCTCATGCCTTTTAGTAGTCAAAAAAGTTTCAATTTATTCACATTGTTCTTCCTGCCAAGCTTGGAATATAACCTTGCAGCATAAGGCTAGTTTCCTCTCCTTTCTTCATTTAGAAGTGCTTGGAAAGCCTCAAAATACAGTATCTCTTTGCAGGTTAGTATGCCTTTCCTGTCAGGTAAAGAAACAATATTTGAATTTATTTAGAAATATTTTTAGTGAAATGGCAGCTATAATGCGGGGACAACTGCTTCTTGTACACTTTTGGAGATGCAGGATAGTGGATCTAAGCAATCTGATGGCCTGGATGGATATTTTGCCAGGGCTCTGTTTGATTAAAACTTTAAAGTGTTTTGGAGCAGGCTGGATTAACGGCAGAATTAGAAATACAAAGCGTGTTAAAATCTGGATGACTGGGCTTTCTCGTGAGCAGCCTTGCCAAAAAACTGTACAGCTCCCAAGACTCAAAAGCACATAGTTCATGTTCACTTCTATGTGTTGCTGTTATATATTTGTACCCACCTTTTCTTTTTGCAAATAATGAGTGTGAGGAACGTGCAGAGTGTTTTTTCCCAGGCAGTTTAGACCTAACATTTACAGAAAAGAAAGATTTTACAGTTTTGTGACATGGGGAGTTGGATTTTGGGGGAAGGTTTTTTAGTGATAGGAGGAATAGGCTAAACAGATTTATTTATTTATTTATTTAAACGGGTTTTGTCCGTTGTATATAAATATAGAGGACTACAAATTTGCCCTGTAGTCAGAACACACAGAAAATATGGAGACTAGCTGCATTCCTAAATTGTGAATTTTTAAGACTTTTTACGTAATAAATATACTTTATGGCATAATTTTTGATGCCTGTGTAATACTAGTCCAAACCTTGTCTACTCTTGTAGTCTTTGTAATTCCTATCCATTTTATAAGTGCTAGATCAATTCACATTGAGATGGCGTGTTACCTCACATGTATCTGTGCCCATCTTGTATTGCTAGTAGCGAGGCAGGTATATCACACTTGCTTTGGGAGTAGGATTAGTCATATTTGTTTAAATGAAGTGTGAATTCAGCATTGGTGAAAAGTGCCGGACTGACAACTCTTGAAGATCCTGGATCTCTGTGGAACAGGGAACCGAATTGCTTCGCTTTACGTGTTCACCACTGCCCTGACCTTGGACACATCACTGCTAATAATTGGGCAAGTTTAGTCTCCAAGTTGATTGTGAACCTGTCTTGTGCTTTGAATCTGATGGCAAACTGCCAGATGAATTTGCTTGAAATGAACCTCCTCACTGGCAGCTGGACCAAGGCTACAAAAAAATACGTTCCCTTTGTCCATCAAATAGCCTTCAGTAACAACTTAGGGCAGCTTAGCTTGCTGCAATTCTCCTGCTTCCTGTTCTTCCCTTCCAGCTCAGTTTTAACTGGATCATGTCCCTGAACTGCTTAACCATGGGATTGCACGCGAGTCAGTGTGTAGCTGAAGGGAGGAGGAGGTGAAGTGGAACCGTAAAGGCAAAGAATAGGAGTATAAGAATGTGGCAGTCTAGATTCAGATTGGCTTAATTATTATGACACTGTAACGTCGCAAATTGGTGGTCTGAGCTTGGTTTAAACTAACAATTTGGGGTGAAAATTTCTAGCGTTGAAGTCCTATTATGTCCAAAGGCACTCAGCTCAGCTGTGTCATTCTAAAATGAGTTAAAATAACACAAACCCAAACAAAGACATAGATTTCTACAGTAAAATTTGTTTCTTCCAGCCTTTTCATTTTTATATTGAAACTCACACCATGCTGAATTATGAAAAAGATCCTTGAATTATTTTGTATGTGTGACGTGGTTATATTGACCGTATTGCATTAACCTTGCCTGTTGTAGTCCCACTATGTTTTCAAAAGGTTGGGTCCATCTGTGTCTGCTTGTTGGCTGTTCTTTTTTTCCTTTTAAAAATCTCGCCCTGAATGAGTTTTGTAAATATTCAGTCTTGACTTCAGCTTGCATTGCGGTGTCATCAATTATGACAGACTGCTGCCTCTTCTCTCCACTCTTCATCTTTTCCCTGTCAAAATGCACCCTTTGGCAGAATATTTTTCAAGGGCTAAATGTGAGTCTAAGGGAGTCACTGTCAAGGTATTTTTCATAATTTCAAAAATATTTTTCTCTTCCTCTTGTTTATAATTACCTCTTGGAAACTTCAAATTGAAATGTTTCTTTACTGGTTTTTCATCACATGTGCACTGTACTGAGGTGGCAGGGCAGATTTGAAGGTTATTAATGTATTTTTTACCCTTTGGGGTTGGGGGAGAAAAAGGGAAAAAACTTATGGCATAGTATATAGAATGTATTGCTCCCCTCACACCCCTACCTCAAGAAATACTGAAGATTTTATGAGTACCAAAAACTGGTCTGATATCCCTCTTGTGGGAGGGCTCTTCCTCCCTTCCTCCTGTATGTTAAAAAGCCAGCTGCTCATGGTCCTTGCATCCCATGGTGGCTGAGTAATGAAACCCTAAGGCTGAAGCAACTGTTTGCAGTCTGGAAAGAGCCACAGCTGAATACCTAGGGAAGACAGGGACTTTCTTTGTCCCTTTTCTTTGCTGTTCTGATAACTAGGGATTGGTTTAGATCCTAAGGTATCTAAAAATCTTCTAAGGTAGCCAAGCAAGTTTTGCTCACCAAGCCTATCAGATACTTTCATTTTATTTTTGATCTCCTTAGTAAATATTGAGATAGCTTCATTTGCACAGTCTCTGAAGCATTAAACGCGACACTCATTTTCCTTCTTTTGCTATAATATGTATGTTAACTTTGCCTACTGTGCTGCCAGCATGTCATTTTATTGTGAGCTTCATGATTATGGATTTTCTTTTCCCTAAAGTTTCATCTCTAATTTTTTGTTCATGAGACAGTTTTGACTGTTAATTTAAAAGAAGGTATCTCTGATGAACATGAAAGCAGTTTGTAAATGCAAAACCAAGAATAAACAAGAAAAGCTCAAATGAAAGAAGTGACATAATAATTCGGGAGCTTATAATTTTGAAGCCAGTCTAATTATTTTGCACATTGAGGTGATACTTCAGCTTTGTCCATGAAAGTGGCTCTGTTAAAGTGAAAGATACTTGCTGTAGATTTTACATCTCAGGCACCCCCTTTCCATAGAGCCCTCTTCTCTGCAGCTGCCTTTTCCCTGAAATAGGTTTGGGGTTTTTGTTTGTGCGTTTAATTTTCAATAAAATATCTTTCCTCATAGAGTTCTGATTTCATAAGGTGAAAGACCCAAAGATTCTCTAGAAGAGTGTGGTGTTAATGTTGATTTTGTCTTGAAGTACCAGGCTATTTTAGTAATAGGTGAGAATATGGCAGGTTGCTTCTGTCAGATTACATTAATATTACCTTCTCTTTAATGATGTACAATGTTGATCTGGGATATGGAAAGATAGATAGATAGATATATACACACACACACATATATATATTCACCTCTTTTTCATTAGATTCTATTTTCCTCCATACTGTGGTCCAAATTCCAATTTCTTATAAATGTCAGCATTTGTAATTCTGAGTTTAATTAGAATCTAAGAATTTAATATTTGGTAAACATGAAAACCTGTACCCAAGATACATTATATTGAGTGTAGAAATAGCTGTGCTGTTTCTAAAGGCTACTCTGGTGGAAGAGGCAGTGTAAATATGTTTTTGCATGGCTTATACAGCTGCCCAGGTCTGGCTGAAGGTTCCGCATGATCTGTTTTGCTTGTGTGGGCTAAGAACTGAGGTATGGTATTCTCTTAACTCAAGTTGGTTTTGCAGAGGTTGCCTGCCGTTTTAAGGCAATGGTGGCCATGTACTAAGAAGGTGAGGAGACTAGGACATTAGGTGACTCACAGACTGTTGTTTTGATTTTGCTTTCTTTATTTTGCATTTTGAATCTATAACAGAGTATTTGAAAGAGTTGTGTTTGTGAAAAACTTTTTGTCAGCTTTTCCATGGCTGAAAGGCTAATCCAATCTCCTGCTTCTAGGAGTGTTGGTTATTGTGCATGCATAGAGGAGGAGTATGGCCTGCTGGTTAAAAAAGGGAACTACTAGGATACTGAAAAGTGTAATTCCTGGCCCTGCCGTATAATTTCCATATGACCTTGGGCAAGATGTGTCAGATAAAACTTACTTTACAGGAGCATAATATATCTGAATTGATGAGATTGTAGTGCTTTTAGATCCTCTTGAGGAAAGTTACACATAAAGAAATTACTACCATAGTAGAATAGTTGTGAAAGTAAAGTAGAAGAGCTGGCATGATTAGGAGACAATTTATTGACTTTCCGGCTATTTAAAAACTTTTCTAACTTAGTTCAGGTTAGAAAAGTTGATGCACTGTCGGTTGGTTTCTGTCCTTGATACGCACGTGCAGCTCCCATTAATGCCAGCAGGAGCCCTGAGCTTGCATCGCGAGAGGAGAATAGACCCCTGCGTGTGTAATGATAAGTTAGGTAGCCTCTTGCGGCTCTGTGTATGATTTCTGATCTATTGTGCCAGAGATACTACAGCATGAGAGAGCGCTGCTGTCATTTTCAATAGGAAGCGAGAACTTTAAGAGCTTGAGAACTGTCCTCTTTTTTGAATAGCACTTTTGCTGCATGAAGTGTAATTTATTTTTATCACAGCAGGCATAAAGCTTCCAGGTTTTCATAAAGAAAAATGATCCATATAGTGCCCATGTCGATTGAACAATCATTTGAAAACCTGTAAATTCAAAACACAGCCCTTTCTCAATGCAAAATATTGTTCCTTTTTTGCTGCAGCTCTTTATTTTTTTTAATCTTGGACTTTCATTAGTACTTCAGACATACTATAAAACAGTGTTTTCATCTCAGTAATTATATTTCCAGCCATCAGTTTGCCTGTAGCAGGACACATTATTTAATTATAGTAACAAAAACTTCTTCAGACAGGGCTTTCTGTGCTTTCAAAATCTTTCAAGGCGGTACTTCCTAAACTTACTTTTTTTTTTTAAGTAGCAAATGTGAATCAATCATTAAAATTTGGGAAGAAAGGGGAAAGGAGAGGAAAGGGTGGGAGAAGGGGGGGAGAAAAAGAAATTGTTGTGTCTTGCCTGATACACAAACACACAAAAAGTAAAGAAAACAAAGCAAGACCTATTATTAGTCCTACAACTTGTCAGTTTGATTAGTGAACGGCTGCCTCTCTCTCTTCTGAGAAAACACTACATCTTTAAATGATGTCCATTCTTAAATGTAGAAACCCCGCATTGTGTCTGCTAGTGCGTAATTGGACTGTCTTTTAATACAAGCAGAGGCACTTGTTTCTGAATATAAACCCTGCACCTCAACAGGTCAGGGAGATAGTAAAAACCTGTTGTTTGGCTTTGTCTTGGGTAATAATGGAGTCACTAATCTACTTGATCTCTGCGAGTCAGATAAAGAAGAAAGTGAACGATGCATACATTTCAAAGATGGAAGGCACTTGTAAAAGCAATTTCTTTGGAGGGAAAAAGTAGAGCAAAGGCTGTTGGAAACCTTTTAATTAGTACTAATTACCTCAGCAGAAAACGTTGGAGGCTTGAAAGGATTTGTGTCAGCAAGTGAAAGATCAAAGATTGCGGCGCTCGCATTTTAATCTGTTGGCTATAAAAACGAATAAGGGGGTGGTAATGGGGCCCATGAGAATGACAACCCAGGTGGTGGAGGCCTTAATCCCTTCTTCACTGCTAGCGCCTGAGGCCTAGTTCCAATTACATAATAAGATGATTTAATTTTTGCTTTAATTTTAACAAAAATTAAGTTTATTTTAGCCTTCAGTAAGGATGAGACAAGGTTTCCAGACAAAATCCTGTCAATTTATTTCTTTTAATGGTTTAAGTCCAAGGCATTGTTTAGCCATTTTTTTCCTAAGTGGCTGAAGTTGCCCTACAGAAGGCCGTGAGGCAGCAAAGGTGCTTTGATGTGGTCTCCGGGAACAGGGAGGGGCCGGCAGCGGGCGACTGGTGGCCACTGTGGTGGCGCTTGGAAATCCGGTAACCCCACGAGTGAGCCTTCTGTCTTTTATTTGTTTATTTGTTTGTTTTGTTTTGTGGGGTTTCTTTAAAACAAACTGTCTAATTGCGTCAGCAAGGAATGGTTTATAGGCATGCTTGCTGTGGTACTTCACTTCTCTCTTTTCTTTCGAAACACTCCGGGTCGGTTCACCTGATCACGTGTGAGGTAAATTGCATCTTTATTTTTCTGCCTCGAGCAGATTGCGTACCCCTCAGAAATCTAATCGTCATCAAATTCCTTTACAAACAGAAGAGTGAGTATATGGCTTAGGCTGAAGATAGACTGATGGCTGCAATGCAGACTTCAAATGGATAAATTTGTGTCTGGGAATCTCCAGCGCTTCCACGCAGCCAGGCCCCAGCCCTTGTGTTGAGGGGGGAAGCAGGTACACCTCGCAGCGGTATTGGGTTTACAGTTCAGCTCCTGCAGTCGAGTGTTACTTACACTCAGTGAAGTGGCAGGGTTTCAGTTTTTTATTAATTTGACTTCTACAAAAGGTTATATTATTTACGCTCTGAGGATTCGAGCATAGTAAGTTGCAGCTGCTCGTGTTTTTGTTTTTACAGGTAATAGGACTGAAAATCTGGAGGCAGGGGCAACACAAATAATCAGGCCTCTACTCTGGGTTAGACCTTTAAATTTCTTATTCAGTGTTTATTCAGCAGCTAAAGATTGAAATAAACTTTGAACTACATGCTTTATTAAGTTTTATATTGCATTTTTATATTCGAAATATGTTAAATGTGTATATGATTTAGATAATTGTTTGACAGTGTATAGAATAGCACATCCTCAGCTACTAGCCTTTCTGCTTGTAATTCAGCCTTCAACCTCACGTTCTTATGGTGTTTGATTTTATTCTGACGTGATAGAAAACAGTGTTGATTTTTAAACAATACTGTTTTGAATGAAGTCTTTTGGTCCCTCAGTAGGCTTTGTATGTATTGGCATGACAGTAAAGCATGAAAAAACCCAGATATCAAAGTTCAGCGTTGTCTTCCTTTTGCTTGCCTTTTCCTCATCTATGGAATATCTGTTGTCTTTAAACGTGCTGTGGAGAAGCTTGCATTGAATCTCTTTCTTGGTCATGGAAAAACAACTGGACAGAGACCTGAGCCTCTTTCCAGGGCAGTGTAGGGGAGTCACACTAGCTTGTTTTTTTGGGATGGATCTTTCCTGTCAGAGCACTCCATCATGGGCCATGATGGGTGACTGTCCCTGTGAAGCTACTCAGAAGGACCCAGGGTGCTACAGGATTATCTGTTGCTGTAGGAGATGTTAGGGTGGTCCCTTTACACTAACGTGATCCTAGGATTTTTTGTATTGCTGTCTGGTGTGAAGAGCATTTGAATGTGTACGGGGACAGTGGCCAACTAAGAGTGTATTGATAGGGTCTGTGTTTTGGTAATTGTTCATCATCATCATCTTCTTCCTCATCCCTAGCCTATCAAATCCATAGTTGTGTATCTTTTGAAGGTGGGATTTACATTGGACTGTACTTTCTCAATCAGATTTTAGATAATCTTACTAATTTTAGGGATTGAAGGGGGGAAAAAACACAACACAAAAAAGCCTGCCATAGATTCTCTAGTCCATCCTCTTGGACTGTAAGATTGTTACCTGCTGTCTTTCCCTGCTAGTGTTTTGTATGGTTCGATTTTAAATACACTTGCTGTGTAGAAATGGAGGATACTGACAGGAGGAGACTATCCAGCATTTTTTGTGATGTGCGTCTTCCCTTTTTTTTTTTTTAAATGATGTATGAATTGGAAGAAACCTATTTGTTAACTACCATGTATGTTTCTAGGAACTTTTATTTGCTCACATTGCAGAGTATAATAATCTTTGTAATTGCAGAGGCTGAATTCTAGAGTCTTATTTTGACCAAATGCTTTTCACTATTAAATACTGTATGCTTCCATTGCTGAGGTAATGTGTTGCTATTACTCGTTATTTTGCATAATGTAAACAATGGCAAAAATACCCAAATAAAAACCAAAATGAACATTAAAGTAAACTAATAACTTTGTTTTGACCATGCATTTATTGTTTACTTATGTAAACACTTACTTATGCAAACAATTTTAATGCATGTTGCAAAAGTTTAATTGAAATGCAACGCCTACCAATTTGACTAAACAAATTTAATTGAACAGATTATATTAAAGCATTATCAAAAGTCAAAAAACTATGAGTACATGCTTATCTCTGAATTTTCTCTCTCATATATAAATCTTTGCAGGATTACCATAAGGCCCAGTAACACAAAAAAGTTGTACAAACAATTAGTCCTGAGCAGTTATCATGCAACAGTGTTTGACTGAGTGCAGTGTGTGGTAACGATTCCCCAAAGTCATGGGGTGTTTCCTCGCTTTCTGCTCTTTGCAAGGGTGATTTATGAGTTTACAAGTTCCTTCCCAAACTCCATAATTGCCCTGACAGTTCCCCAGATGGACTATCTCCAAGTTGGTATAAAACAGTACTCGTTGCAGCTGGGTCTTCTAATTCATCTTGAATTAGGTACAGGACTTCTTGTTCTTTTTGTCTTTATTTAGATTTGTTACCTCTCTAGAAACACTGTACCATGGTAATTGGTACTACCTTCCCCTCAAACACCAGATACACTTGAGAGCAAAACAAAGTTCAATTTAGTAGGACTGAACTTGAAAGTTTTAGTTTTAGGAATGGAAATAAAGACAAATACAAAACTCGGTCTTTGCATATACTCAGCAGGTCACCTTTCCACTTGCTGAATCCTTCTCTAGGATTCCTGGAATGGATTCCAGCAGGTACTACTTCGGATCCAGGTGTCTTAGCAATGTGTCTTCTCAATCCTGCCATTAACTCTGATTTAGTGGTGCCAGAAACCAGAAACTTTGATGATCATGTTTGGAAACTGTTGGTGATTCTGTTTTGTATCGACTGAGTGGCTCCTCCTTGCCCTGAACACAACTATTTCCTCTTTGTTCCTGGGAGTGTTGAACTGGCCAGTTGCATCCCACTCCAGCTGGACTTGTCCTTCTGTATGAGATTCATACCTTCCTGCTAAGTATTATACAAGACACATATATACATTTCACAAATGATCTCTGGTATGCTGCTAGCTTTCTAGAAAGAGATAAAACAGGATATAATGTTAACACTGATGACAGTCCCAGTAACACAATTACTTTGTTTAAACAAGCCCATGAAAAAGTGTTTCCCTTCTTACAGCTTTTCTGCAAGCTTCCACTTGCATAATGTACAGTGCACTGGAGATTGCACAGACATAAGTAAAAGAAAAAGTTGTCTCTTGCTTGCATATACTTGCATTTTAGAGTAAAGGACATCCATATGGAAGATGTGCTGTTCAGCAGTTAGGTAGTCTCCTTGAAAGGATTCTAGTTATTCCTATTTGGCTCAGTCGTGCATAGATCTTTTATGCTTTTATCCTAAGTTTTATAGATCTAATAATCTGTTTACTAGCTTTTGGGGCTTAAATGCAAGTTACAGTAAGGAAATCTGTTACAAATAATGGCTTGAGTGCAAAAAGAAACACTGAAGAGTAAAGATGAAAATTTGCCTTACACTTAGAAATCATTAAAAGATTTTAAAATATACACCGAAAATTAAATTTCCTAAATTGTTATTAAGACACCCAAGTGCTTAAGATCTGATCTTCTTAAGGCACTAATGTCCCAGATTTTTATTTTAAGGTCTATAAGAACTTTTTGCTCAATACATTTAAAAATAAGTGTGTTTTAATTTCAAAACTAGACATGTAGCTCTCCAATTCAGGCACCTGTGCTAACATAAAGTTTAAACTTGCAAAGCTTGAACAGTCACCTTTTTGCCATCCTTGGACATCTCTAGGCTGATATTTTACCTTAAACTTTTTTTTTAAAAGTATACTGTGAACTTAGTATGTAACAAGTGCTTGGGCATTAAGGATGCTGATAAGCAAAATGTTTAGGAAGTGGATATTAAAAGAAGTTGTACTGTGATTAAAATAAATATTGAAGGACAACCTAGATCCTTGCTCCAGAAACATAATGGTGTAAAATATTATTGAACAAAATTTTAAATATATATCAAATTCATAAGCTTGTGTGAACAATTTTGTTAGGGTAATTGACAAAACTCTCGTTTCAATAATCAGAAGCTATGTGATTTTTGGAAGCTTACCAACAGTGGCTTACATGTTGATTCAGTTACTCATATTTATTTGAGAATGTGTGCAGTTTAAGTAGATCATATCAAAAAACATTAATGCAATGAATCTCACTTCAGTACTTTATTAAATCTATTTAAATATGCATTAAAATATTTCAGAGCCATCAAACTGAGGATACCATTGAGGGTTTAGAAAGATATGAGTGCAATGACTGTTCAGTTTTAATTGTCTCTAATCTCTTGCTACTATAGCAATAAAAATAAAAACTTTTTAGAGGAATATTATATATAATGCATTAATTGCTAGGAGTGTTCTTAGTCAGCAAATCCATGTAAGCAGAAACACGTATTTTCTGCTTTTCCATCATTTTGATATCTAAATCATATGCTTCTAATAATCTTTGTGTTCTTGTCTGCGTTTAACAGCATTAGAAATCTTTCTTACTATTACTGAAAGCTGAAATATCTTTTAGTCATCTTCTCCTTCTTCCCCCTTCTCAACAAATTTCATGAGAAAATTAAAAATTTGAAATTAATCTACTCTATCTTATTTTGCTGTGCAGTCCTAAAGTATTCTGATGAGCCTGGATAAGCTGATGTGGCCTTTAGGGAGAGACACATCAAATATAGGCAGACAGCTCCTGTGTCTGGTAACAAAGACTGAGGAGGTCAAAACTATCCCAACAGGCCTGAGCAGGTCAGTCGGAGGCAAATGTTGGAAATAAAATTTGGTGGGGAGGGGAGTAAGGGGCCTGGGTCAAGTCCTGTTCAAAAAGTCAGCTTTGTCAAAAGCTTCAGTCACATTCTTACCTACAGGCAACCTCTGCTGATCCCAACTCATTAATCGAACTGGAGAGCCGTCTTGACCCTGGCTCCTTCCCTTTGAAGTGTGGTGTCCTCTGCAGCATGAGGAAATAATTTGCTGCCTGATTCAATGAGCCATCAGTAGAGCCAGCAGACCTAATGACATGTGAGAATATTAACCTCCTACCACGAAGAGCTGTGAATCTTGAGAGGCAGTCTATAATTCACCCAGCACTCCTGAGCCTTCCCTTTCTGTCTTATTCTTACACTCACTTTCTCACTCACAGGGAGAGAGAGAGAGAGGAGAGACCCTCGTGTCGTAAAACTTTATTTTCTTCAGTAGTGGGAGCTGCTTGATAATGAGTTACTTTCCTTTTGCAGTTGGATAAAATTTACACTGAAAACTAGACATCCGTCTTGCATATAATCATTTCTGTTTAAAATATGGCACAGGCTACATAACTGACGTCAAGGGGGTGGTAATCTGAATACTTACCCAAGTAGACTATTTTATATTTCCTTATTTATTTTTCATCATCAAGGGAAAAAAGTAAAAACAAGAAAACAAACATGCGTAACAACGATGTTATTCTATATAATGTGTTTTATATAATATA
>VYZM01016984.1:0-27690 GCA_013398915.1 Dromas ardeola
AAAAAAAAATAGGCAGACACTGAAAACATTTGCTCCTACTGAAAATGCTGGCCATGAACTCTGAGTTGCTTCAATATACTGTAGGTGCTTTTGCCATTTCACAGCAAGGAAGTATCAGCTTCACTGGACAGAAGTAAAATTTACATTTTATGGCAATAAACTGCAAATTCCNGGCAATAAACTGCAAATTCCCTCCTTCCAACTTTACTCTAAAATATGTATTATTGATAATTTCAGCACTATACACCTTGCAGTGGGTAATTTCTTTATTGGACAACTGGACTGGTTCATTACTGACATAAATACTGGCATACACGCTGTAAGTATATAATGCGGCATATACTGAAATGCTCTATCTACAGCTAAATTGCAATTATATGCTTTCCAGCGTGTGTGTATTTATTTTTTTTTCTTTCATATCTTAGTCATTTGCAACCCATGTTCCTTCGTTTTAGCTCTGTGCATGCCACTGCACCCTATTTTATCTGTTTGCGCTGTTAATATTCCTTCCACACATTCATTTCCTGACCTGCGGGGGCACAGGGTCATCAGCACAGAGTTCAGCACAAAGACATGGTATTGACTGCCATCATATTTTAATTTATTTGCTTTCAAGTGCACTCAAGTGGTTCTCAAACAAGAATTAATTCTGGTTTATTTTTTTCATGGTTGGATGAGACTTGACTTCACATTGGTGATTTTTCTCCACCAGACAGCAGCTTAGAAGGTCTTTGAATTGTCTACATCTAGTTTCTCATTTCTTGCACCAAGTTTTTCCTATACGTGCCTGGCTCTACCATTGGCCCCTCTTTTATTACCATACTACTATACTTCTATAGTTCTCTACTATACTTATACCTGCTCTGCTGTCCTAGGACTACAGTTGCTGCATACAGCTTCTGGCTCATCACAGCCTCAGCTACTGTCTTTCTCAAGCTATGTGACATCATCCATCTCAGTTTCTTGTCTCCTTTGCTGTATTAGGCTGCCAGCACAACCTCATTACCCCTTAGCAGGTTCTGTCTCCTTTTTATTACTTCTATTTTCTATATTTCTGATAATTCTGGTATTGCTCTTTCTCTGTTATTCTGGAATTCCTATCCTTGAGGATATTCAAAACTTGTCCAGATAAGACCTTGAACAACCTGATCTAAGATGACAGTGGCTCAGACTGGAGACCTTCATGGGTTCCTTCCAACCTAATTATTCTGTGATTGCACATCTCACTATGCAATGGACAACTAAACAGGAAGCAGAATCTGGGTTGTCCAGTCTGTCTTGGTGCTGGGTATTATCCCTGAAATCTGTACAGCGCCACCCAACTTTGCTCTATATTTTCTTGGCTTGCTTTCTTTTGTATTGAAGTCTTGCTTACTTTTTTTTTTTTCCTTTGCCACCAAAGCCTTTTGTTACTTTGTAGATATTGAGATGAAGTCAGCCTGCACTCAAATTCCATGTCTGTCCTTGCTATTTGGAGACATTTCATTTGCTCAGATCTGCTTTTCTCAGCAAATGATTCACAATTCCCATGAACACTCCTGCTTCTAATTAGAGATCCGTTAACATTTTCAAGGCTATTCCCAGATATTGCAGTTATAACACGGCAGTGTCTACTCTTTTGCTTTTTTATTCTGTGCAAGAGAAAATGTAAAGAGCTCATGAACAATGATCCCAACCCATTGAGGCCAAGAGTCATCACAACACATATAAATCCTTACCTTAGTGCCTCTATAATTTCTTATCCTATCTTTTCCCCAAAATAGGGTAGAAAACTCTTAATTCTGAACTTGTCATTCTCGTCGCTTCTACACAGTCAGTGCATTTATGCTGGTGGCATGGCCCAGTGACCCTGGTAGCAATACCTATGGAATTTTCTTCCACATTTTATGATTCAACAGACAGACAGAGATCACTTGGTTAATTTATTTCAGGTAATAGCATTTAAGAGACTGTACCAGTACAGTAAAACTCTTGCTTCCTAACAGGGCACTGGCAGAAGTTCTGCAACTGAAAGTTGCCTTCAAGACTGACTTTCCTTTGTCTCCTCCAAATATTTATTTCCTACACCTGACCATTTCTCCAGCTTTAAGACAGCCCATTGTAAATGCATAATTTAAAAGATGTAAAAAGTTTACACAGGGAACGTTGGAGAGCAGAGATTCACATTTCACTTTAGAATATTTGGATTAAGAAAAAAAAATCCCTCTTCCGGGGAGGACTTTTTTTTTTTTTTTACAATTTGGCTGTCTTCATTGACCGAGTTTTTAATGCAGTCCCATAAATAATTTCACTGAGAAGTGCAACTGCAGGGCAGCTTTGCGTGGCATGATAGCGAAAATGAGCAACCGAGGATAACTGAAATTCTTGAATCACTTTTTTTTTACCAGAGAAAGAGTAACTTGAAGCTCTTCCCTAAAGGAAATTCTTATGTAAACCAGAGTGGATAACCAGCATGGCCCCAGCTGCTCTTTTATTAAATCATGTATTTGCAGTTGCAGAAATTAGAATCACCCAGAACTCTTCTGAAATTGATGTCATTAGTATGATGCTACAAAGGATGCAATCTCAGAACCGTATGGTCTGATCAAAACATCTGAGAAGGGTCTTACTGATTTTTATAGGATTTGAACTATTTCTTACTGTAATAGTAATTACTTTATTGCTGTAGGAAGATATGCTAAGTTGTTCTTCATTTATAAGCTAATACATGTCTTGAAAACTTCCATTAAAAAATATACTCAGATAGAACTTTCTGCTGATTTATCCCACTTTAACTTCATATAGATCATTCAGCAGTAAACCTGATTTACTGCAGATATTTTTTTTCCCCGACCTTTTCCTAACACCCCAAAATGATCAAGAAGGCAAACTCTGTAATGGAGTTGGCTACTTTCACCATCTGGCTATAAAGTTGCAGCTTTACACTTAGGGTTCATGTTACAAGTAGCAAGTGAAATAATATTTCTTTTCAACAATATTTAACAGCAGCAATGGAAAAAATCACAACTGAACACTTTAGGTTTCCTTGCATCAACAAGAAAATAAAACAAGAAATCAGAGTGATAAAAGTGGAGCTCAGCCACATGGTAAGGTATTTTCAGAAGAATATTTCTGCAGTAGTCAAGTGAAGTTAGATCTTCCCTGCTGAAATTTAACAATGAAAACTATGGTCGTAAAAGATTCCTGAGTTAACTATATTCCTGAGGATACTTCAGCTTTAAGTAAGACTCTCAAAACAAAAATACAATTTTATCGATAAAAGAATCTAGTTTTTTTATTTCCAGTTATAATGAACGATGGAGAAAGCAGAAATGTAGGAAAATACAGATTAAAGAAAAATGTAAAAATACTTAGGTCTTAAAAGTAAGATCCAACATCTGTTTTCATATTGGTTTTTTGCATTACTATTGCACATCTCCAATGTAGGTTTCCTCTGCTTTGCTTTTTTTTTAATTGTCTTTCTCAAGTCTGTTCTTTGCTTCTTTACATGTTCCTTTTTTTTTTTTTTTTCACTCTTCTGCCTCTCATTCCATTTTCTCTCTCTTTTCTTTTCCCTGGCAGATAATCATGTGGTTTTGCCCTCACGGCCCAACCTATGCAGCACTGCTGCTACCCTACTCCATCTAGTGGGATTACTGCAGCATGTGCTCCAAAATCCTGTATCGCATTGGAAAGGAGATGAAGAGCACAGAAACCAGCCCAGCCACCGATAACACCCAGCTTCCAAAGACTGCAGCTTATCACGTGGCTAGGTTTAACTCTCAAGTCCACGGTTTATTCTACAAAATGTGGAGCACATGCTAAAATCGCTACTCCTAATACCTGAATACCATAGCAAGCATTACACTTCTGAACACATAAGGATTTTACAGAACGTCGCAACCATGCTTTTATCTCACTTGTATCAAGCAAAAGTAAATGTAGATCAGCAGCTTAATATTAATGCCCAGAGACCCAGCCCTGCCTAAAGATTTATGAATGAAAGGGTATTACATGGGAAAAGATAAATTGATGCAAGCCCTTCCTACAGATTCTGAACACCAATTTGGTCAATAAAGCATTTAAGCCCTCAGTGCTATGCGGACTGTTTTAAGATAAATTTTTGAAAGTCTTTCGCAGTGTAAAAAGGTCTTTATTTTCAGTCTAAGTATCATGGCCAGCACCAGCGCAAGAAACTTGCTTTCCAGTTATTCTTTTATTATAAAGGCTTTTGTGATCTGGTAGACAAGGCAGAACTTATGCCTTTTGCTTCTACGTATATTCAATATGCATTTGAGCCCTGAAGCGCTGACTCGAGGAAAGTCTATCCTTAGCACACACTAAATAAATACGGATCTTACAGTTGGGCTCAGATTTACTCACAGTGGTGACAGCTGAGTCAGCGTGTCCGGTGAATTTGGAATTTAAGTTGTTCAGGTTTTAGGGCCAGCAGCGACCTTGCTGCTGGCAAAGCCAGGGCCCAGCCAGGAGAGGGTCTGCAAATGGGTTTGCAGAGACACATCCAAGCAACTATGACGACAGTGTCTCCTACTGGCTAATGTGACATTCAGATCGCATGAAAACCTCAAGAGTATGACCCTGATGTTACTAAAGTTGGGAAGACTTGTAAGGATTGAATGCGAACCCCTGATTTTAAATTTTGCTCTATGGATCCAGCTCCTGGGACAATGAGGCTGCCTTCTCCATCTGATGTCAAACACCAAACTCACTCCTGCTTCAGCTGGGCGTGTAGAACACACACACATACACCCACTCAAATGCAAAATGGCACAGAAATCAAAACATTTGTACACCAGTAGAGTATATGCAACTGCAACTTCTAAGTCAGACTCACCGTAATGAAGACAACACTCGTGACTGCCTCTTCTTCAGGAGCGATAGGGTAAGAAAATAGTTCCAGAAATTATTCACCTGGAGAACTCTGAAAGTGCTACCATCTTTTATCAGTGCTAACTACATATGGTTGGTACTATCAAACCCTCACATGGAACACATAAATGGGTATTTGCCAACTAACTTCAGGCATATAACATAGCTTGGGTTCCTCATATAGTTAGTAGAGAAAGGTAGGTGCTATCAGAAGGCCATTCAGAGCAGAAATTGAAGTATTGTCTGCCACAGGTGCTCTAAGTTTTCCCAAGTTAGATTCTGAACGTAACATGACTACCCCTTGGTGCTCTCCATGAATGTTTTTGCGCAATGCAACTTCTGTGCCACTAAATGTAAAATCAGCTGCCTCTGCTAGTGTCCAAGTGTATTATTATCCTAAAGGAGCCCATCTGCCCTGCATTCACACCCAGCAGTATGTTAATTTGGAGTCTGAACAAATTACATCTGTGATGTGGCCGCGTGTCACTGATCCAAACCAAGTACAAACCCAGTTCTGTGGTGTACCAGCACAGCCACACACCTTCCTTGGGGATGGGCATCACATTATGGCCATGAGTGCATTGCGTGGCACAAGAGTACACACTGTACAGTGAGCGGCACCATAGGAGATTGCAGCTGTAGTCACCATAGCTGCCTCAGGATACACTCTGCCTGTATGTTCAATGGGGTTTACTCTTGGGTGTCTAACAATTTGTGGTTTGCATTTTCATTAAATGGCAGAAGTTCCTACAGAGTAAATTACGCACACTATAATGAATGCAAATCAATGGATATATTAAATTCTTTCCTTTCTACTGCATGAGAATTACTTTTTTTTATTTTCTCAGCGTGCATTTTAAATGAACCCTTTCAAGAAACTTGAGCAGAAGATACAGATGTACAAACACCACCACCTTCCAACCGCCACATTTACCATTTACAAAGTAATCCAATATTCTTGTTAAAAATCATTATAACAAAGTTGCAGCACATTTATAACAACCCCATAATCAGAAGATAAACCGTGGAAGCTTGGAGTTGCCTACTGATCTAAGTGGTTTTCAGCAGTTTTGGAAGTTCATGCTCTTACTGAATGTAGTATCTAGAAGGATACATGGTAAGACCATAGCAAAACAGAGACTATTGTAGTCATTGTTTTGCATGTGTATGTGCAAATTTATATGTGTATGTTTTATATGTGTATGTGGAGGTGCAGGTGTATGTGTTTTTTTAATAATTCCAGGAGTTAATTCTGACTTCAGCACCCTGCAGTCCCTGACCCAATATGCCACTCCACTGGATATAAAAGCCACATGCTCAGCCACAGACTGGCCCACAGATCCTGTTAGTAGTAGGCAGAACTGCTTTGCAAGTCCCATCTGCTGGGAGGTCAAGGCTTCATTATCAGAACCAGTAAACAAGAGATTAAAATGGACTCTGGCCAATTCAGCACATCTGCCGTGGAGGAACATCAACCACCGGTGCTTTCAGGGGAGATGGGTTATTAAATGAAGTTTCTCCAGAGATATAAAAGGTATGAAAGACACAGTAATGCATCAGCTGCCTCTCGCTGGGACAAATCTTCCTGATTCACCATCCCCACAAACACTCCTGAATGTATTATAACTCTGTATGTTCACTGAGGTGACTGTGCTCCCATGTCTGTCCTGTTAAGAAGTAGAGGTACAACTAAATCGACACAGAACTTTCTGGCACATACCAGCTCACTTGATGATCAGACCCAAACCTAAGTTTTTTGGCAAATTCTTCAATGTGTCCCATGAACAAGTGAGTACAAGAGATGTGAGTTAGACCTATAATACATAAAAAAAATAAAATTGGAATAACATCCCCAAAAAGATTAATTTCCAACATGAACCCAAGTTGACTTCTAACCAGAAACCAACATGTATCCACTAAGCTGTAGGCCAAATACGTGCATGCTGTTGAGCATCTGATGCTGCAAATGGTGGTTCTAGTAATTTATTATTTCCATTTTCTTCGACAAGATTAAGAACTGAACTGTATTTTTATTAGGGAACTAAATTTGACTATAAGACACTTATTTCCTTAACCCTGACCTATCTACAGAAAGAAGGAAAGCATATTTCATATTTTTCTTTCCAGGTCTTTTGATGCACTAGTAAAACAATGCTTAAGGTTCCCAATAAACGTAGGACTCAAAAGCACCCCTAAAAAAAAAAAGCATGTCCTCAGACCAATACTGAAGAATAACTGAGCTGGTTTACGATGTGAAGCCCAGTACAATTAATTTGTTGTCGTTTTTTTGCAATGACACTACTCCTTGAGAAAGACTGTAATAACAGACAAATACAACAGATACTCCATTCTTTGTCAGGAAAAAATGCTTTTCTTTTTTTCCATAGTAAAGTTTGGTATAATAATTCTCACGTAAGGATAAAGCTATTTTCTAAGCATTAAAAGTAGCCAAAGATAGTGTATCTATAATTCTAAATCCTGAAAACTCACGAAGTATAAAATAAATATAAAGTGGAAAACTGTAGAGGCTGAAAAAAGCTTTTAACTCCCTCGTGTTATAGTCCCATCATGACTATCATTTTTTAACCGGAAGAAGAATTCAGTAATGATACAAAATTCTCATATCTGTAACTATAACAAGAGGAATGGTAAAGCTCAACAGCTCCAGGAATATTTCTACTCCAATCATGAACAGTTTTGTAGGCTTAGGTACATTCCTGTAGTTAATGACAAACTCCACTAGGTGTCATCTACCACTGTATTTCCACAGGGAATACGAAAACGCTGGCTCCTAAGATGTCTCGCGTTAATATTTTTGTAAGTTAGTCATTCCTTGTGTGAAGTTCTCAGGATGTATCTATAAATTCCAGTTCTATATATTACTTATGCACGTATCTTATTATTACGATCACTATTGCCACTCTTAATTAAGCTTATTTTGTAAGAAATGTACCTTCTTGAAGGTACAGGAAGCTGTCACGTTCTCGGAAAAAAAATATCCAAACTAACTCTAAAGGAAAACAAAACCTGTTCCATGCCTTTTTTATATGACATACCTTATGCCTGAACAGTACTATTTCTGGATTAACACACCATTTCTGAGATATAGCTAGAAATTTTTTCAGTCTTGTAATAATACTACCCCAGATGCTGCTGAGAGCTTATAATGCAATGCATCTTTCTGCACATACTGACAGCATCATCCAAACCACGTTGCTGAGTGGCTGATATTCATGGGGTAAGTAGCCAGAGCAAGATAGCTGGTGCAAAAACCACATCAGTCCAGATGCACTAAACTATTTACTTTTAGTGTTCTGACTTTCAACATGTGAAGACAATCTTTACAACACCCCGCTGTACAATTTGCATCTACCTTTGGTCATTATTAATCCAAATAAAATGTTCAGCTGAGATTTGAAACTAGAAAATAGCAAGATAAATACAGTTTTCAGGTGTATGACGGAGTTCATGTATCAGCCTGTATAGAAAGGTATCATTACTGCTGCATGAGGCATTGATAGTGAAACATGACAAAAAATTCTATCACTCCCGTTCAAGACGCATAAACCCCAAATATAAGTACTGAAAGAAAATTGCTGTTAGAGCACTCAGAAGCACAGGGCTCTCTGTGCAAGGAACAGGGCCCCAAGGAACTTGCTGTGTTCCTTGAGCAAAAAAACCCAGAAGGACATAATACAAAGAAAGGAGCAGCAACGACTGATTCAAGCTGAAGGGCAATTCTGGCCCAAGAACAACTAGATATGATATTCAATTAATTTAGGTTCATTCAGAAAAGATAAATAGCCATTAAAACGATAAAGTTTCTGAAATGACTTCTCAGTTGGGAGTAGTAGCTGGTCCACTATTTTTAAGGTGGACATTTCTTAGTTTATCATAGTTACATGATACAGTTACTATTGGAAAGGGTTCAAGGAAAAAATGAGAATCAACGAAACAATGTTTACTGAAGCAACTGAGCTAGTGTTAACTTTTTATTTACATTGTTGACATAAGCCATGAAAATAAATACATGCCACAAATTTAATTTGATTTTACTTCTTAGTTTATTATGCTTAAACTTTTTAACTATCTCAAAATATTTCATTTTCTACCTCAATGAAACAACACGCTATAATGTAGTAGTCATTCATATGTAACATGGAACCAGATGGTACTAGTCAAGAATAATTGTCATTCCTTCTTATTGCATTATTTGTTAAGAACTGATGTGCGAGTAGCTACCAGTGGGGTTCTAATACATTTTAATGCATTTATTTATATTTGTATGTACAACATTATATTATAATATACTTAAATGTAGTATGTTACTAACTAGGTGTCATACCAATATTATAAAATGTTTATAATCCTAGGCCCATAGGCTACAGATTTTAAAATGTAAATTTTAAATACTGGAAAAATAATAGTTACCTTCCTTTGTACAGAATTCATGCTACACATTGGACACTGGATTTGCAGTATTTAAAAGTCAATATACCTCTTCTGTGATTAATTTACTCCTCTAACTTACATATTGCCTTAATGCTTGGCACACATTGTGCGATTAAACTAGGAGGTATCTTGATTTGTGCTTTACACAGCTGGTTGGCACTTAAAAAGAGACAAAAAAATATAAAGTAAATAAAATTTAAAAAAAAAAAGGCATTACAGGCAAAATACAACCATGAGATCTTCAGGCTGAAATCTGAGTATTACTAAAGAACAAAGAAGCCCAGATAACAAAGATGGAAAATCTACAAAATTAGGCAGAATTTGCCCTAGCACTGTATGAGATGGACCAGCCATGTTGACGGGAAACAGCGTAACTCCAAATACTGTCACATCAGGTGCTTCAACACACACGCTCCCCACCAGATAATGTAGTGCAGGCAGGAGAAGGCAAGACCCCTCTCCATGGCCATTACACAAGCACATATGCTGTCACAGTCTTGGATCAGAACAATTCATTATGACCACATAATCTGCAGCTATATTTTCCTGTGACGTTTCACAAAAAACCCAAACTTGTGACTTTTTCAAAGTTTCCAAATTCAAGGTGACTGTTGGGAATCATATATAGCAAATGAACTCAAAGTAACTTCATCCATGTAATCAGACAATGTTTAACTCAATGGAAAATGTTTCCTTCATTATTAACAAAGATGGTGCTCCCTGGGTCGCTTCCTATGCAAGTCTCTATTGTATCTCTATTCCTATAACTTCTCTTTACCTTTTTCTATCAACAAGACTTCATTTCAGTCTTTGTATTAAGAATGCCCATAAAATATTGGTGTGTTGAACAAATAATGCAGTGTCACACCATATATTTGTACTTCAAATTTCATACGCTAAATTCGCAAATGACTTTTCAAATGGCTTCTCTCAATAATCACTTAGTGAAAAGCTTTATATAGCCCATGGATACCTAAGTATCCAAATCAGCTTAAATTCCCAGTATTACAGAAAGCTTTTCCCCCTCACCTCCCACATATATTTATTTGTATTGTTTCCATATAAGCAGTGCTTTACAAAAGATGCAGTACTTGGGCTGTTAAAAGCCTTTGAACAAAATAACACCGTTACCCATGATTTCAGTAGAAATAGCTAGGCCAGTCCTAAAAGCCACATTTTCGTCTCATAATAGCCCTGTGCAAACCCCTCAGGATGGGGAACTCACATCCTAATTACCAGCTGGTCTTGTATGATTCCCCCTTTTCCCACTCAATCAACTCACTATTAGCATTAACCAGAAACATCTCAACTTACTAAGTATCTTGCTATTTCCCAGGCAAAACCCACAAAATACAAGTGCTGCCCTCTGATCTTTGAGAGGCATTTGGAAATTTGGGGTGTGAAGACCACAGACAGTCTCCAAAGAGACTGCAACAACACACAGGAATCTGTAATGAATTCAGGCAAACTGGTGAAAATTCTAATTATGAGATAAATCTAGCGCTGCCAGATGAAAGCAGAAGGAAAGATTTATTCTGTTTGCAGCTTGGCTTTTCAAACCCTGCCCCCCAAGTACAGAAGGATTCACATCATTGCCATGACTGAGACCATGTATTTTTGGTATGAAATTATTTGTCCAGAAAAAGCATGCCTAGCACTAAATACTATGGATTGATTGTAAAATGGAAGAGAAAGTGTAATTTGAAAAATAGTTTTAATTAAGAAAAGTTTCCACAAACCCTCACGTGAACCAGATCCTATGATATTTTAACAAGCAATACCGAGGCCACAAACTGGGTGATGGGTTTTTTCTAACACAGAGCATAAAAGATGGAGCTTTACCAGAAGACCGTACTATATCAGAGTGAGACATTAATCTTGAATGGTGAAGACCTGCTTGTGGTTGCTTTTCCAGACACATTGTACACTGTCTATCAATGCAATTATCAAGGTGTAAGAATTATTCACACTGCCTTCCTCTTTGAAACCAAATCCTTCATTGATAAGGGTGAGACTGGAGCAGACACCTAGAGCAACAGGCTAACGAAAAGACAAAAAGAGTAACAGTTATTTTTGTAATTAAAAAATATGCATGTCTTCAAAAGGTTAAACCCTAAGTGCACAATTACAGTCAGTAATCTAACAGAGCTTCCAATTTCTCGTTAACACTTTCCATATGCAATGACAGGGAAAAAATTGTAAAACTTCTGCCTTACACTCAACAGACCACTATGTCAGCATTGTAAATATTCCCCTCAAAGTCCTGCCAGCTTTGGGCTTATAAATAGTTCAAACGGTCATTACTTATAGGCTTTAGTCTGCATAGTGATAGCTAGATAATGGCAGATTTGGTCCAGGAAAGGTTACAAGTTACAGAAAGAGATTCCAGACCTCCTCACTTGAAATTGCCCGTTTTATCTTTGAACATAAATATACAGCAATGTTTGCAAAGTTTCCAAATTATTTAATTTTCTTGGGAGAGAGAGACTGTAATTGGGTGGGCCGTGCAAGCTCATTCTTCCTTCTGCTAGTTAAGTCACAGACATTCATCTTTCCACAAAGAGCCCAAATTGTTCTTGTCTGTGCCCTATGTTTTGTTGTCTCATTTTAACTGACCTATCAGACCATAAAGAGTGGAACAAGGCCTTCACATCTCTTAATTGCTGTCATTAGGAGTCCTTTCTCATTTACAATGAAGAGGACTAACATTTCCTAGAGAAGAACTGAAAGCCTTATGTGTGACATCTCAGATTTGAAAACAGAGGAGATGCTGATTAAATATAATTCTTCATTAAAAGAACCGAAGTAGCTGGGACTGGCTTTTTCAGCGTATAGACATTTCTTTAGTATACAGAAATTTCTTATTAAAGTTCAAGCAAATGAATAAAGTTTCTCTTGCAGTTTTATTTATCCTGCATTATTCCCCTCCCAGCACAGGCTGCTGGCTCACTGGGAAGGAAAGCAGCACAATTATATTCATGTGACTCTCAAGTTTCACCTATGTCTCTCGAATAAAATACATTATTTCCAATATACCCACTGCCAGAAAACATCTATCAGCTGAACGCTTTGAAACTGCAATTAACAAATGACCTGTTATTGGCGTTGCCTCACTGTGGTCTGTGGACACACATAAAGCAGCATATTAAACCACTGTTACATTAAACAGTTTCACAGAGCACTGAACACCCGAAGACACCCTGTTCTCTTTCTCCCTTCACAAAAGACTCTGTTCCTTTACCAATACTGCACGATACAAACTGTTCTCAGTTAAATACACTGATTGCAAAACACGGCGCTGATGTGAACTGGTGGATGACACAGAAGGACGTTAATAAAGCTGTGATCCAGTCCTTCGAGAGATCCGTCGCTATCTATGTGTTTAACAAGGTTATTATACAGTGCGAATATCCAGTAACAAGGTCATTGCTACTTGCCTGGCCTTATTAATAAGATAAACTCATGCTGGCTGAATAGAGGCCGTTCAAGGGATACATCAGGAATGTGCGGGAGGGCTGAAAGGTGGCAGAAGCCCTGATTGCTACGGCCAGAGCCTGGTGGCTGTATGAACACAGCAAAGCGGTGGGCAAGCTGTGCTGCTGAAGGGGATACAAGAGCAAAGAGCAAGCGTCGAGATGTTTGGTTGCAGCACTGAAAAGGCCTAAATCTAAGATAAATTGCCTACCACCAGGCACCCTTTTTGTTTTTTTTTGTTTTTTAAACTTCCTGGGTTAGACTTGCTTTACCAATTTTAGCATTTACACTGGAGAACAAAACAGCACCGAGAAAATCCTGTAAAGTATTCAAGTACCTGATTAAATTATACCGTGTAACGATTCTGTTGGACTTTCCAGGGCTGATATCTGTTAATTAAGCAGTTTATAGAGCTCTTTCATAGAAACATATCATAGCTCAACAACTATTCAGTAATTCTCATTCCATAGGTGATGGGATTCTCTCTAATGCCTTTCAGAAGCACATCAGGAGCTTGCTTCCTGACTATCTTACTAATTTTTCTAATTTAAAACAAGCAACAACAACATTTCTGGCAATGTTTGGAAAAGGAAAGCTTTCTCTTGACTGCTAATGATGCAAATAATAAAAACAATCTAGGGTTTAATTTGCCCTCCGCACAAAACTCTTGCAGTCACAGAAATTGCATACACTCAGTTAACAGCGGAATTTCACTCCCAGTTAATAAAATAAAAGCACTTGTATAATATAATCTATGAAATAAACAAGTTCTAGCACTTCTGTATCTCTCTTCATCCAGGGCTATATTTTAACAGCTCTCCAAATAAGACTGCCAGGCTGTTCCTTGCTAAGGGTTGGGTTTTCTTGTTTGCTTCAATAATCATCTGATGGACCATAGACACAGCAAAATCCTATGTACCAAGGCGATTGCTGTTCTGTCAGATCTTGCCAACTTTCATACCCCTTCATTGCCCTGCAAACTTCCCAGGAATTGATGGGTAGCTGGGTCACCAGGTCAGCTAGCTCCCTTCAGCATCCAGATCCCACGCTCTGAAATATTGGAGAGTAAAGGAACATGAGGGGTCATGTAGCCTTGGGGCTGCTTTTGCAGAAAGACTAGAAATAGAAGAGATCTCAAAAATGCCAGGTTTATGTGATTCACACCTTATTTTTCTAATAGGCACCTCTAATGGATTCATTATTCTTTATCAGAGCTATTTAAGATAATAACCAAAAAGAACAGTCCTTTCCATTGACCAGGCTTGGAGTTAGCCATTACCATAGGGAAGACGTCTAAATTTATATGGTTGAGGCAAGCTGAAATAAATGGCAAGCATTACAGAAAACTTAACATTAAGATGCAGTGGGAGAAAAATAACATAAGTATATAATTTTAAAATACTTTTTCAGATTCATTGATTTCAAATGCTTTGATATAGAAGGATCCATTATTATACCAGCAGCAATCAGTAACTAAGAAAAATTTACTAGCCTTATCCCTAATCATAATAGCTGCTCTGAACATGTTTTCAGCATGTCTCTTACGTAGGACAACTGCACTTATGGACTGCTTGCTGCCAAAAGTTGCGGTCCTGCTCCTATTACCATCAATGTAACGTGATTTGGAAAAAAAACCACAATTTTACAACAAAACGTAATCCCCCAAAAACAGAGAGCACAATAGCTCTATGAATTTTTTCTTGGATTTATGTTAATGACACTTAGTAATTAATCCTGTAAAGAAGCAGGTTAACATTAACAGGATTCATACATCCACATACAAACCCAAAAAAAAAAAAGTCTCCACTGAATAGCTATAAGTAGAATTAAGGCACTGGTAACCCAAGTGCTTTCCCTAAGACATTTTGGAATCTTCAGTTGGAATGTTTTGGATATCGATTTTGATGGATTGACTCAAAAGCAAAAGCCTGCATATGGATAGCCATCCCAGATACCTTGCAAACTTTAGATGAAATGCAAATTGTGTGTCCTTTTGATCCAGTTTCATCTTCAGTTTTACCCCTTTCTATAGGAGAAAAAGATTCTACTTTACCTGTGATGGCTGATAGAGATCTATTTGCAAGATTCAATACTTGGCTACTGGAGCTAAACAAATTCAGAATACCAATAAACTCTTAAGCAAGAATAATATACCCAGAGCAAAACTGATCAAGGCTCAGCGAAATCTGAAGATCAAAGCTGTATGGGAAGGGTTCATGCCAACCAATTTGAGCTACTTAAAGTGGAAGGCCAGCCTAAACCAGAGTACAGGCAGTGGAGATAGACACAACCACCAGCAGGCAGCTCAACTTATTACGTTTTAAGTAACTGAACATGTGGGATGAATCTTTCTTTTTTCCACTTACTTAAGAAAGCTGAGACTATATGACTGTTTTTTTGAGAGATGAAGTTAGGTGAGATACATTATTCATCACCTTTCAAAGAAGCACAGGCTTAATCATCAGACCTAATGCAGGTGGAAATTTATGTCATATGTTATGCCAAAGGTCAGATTACACATAATCAGAATGGCCCTTTTGATTTTAAAATCTATAATGGTTATAGATTAGGAACAGCTCCCTTGAAGGCAACGTAGTTACATGGATGGGGAATTGATGTGAGATGAAAGTCATTCATGACAACTCTGTTATATTTCTTTTTAATAATGGATGTCCATAAAGAACAGCTCAGTTCATTTTTAAATGACTGAACTTTTTGAAGTGATCTGCTAATGGCTTCAATGACATTGACAAAAGCTGAACAACGTTCATCAGATACATAAAGCCGAGAACATGGTCTATACCTTGCAGCAGAGAAATTTATTCTAAGCTGTCCCATACTTGCTGATGTCTTTAAAAAAATGGCTTTTTTACTCAATAAATATTGATACTGTCTCAAGAGACAGATGATATAAAATTCTTCCATTTCCCAACAAACCAATATATTTTATCTGTATAGAATATTGGTTTTTGACTTGTGTCTGGAAATAATGCAAACAAGGACTTTAATAAACATAATAACTCAGTTGAGTGTGTGTGGGGAAAGTTGAATAACCTCAGATTTACATCCTTTTTAAATAAAGATTGTCTGTCAATGTTTTAATATTTTACCCCATTCAGTTTGGATGTTTTCACTGGGATTTGCCAGATGCGCGCACCTAAATAAGCAGCAATGAGATATAACTGTGTACGGGACTGGAATTTATTGGTAAAATAGATACATCGCAATAGAATCAGAGAACATATTTTTCTTAAAATGTTTACTATAAACCGTTCATATTTTGGCATCTTTGTGATTCATATTTAAATATGATTATTTTCCCCAGTCGGAACAATAAAACAGACTCTCTCTATATATATATATATTTTTTTTTTAAATGTCAGGAGTTATCCATTGACAAAATAGAATGATGTACTTTAGTCATATACTGACATTTTTATTAATACACTGACATAACAGAAACAAAATAATAAAATGCAAGAGAAATGATTACTTAGCATGGCTGCGAAGGGTGGAGATGTTCAGTAGATAAGAAGCCAGTTCTTGTAGCTACAATTTTCTCTGAAGTATTGTAAATATAATTTCACTTGTCAGAAAATTCCTTATCTGAATACTATTAAGAAATTACAATAAGAACAATTTGGACTCTCAGAAGAACTTCAAAACTTAGAATTGAACTGGACTACTAGGCAGCCTACAACAATTGCCTCAGGGATTATAAAACACTTTAAAATAGCCCTACAATTAAGTTAAAGCCTAAATTCTGAATGCAAAAGTTACAAGTAAACCTGACAGCAGGAAAAGAACATGGCAGCTTACAACCATCACCATTGTCCTGGTTCCCTTTACCCATATGGATTACATGGAACAATGCAGTTCCAAAGAGCAGACCGAACAACTCAGTCCCAAAAATCCCTGTTAATTTGTTGTAACAGAAGAAAAACTTCTTACTGACCCCAAATCTGGTGACTTTAACATCCTTAAGCTGACAAACTTAAAGCCAGTAGCAGCATCCTGTCTGTAACACATCTGTAGGTGAGATTCTCCAACAGTTTATAGCAAGGCAAAAAGAGTCAGAGAAATGATCAAACCAAAGTAGGAACTGAAGTAAAGTTAATGATCATGAAAAGTCTTATTATGAGATGAATATAGTATAAACACACTCCAAGTCTTAGATATATCAAAAGACTGGATTTTCAAGAGAAATGTTCTCTGGAAATAAAAAATCTTCTTATTCTTATCAGCATCATTGCTATGAAAATGGGTAAATAAAGTACTACTTTATAGTCATCTTCAAATTATGATTAAAATTTACCCACATTTAGGTCTTGTTTCTCTTCCACTTACTATCAAAATTTTCTTAGTCAATTGTACAAATAAGTTTATTAGTCTGTTTGTCTCTCCATACTTACGAAGTTAGAGATCTTAGGATCCATCTACTGCGTACAAACACATCACCAGGCAAGAGTAGATGAGCAAGGTATAATTAAGCTTTTTAAGGCAGTTGAACAGTACCACCACATCAGTTGGATTTTGTGATTGATTCCTTAACAGAAGCTCTACAAGAAACTATTCAGTACAAGGAAAAATTCCCTCATTGATTTGTATTCTGTTAAAAGATCAAAGACAGTCAATTTTCCAATGTGAAGAAGTTATTAGGAGAATCCCACAGGGATCTGTTTTGGGTCTTGGCTCATCTTTACGTCCATAATTGATCTAGAGCTGGTGAGGTAGTGAAATCTGCTTATGATACCAAAATATTCAGCATAGTCAACACTAATTGAGTGTGCAAGGTTGCAAGGAGCTCACAAACAAAAACAGCCAGCTGAAATTCAGTATTAAAGTGCTTGCAGCACCCCAACAGTATATTTACAACAATATTTCCTATTTTAGCAATTCAGTCAGGAAGTAAGCCTTGTGTCAGTTCGGGTTGTTCAAGCACAGATATAATGTCCGTGAATGATCAAGAACACAAAGAGAAGGAACTATTTTGAATGGGTTAGAGAACACAGAGACCATCACCATGAAACCATACAGATGTGGGGTGCATCTGTGCCTGCAATGCCACAGGTGAACCAAAGAATAGAAAATACAGACAAGAGTAATAAAGGTATAAAAAAAAATCTTTAATTCAAAATGAGCTTTGTGGAGAAATGAGAAAAAAAAAAAAGGCAGACCTATGCATTTATAAACTTAATGGAAAAGGTGAATAGAAGGTAATTATTCATTGTTCTCATTATACAAGACCTTGGGGACAACTGCACTGAATGATTAGACAGAGGAAAATACTTTCTCACATACAAACATTTGCCATATATTTCTTGGAGCCATATATAAAAGGACTCAAAAAGCAGTAAAACAAATTCAAGAATTATTACACAAGATGTCCCAGGTGCAACTTTTATCTCAAAAATTCCTTGAATTCAAAACAGAAGGATCATTCAGCACTTGTCCTGCCTTGCTGTTTATCAGAAACAGATAAAGTCTAGACATCTTTGGTCTCTCCAACTCTGCAGATATAACTACGTTCTTCATTTGTGGCAAACACTCTAACTTCACTCCCGCATTCCTTGCTCCGAGTCCTCAACGTGTCCCAACATCTCAAATTGGTCTCCACAAAGAACCCAGCACTCCATGCTGTTCCCAAATCCTATGTCATTCATAACATTTCTTCCCACCCAAACCTCCCAACCTGCGATGGCGCCCATCCATCCCAAACCTTTTCATACAACCCTGAGCTCTTCCCACGCTCCTGCTTCACGTCCCTTAACCCAGAGAACCCTTCCTGGCTGTTAACAGCTCCTCCTGCTCTGTTTGATGAGGCTCAAATTGTGCACCCACAGCACTGCTGTTCGCTACTCTCTGATGCTGAGTTCTGCTACAAGTTCCACTATCCCTGGGGAAGTAAAGCCCCTGCACTTGCTCTCACAAAGATCAAAACCCAAAAAAACCCCTCAGGCAGAAAGCTATTATCAAAAAATGACATGACTCTGGAAGCCAAAAAGGAGGACATAAAGGAGAAGAGCAGGTATAGCTTGTCTCCAGGCAGAATAGGTTATGGTGACTAATTTTCAGAACATTTGCTCCTCTTTTCAGTGCTCCATTTGGGGGGAAAAACATCCTGCGTCATTTACTAACACAAAATGCTCTTCTGAAGTGTGAACGCATAGTATCTTTAACAATCAGGCAATTTATTCAAATGTCTAAAAATGGATATAATAGAAAATTATTTCCTTTCTGTAAGCTTAAAAAAATAAAAAAAAATAGTACACTGAGATTCAATGGTTTCTGTACTGTTGTATCTTATCTTAGAAAGGCTTAAAAAAAACCCTTGAGAACTCCACAACAAGCCTGTAGATGGGTTAGACTTTCGTGTTAAAAATGCTTCTTTTCCAGAAGGCATAAATAATTGCTGGGAGAACGATCGTTAAGTCTCATCCAAAGTCAGTAGGAAGACTCCTACTGACATCATCATACCTGGATCAAGCCCAAGGTTTGTATTATAGCTTAGTGTATTTTTATACTGGCACTGCAATGAATTCCATCAAAAATAAAGTTTTAAAATGTTAAAGGGGAAAGAATAGGTTACACTGCTAAATCCAGGGAAAGTTTGAAATGGATGTGCTTCCTACACGCAGAGTATCAATTCTGCTCTTCTATTCCTGACTGTAAAATCATAAAAGTCCCAGTAGGTGTAAAATTCTTCCCATAACGTCTCCTCTTCAATACATACAAGTCAAAATGCACTCCCTAAACATATTTCCCTTCAGAAACTGCTAGTTAAGTAACAATTCCATCTCCTCTCCTCTTCCTTATCTAACTTCTGTGTCCCCTTTCTCTAGCTCTAAACATTTAAATAGCTTTATACCACTGCTGATCCCTGTTTGATTAAATTTGCAAGACTGTTTATTTCTTGCAGTGATTTGAGAAATAATCTACCAATGGAGGTCTCCACTTCTCAACAGAATATACTTGGGAACACGTGCTCTTTTCTTTAGGGGATAAATCAGTTTTTCAGATGCCACTCCTTAACTCAGGCTGAGAGGCATCCAAATCAATGGTACTGAAATTCTTTGAGGAATTTTCTTACTGCAGGGAAGAAAAGCATTTTTGATAAAACTAGTTGTGCTTTAAGGTGAAAACCTTGACCTACAAACAAAAACTATCACCAGGTTAAAAAAAAACTAATCCAAAATTGATTATATTCCTCTAAGGATTATTAGTGAATTCATATTTTGCACTTTCAAAACAAGCCAGGGAAGAACTGGTGAGCACGTTTACAATACTTGATTAAAACTGTAGAGATGTTATGATAGAAAACACAGGAGTTTTTTCATAGAGAAGAAACAGAGGTGAAATCTCATTCTCCCACAAATGTCAGGTCAGCTAGGATCATGAATCTTGAATTTGAGCATCATTTTTTCTTACAGCATGTCAGATGCAGCTGCTGGAATTGGGATGCGGTAGTTCGTTTGCAATCCAGTACTGGTCATCATGAATTTCAGAGTGGAATGTTGTCTGAGAGATGAAAGACTGCAGGAATAAAAGATTAAGGGCAAGAGGGTGTGAACTCATCAATATTTGTACTTCTAGAGGATCTGAACTGTGGCCACATACTCCTGCAGTGTCACTGTATGTTCCTTAATGTAAACAGCACCTTTTCCCCCCCTCCCTTCCTCGGTGAAAAATGGTGGTAATTATATAAAACTGCATAGCTACCAAGAATTTAATTTTGTGCTTTAACAATACAGAAATTAGGCACCAGCACAACTTCTCTAAATGAGATTCACTTCATTTCCCTGTCTCCTAGACAGAATGCTCCCTCCTTCCAGAATAAAATACACAGAAACTGCAATAGCTCAAGGGAATCCCCTCGACAATGGATCCCCTCCAGAACACGGGCCGATGGAAAGAGAAATGTTGGGAGGCTCCAGATAGCAGCCTGAAGGAAACCCAAGGCATATGCCTGTCCCCAGCCACTTACTCTTTCCCTTTTCGCAAATTTAAATAGAATAAGCTTTCAGCTTACCCTATGTCTACTACTACCTCCTAGTCTTAATATTAAGTTTCTTCAGATGCGGGTTAAACATTTTTCAGCTGGTGAGCTAAAGCACACCTGCAGACCGCAGTAGGATTTGTATCTTTGCTGGTAAATGCAGCAAACTAAGCCCTGTGGAAACACTTGGTGGGTAACGGCATTCCGAGACCAATTCATAACTTGAGCAATAATGCCAGCATACCAAATTATGTCATATTTAATTGCTAGGCACAGAAGTAGAAATATTTTAGTGGAACAGGATTTGTAAATAAGGATTTAAGCATTAGAACCTGGGCTGGCTTTGGAGAAGGACTACTGTTTTGGTTTTTAATTTGACCAAAGCTATTAATATTCTAAGTCTGAAAAATTTCCTGAAAAATTACTGATTGTATTAGTGAAAAAAAAAAAAAAAAGAAAAAAAAATCGAATAAAGGGGATTAATCATCCCTCAGCACAGGAAAGACATGGACCTGGTGGACTGAGTCCAGAATAGGGCCACAAAAATGATCAGAGGGCTGGAACACCTCTCCTGTGAAGACACGCTGAGAGAGTTGGGCTTCAGCCTGGAGAAGAGAAGGCTCTGGAGAGACATTATTGCAGCCTTTGCATACAAGGTCGGGTGGGATGGGGCTCTGAGCAACCTGATGTAATTGAAAATGTCCCTGCTTATTGCAGGGGGATTGGGCTAGATGACCTTTAGATGTCCCTTCCAACCCAAACTATTCTATGGTTCTATGATTGCACTGTATTTTAATTTCTGGTGTCTCAATAAAATAATCTGAAATGCCTATCCTTCCTCCAATAATTAATCTTGCAGAATTTTTTTGCAATGAATATTAATGCCCTTTGCTGATCTGATGTCACTGATATCAGTATTTATTGCAGTTTTTTTATTAGCTCTGCCATTATAATTCACAGAAAACAAGGCACAGCACGAATAAGAAATGCTGTAAATCGTTATAGAAAGCAGAAGCAATCAGGTTTCTATCAAGGCATGCGTTTTTAGGCCCAGTTCTGATGAAGCACTTTATTGTTCACGTACACTAAGCCAGTCTTCATGGTTTAGGTTGGTACAGAATTTCACGTACTTTATCACATCAAAACTAAACTTCCAGATATGTAAATGGATGAAAGAGTGGTCATAATTAAAAAGTGACTTTGTGCTACAATCACCATTGGGTTCCATGGGAGATATGCAACTCCACCTGGAGTCCCACGTCCAGCTCTGGAGCCCTCAGCACGGGAAAAACAAGGACCATTGGAGTAGGGCCAGAGGAGGGCCACAAAGATGATCAGAGGGACGGGACACCTCTCCTGTGAAGACAGGCTGAGAGAGTTGGAGAAGAGAAGGCTGTGGGGAGGCCTTATTGTACCCTTTCAGTACTTAAGGGGGGCCTAAGGGACAGATGGGGACAGACATTTTAGTAGGGCCTGTAGCAATAGGACAAGGGGTAATGGTTTTAAACTAGGGTAGATTTAGACTAGATATAAGGAAGAAATTTTTTACAGTGAGGGTGGTGAGACACTGGAACAGGTTGCCCAGGGAGGTGGTAAATACATCATCCCTGGAAATATTCAAAGATGTGGCTCTGAGCAGCCTGATCTACTTGAAGATGCCCCTGCTCATTGCAGGGGAGGCTGGACTATATGAGCTTTAAAGGGCCCTTCCAACCCAAAACATTCTATGATTCTATATCAAAGTATTTCCCTTTAAGTTATTTGGAGCAGTCTAGGATTACGGTATCACTTGGAGACTGTTCACATTGTTCCAGTGGCCAAATTACACCCACTCCTTAAGAGAAGAAACCTGAATAATAGGTATCTGAGAATACAGTAGAAATGTAAACCGATAAATCTCCTGTCAAATCTAACAGAAAAAGAAATCAAAACCTTACAGGTTTTGGCAGTGCACCTGATTCTATATTAAAAAAAATAAAAATCATGAAATAACACAAATGCAGCTTCAAGCTTTTTAAATAGAGTGAGTTTGTGGTGTTTGAAGACCTTCTTCAAAGACTGGCATTTGTGCCAAGCTTTGTCAACGTGAGCACTGGAAACAACCTTAAAAGCAGCGCTACTGCTTCTCTACCCACATGGAGGTTTATGAGGTTTTTCAGACAGTCATGCCTGCCTCAGATGCCAAACCCATTTGGTTTTTCCATGAGTGAGTTTATCATGATGCTTTAATTATTCCTTAGGTGGCAGGCATAAAAATATAGGGGTGCTTAGCTTAGTGACAGAATTATAATGCAAGTTATGTAAAATTTATTCCCCTTTTAAAATAGAGGAGTGCAAATTATCAAGTAATTGTATGTATGACTCAATTTCATGTATTTATTTACTTACTTACTTACGGGCAGAAAAGAGAGGTGACTGATAAATTTATAAAAACAAAGAAATTATGCTGATATTATTGCCATTCAACAAGAAATTCTACAGAAGTTTAAAGGAAGATCACTTGCAAAACCAGCCTCTTTCCACATCTAACATTGGCAATATTTGTCACACTGATTTCTAGAAAATGTAACTTAGCGTTAGAGAGATTTCACTTAAACAAAACTCTATTATAAAGAGCTTGGTTTATAATAAAGCAGACATAAATTGTAGGGAAGAAAAGAGCAGAAGCCAATATGCGAGGCTGATTAAACATTCTACAGAAGTCAGTTTTATATCATAATGGAGAATCTGCAAGCAAATTTCCATTGCAAATGTCATTTATCTATAAATATTAATGCATACGTATTAGCTACAACTATTTCTTACAGCCACATTAATTTAACTTGCATATCCATGATGCAAATAAAAGATTTTACTATTTTTAATTTTATTACTTGTAAAGCAAGATTTCTGGACATGTTTTATGTAACTACATTATACAATTCACTAAATAAAATTGTAACACCATATGCATAGGATGAAACGTGGGATTCATTATCACAGGTATATTAACACTTCATAGGAAAAAAATTGTGACCGTGTTAAAGATAATAGTAAAACCTAACCTTCAATGAGCAATATTATATTGCTGCTTAAGAATGCTCTACAGATAACTATAATACTATAACACCAGTTGTAACTACAACCATAATACTGGTTGAAGCCCATTCAAAAAGCAGCCTAAAACTTTCTAAGCTCTGCCAAGTGAAGTATGTTGGAGGTGGAATATACACCCAGGGTAAGAGGCAGAAGATCTTTACTTGGCAAGTTTTGTATGAAAAGGGTAAGAATTACTTAAAATGGCATTTCATTCATCCTGCAAAAATACTGTCAAGGGACGGAGCAAAATCATTGCCCAAATTGGTAATGCTCCCCTGTAAGCAGGTAAGAGTGAATAAGCAGCTCTCCTATCAATTTGGGATGGATATTCCCACAGAAGAGAATACCAGAACTAGGACACCCAGCATGAGGGCAGAGAAAGGGAATGAGCATAAAACTTGTCTTACCTGATGTGAGCCACCCTACAGTTGAGCTTATAAACTACATTAGACAGGAAAAAGAAATTCATATTTGGAGCCTGATTCCTCCCATCCTAAAACAGGTAACTAAGGCAGTGGATAAAATCATCCTGTTGCCTCCTTTTGCTGACAATATGGAAAACAGAGATGCTTAATTTTAATTGTCTAAAGAGTAGGTGAAGTGCAGAAAGGGCAGAGCCCTGGCTGTGTATCTGCAACAGCCCAGCACAGATGAATCAGCACTGGGTGGAAATTAAAAAGAATGGTCTATAAGCAATGTTTTGATTAATTTTCCTCATGCATATAAAGAGCAACACAGATAAATTTCATCCCTACCTCGCTACTGAAATAGCACAGTAGCAGGCTGCTCCTTTTTCAGGGTGAAATACCTGAGTTTGCCCCAAACATACGTGGTTGTCATTTTGATCATGCCTAACAGAAAACAAATATAGGAGAGAACCATGGCAGGTTTTCCTAACTGCATGTGGTACGAACTGAACTCCACTGTCACGCTTTGAGAGTTGTTCTAAGTGTCATGTTAACTGAAATCTGAAAAATATGTCAGGTGATCACTTGGCATTGATTTGTGTTCAATTCAGTCTCTTAAAAAGAAAAAAAATAATATATTAACTGCACTCTAGTTATGACATACAATTAATGAATACACTTTTACCTATTTAATCCTTCTCACTGTAGGCTGGGTTTGTAAAAAACAGGCCAATGTACCAGTGATAGAATAATTTACCACTGTTTTAAAATCAAAGTCCAAGTGTTAACATAGTCTTTGCAAATAGCTTAAAAGATGGAAACTCCATATAAATGACAAATTCGTTCCATGCATACTTGGAAAACCCTTGAAAGAAAACCTACATGGACAGCAGTGATCAAAAAATTGAAATAATTCCAGATAAGAACAATTCCTTCAAGCTGAACCAATCAGTTCCATTCCAATGCATAACCACAGCATGATATTCTCTAGATTATTACTTAGTTTTACATTATATGTGGAGATCGCAACCTGGATGAACCAGACTGGTAGTCAGTGTATAAAGTCATATTAACTTGCGTAAGAACACACAGAGTTATTTTTCAGGTGACTGTGGGAAGTGGTGTTAAATATAATTTAATATTTTTTCTGTCATTTATTAACTTTTATTTTCTTAAACTCAGACAGGAAAAAATGAGTGGATTTATGAAAATATTAATATTGATCTATCTGCAAACCAACATAGCTTGGGATAGGCTAAAAATAGAGTATATTGCTCCTGAAAAACTAATAAAATATCAGATAGTGAACTGGTAACCCATAGGGTGGACCCAGTGTTAATACCTGCTAACGTCTCCGTATCACCCTTGGAGGTGATACAGCCAGTTGAAACTCTGCAATTCCCCTACAAACAGGAGTGAAATATAAACTGATTTTATTTAGTGTTTATTCAACTTTTTCCTACCATATCTGCCAGTTTCACTAACTAGAGATATGGGATAGAAACAGCATATTCTGAGAAAAGCTGGGACTACCTGGATCTATGATTGAGGTTAGCATTTTCATATGCACTTTGCCTGCCACAAGTACCGTACTTTTGCAAGTAGCTACTAATAAAGAATTTCCCATTGCCTACACAGGCAATCACTTCCATGATGCAAGAAACTTAAAGTCACAGTCTTAGCTATCTTCTGATAACTTTCTTTAATTCAAATAATTCTACTGCATAAATAACTGTGAAAAAAAATACCAGGGTTTGATTGAATAGTCAAAAATGCAACCGTGGCAAATTGCACCCAATATTCTGTTTGGGAAAATACATAAATGAAGCTATTGCTTTAGGGCAGAAAATGTAATTTTCTTTCAGTATAGAGCATTTAGCATCATGGGATACAAATCTGGCTGATAAACACGTCTAGCCAAATAAAACTGTCATTTCCAGTAAATCTGAATACTTTTAATCAACTTGTTTATCACAACTAGATATTTATTTACTAATTAAAACCTTAAACACAGGGCTTTTAAACTTAATGGAATTTAGCACAGTAGGTCTGTATTCGTTGAATCTGAATCCTATGCTGTTTGTAGTCTGCAGCACTCATGCATGCTGTTGTGAAAGCATCTGCAGGCTTTCATTTATGTACGCAAACTTAAACATTATCATAGAATTGTTTGGGTTGGAAAGGACCTTTAAAGATCACCTAGTCCAAACCCCCAGCAATGAGCAGGGACACCTTAAACTACATCACGTTGCTCAGAGCCCCGTCCAACCTGACCTTGAATGTTTCCAGGGATGGGGCACTTACCACCTCCTTGGGCAACTTGGTCCAGTGTTTCACCACCCTCGTTGTAAAAAATTTCTTCCTTATATCTGGTCTAAATCTACCCTCTTCTAGTTTAAAACCATTACCCCTTAGTCTTATTGCTACAGGCCCTACTAAAAATGTCTGTCCCCATCTTTCTTACAAGCTCCCTTTAAGCACTGAGAGGCCGCAATACAGTCTCCCTGGAGCTTTCTTTTCTCCAGGAAAAATTCTCCAAAGAGAACTCACGAACCTCCGTTTCATCTTCATTATAACAGTTTGATAGAAGGGTAACAGAAGCTCTGAAGATACCCAATTTCTGAAAATACATATTGAGGAAGGTAGAGAGTAGACATCCTATTTGTTCTTGCCCTTATAAAAATGCTGTAATGTAAACTCAACCTTTACTATTCACCAGGGAACTCAACAACAAGCCCCACACCCCTACGAGACAACTTCAGTAGTTCTGTTATCCACAGAAGTGTTTCTTTTTCCTTCAGTCTAGGCTAGATTTAAGAGTAGACAACCTACGTTCTAGTTTACTTAAGCTGAGATGGCAAAAGTTTTTTAGATTCAACTTAGCTAATGAATTTTCCATTTGGGGATGAAATTTTGTCTGTCCAATGATGCTAATAGTTACCTGAAAAACTGAGCTTTTAATACTGGGTTTGGTCCAAAACCCATTACCATCAACTGAAATGTTTCAACTCAGGCTTCTTTATGGAGAATCAAATCTCACTTCATTGGCTTCACAGTAAGCACCATATTTTTTGGTAACTTGTTTTCCTCTCGTACTTTGTTACTGCAGATATTATAAAAAAATGGTTATCTACTGAAATACTACCAAAATAATAGTAATTAAAAAATACTAAAGTATCTTCAGTGTTTTTTTTCCCCTCTCTCCAGTTTTGCAGGACTAGTAAGAACTTGATCCTGTTCGTAACTCTGAATGGCTCTGGTGATTGCTATTTTATCTGGTAAGTTTTTTTAGAGTAACAGGAGATTCTTAAATTAATTCCTCAATTTATTTGGAATCTGCTTTCTGGGATGACTCCGGTTGGTCCAAAGCTCATTTGGCACATTTTGAATCAGTCATAGAATCATTCAGGTTGG
>VYZM01017002.1:9178-28634 GCA_013398915.1 Dromas ardeola
TAGTGGATGTACCTAGTTTTCATTTGCACAGACTCAGTAAACTACTGCTTATTCTTCTGAACTTGTAATTATCTATATCACTGACACAAAAGTATGGTATATATGGGGGTGTTAGGATAAAAACAGTCATTCCAGGTATCCTGTAAACAACAGCATAGGCATCTTAAAAATTCCTGCTACACACAGNTATATATTAGTCCAAGATAATTAAACACAATTCAGAATAAATTTGTAGAAAGATCCTAGAAGGCACGCATGCAAAAAGCCACTGCTGTTTTCATATTGCATAAAACCTACAAAGCCTGTATCTCCATTTTACAAATGTGCAATTTTAAAAACAGGATTACGGTACTGTAACTGCAAAGAATCCTACAAAATTATCCCAATATCCTTTCTGTAGTCTGAAAAAGTCATACCAAGTTGAAAGCTCCGATTCCAAGTTTTACTCCACCTTCAAACTGGTAATAAGTTTCAATTTTGCTTTTGTTCCCCTGAGTCATCTGTAGCACCTGATGACATTCTCTTTTGATGCAGGAAAAAAAAGGAGGGAAGAGGAAACATGACTTAGATATTATATGAAGTATAATCATTACAACTGCTATAAAAATATTTATTTTTATTTTGGAGGCATTAAGGCAACTGCACCAACATTGAATCTAAGTGCTTTCTAATGTCTTACTTGTATATTTGGTAACTTGTCCTAATTTTGAGGCCACCTTTGATAAAGTTGATCATGTTTTCATCCTGGAAGAAAAAAACTAATTGAACAAAAATCTGTATTCAGCTATTACATATAACACATACACAAAAATCTTCCAGTAAAATTTAAATTTATTTATAACTTAACAGTCACTGGAAATATTAAAAAGTTTTTTCGGTTATTAGACATCTCTAAGACTGAAGTTAACACTTCCTTTAAGTTGTCAGGGAAACATTTCTCTGGTGCATGTTACAAAGCTTAAAACTTAAGTCAGAGTTACTTTCAACAGAATTTTCAATGCATATAAATGAAACAAGAAAGCTCTCCACCAGATGGTGCTGTAGGACCTTTTTAGAAAGTTTCGAAATACCGATTCTGACACACACAAGCAAGCCCAGGACCTGGCAGAAGACAAACTAAATAATCCTCTGAACATATAAATTCCCATTGCTGATCAACAGTAATCACATGTACTAGCCAACATACGCGCTTATTAACCTCTAGAAAAATCAAAGTAAAGCCACAATGCAATAACCATCAAAAATAAACTCCCAAAAAGCAAGATGGTTAACAGCTCAACAGGACAGAATTTTTTCTCTTAGAATTCACATATAAGGGAAACATGTGGAGGCGTTTCAGAAAAGCACATTTAAATACTTGGGGACGGCGTATGTGATGTGGAAGTGAAAAAGAACAAAAACAAAAAAGCGTCAGAACTATTAACCAACAGAAATTCTGGCTTCCATAAAAGGGTCATCTCAATCAAGACCTCAATTGTTTTCTCTGCAAGACTGAACACCCAAACTCAAGTGTTTCAGTACAAGCATTCTTGCTACCTGTTTCTGAACGGCTGCATTTTCATTATCATCATCATCTTCAGATGAATTAAGGCCAGTCAAGAATGAAAAATATGGGGTATGACAGCAATCAGCAGAGCAGGGTATTCTGGTCAACAGCAATAGATCCCTGACATGATGGATAGTGAGGTGCTGCTTTAGAGGAAGTACACCCCTAAGGTTGGTTTTGGTTGTGCTTTTTTCATTTTATACAGTCCTAAATTCAATAACTGTTTAAAAATTATCTTCATGCTTAAAAAAAAAATAGCAAACTCACAAAACAAAAGAGGGTTGTTTCCATTTGGTTAGTAAAGGAGAAAGTCAGTTATAGGCAAGACTGGCATTCCATTAATAATATTTCCTGACACTCAAAGTACTACATTAAGTGGTTTATAAAGCTTTGCCAAATTAACTTTTTAGGTCCACCTGATCTTAGTATCTTTGTGCCTCCAAAGGGATTATCTAAAATACATTAACTAAAAACATTAGTAAAACACTCACATACATAAAAAAAACAGTAAGACTAACAACTCCTGTTTTCAGGAATCAAATTTGAAATCGGATTTGAAAACACAGTAGTATGAAGTCCCTGAACCACAAGCTAAACAAGAAGCTCTACACAGTATTAAACAGCAGATCTTTCTGTGAACTGTATTATTACCTCAGCAAAGCTAAGGAATGCTCATTTTATAACCATTCATTACTATTCTGCTCCTGACAACACATGAAAAGTGCATGGAAAGTGATAACGAATGGGAGATAAGCATGCATGAGTTGAAGTTTTGTTAGTTGGGAAACATTCTATCCTTTCTGTGCAAAAAAAGACTTGCACTTTCAAACAAGACATTTCGTCATACTTGAACATCTTTTTAGACAAGTGCTGGATGCTGTAAGATATGATATAAGTCACTTAAATGTACCATCTGTATAAGACTGCAATATACCTTTAGTTTTTGGTTCCTGGGTATCAATAACATCACTGGTTATTCATATAAAAAGAGAAGAAATACCATACTTTCAGTCACTGCCATGAAGTGACACTCATTTACTAGGAAAAAGTCTGTTTTTTAAGTAGCATACCTACTGTGGGAATGGTATTTTACAAGTACTAACATCTTTCCTTTAAACTGCTAACTGAAATACAGAATAAACTACCAACTTTACCTGTACGAAGGTGAGAGCTGCTTTCTGTAGTAAGCATTCAGCATAGCAGATTTCAGCATGCATTTCCTCTATATAAGAAAGAAAAGTTATTTACTATCAGCAAAGTTATTGTCAATAGTCTCTTTTTGGAATAAATAGAACAAATAAAATGCTGCCAAGAAAATAAAAAAAAAACAAACAAGATTATGCTGTTGCTGTTTTGATGACTTATGAAGAATAGCTGCAATACACAAATCCCAGTAGAGGTAGTAATTGGAAAGCTAAAAATAATCTTCTATTTCAGTTCTGCTCAGACAATACCTTTGATCTTCCAGAGCTGACTTCAGACTAGGGCAAAAGCTACTTGTCATTCTGGTGGATGCTCTCCTGTACTTTCTATTGATCCTAAGTTTAAATATCAGACTACAGCAACTAGTTCTTCCAACCCTCCTTCCATGTCTTAGAAAAAACTTTTACAGGTGAATGCTAACACTCACTGTGGTTCAGGCTTTTTCTAAGCCCGGTAAGACTCTATGAACAGGTTTTCACCAAGTCACGCTCAGCAAAACGGAAGTACCAGGTGGACTTTCTGTCCTCATGCAGCACTACGGTACATTTGACTTAACACACATGACACGAGTTACTCTGCACCCATGCTGCAAGACCATCCACATGCACAAGGCTGCTATATGTAGAGTGCACACATGGCGAGTTTGACATGTCCAGTATTAAAGAGGATTCTTTTGTGTCAGGTTAGGAAAAAAAAAGCATACTTGATTCTGCCCTAATCAGAAATAGGAGATCAGCATTTTCACAGCCATGAACAATGTACTGATACCATTTCCCAAAACACCTTGAGGCAAAACAGACAAGCACAAAACTTGTTAATACATTCAGGTTCCAATGCAACTAATGATAAGGACTTACTCCACAGCACTGATATTAAACTTCTGGGATCTGTCTTCAGTTAAAAAAAAAAAAAAGGAGGAAATCCCTTTTCACTACTATAATGCATTGTGAAAGGCATTCCTTTCTTAATTCATGCACGTTCAGAGCCAAAAAAAAAAAAATTAGGCTGAATCCCACATTTTGAGTCACTTTGCATTCAAATTAAAAAACCACCATATAGGTGGTTAAGTATATGGTCCATATGTATATGGTCGGATGCCAACGTGTACGTTTAAGCTTTTTTCACTTAGTTATTTTAGTTTTATTATAAACCACTTACCTTCACTCAACTGATCCGCTGACTGTTTAGAAACTAGATTGGACAAGGATTCCACCACTGTGTTTCTTTTTCTGAATCTAAATCAGTTGTATGCAGAAGAAAAAAAACCCACACAGCATGAGCAACATTTCAACACAAATTTGAACTTAAATTGTTTACAGTTCTTAAACACTTCAAACCACAATTTATAGACACTCTTAGTAAAGGTATGATTTGCCAGTAGTTGCAATTCTTTGAGTAGTCTAATCGTGGCCACTGGTATGCATCTCGGCTCAGAAGCCTATCCAGCCTTGATTGATGTTGCAAGCATGCATTTAATCTACTTTAGGTGTACAATAGCTTCCACTCAACTTCCACCCACCAGCTGCAGAGGTCTCTCTGACTCTGGGCAAGCCATTTGAACTGGACTTGAAAGTTTTATGAATTATTTTTTTCCATTTCTTAAACTTGTGCTCAGAATTAGAATGAAAAAATCAAAAGGAGCTCTAATACTTCAGTATCTTTTGGCATTTTATGCCAGATATGATGCCAAGGTCACATATTCGACTTCAACAGATCTCAACTGTCCATGTTATAAACTGCTAGTTTATTTTAGTATGACATTCCAAAAATGAATTTGTTACTATTTACAAACAACTCAGCTTTATGAAGAAGCTAAAGAAACAATTCTACATTCAGAAAAGGAACGTATTTTCTAAGCCAGGAAGTCATTAATTACAAATACTCAGCATTAGCTTATCAATTGTTCACAGTATTCTGCACATTGAAAAGCACAGGATCCTGACAACAAGATTATGACACTACAGATTAACGTAATGCATACCAAAAATATGCTCAATTAAGGCACATGTAGTTCTGGCAATTCTTCACCTTTAAGTGTTTGATTGCCTTTATCTCACATTTTTATGAGTTTTGTGACAGACCAGAGCAGAGCACTTATGCATAGAAGTCTGTACCCTGCAGAGAGGGCAGCCCTTATTTGAAACTATCTGAAGTACAAAGAGGCACCTAATTTTCAGACATACTAAACATCATAGTTCAGATGAAACTGTGAATCAATAGCAAACCTGAAAAAGAGGCAGAAACTGCGGACCCTTTATTTTCTGCAGGTAGTACCTGATAATTTCGTCCCTTTTCCTTTTCTTTTGTTATTGTTAAGGAGGTCACGTTAAATGTCTAAACATTTGGAGGCAATTTCTTTGGAAAACCATTCATGATAAATTATGGTTTAACCAATATAATAAAGAACAAGTACAGCAGAATAAAGCACTCACTTCTGTTTCTGTCGGAGGCTTGTTAAGCACTTCAGCTTTGACAATCCGTTTTCTAAGTTTTTTTTAATTAAAAAAATAAAGGTCACTAATAACTTCTACTTTCTACCCTATTTCATTGCTGTTCCAAGCAAGACCAGAAGCAAAACATTTGCATCATTCTTGATGGGAATAACAGCCCTTTAATTTAAAGGTAACAAAACACTTATGGTCATAACAATAATTTTAAAATTGCTTGGTTTTAGAAGAAACTTCAGTACAAGCTATTAAACTACTAGGGTCCACCTTTGAAAACAAATTTAAAAAAAAAAAAGTATTTTCATGATGAAAGGGAAAATTCAAAATATGGAGTTTTTAAATTCTTGATCCCCATGGAAAACGAAAAGTCACAAATTGAAATAGCTCAGGCAGTTCAATGATGTAGTGTCAGCTCATGTGTAGGTCTACAGAGCCAACCAGCCACTTACCAACTTCAGAGGCTACGCATGCCCAGACGCAAAAACTCGTCTTTTTTTCCCCCCAATACTAGGAAATATACCCTTACAAATAACAATTGGACAGCAACAATTACTCCGCCCTTCCAGATTTACATTGCTATCACACTGACAATAGCCTGCTTTGAGAACATACAGACAGCTGGGGTATCTTACAAAGAACATTTACTGGCTTAAGTATCTCATAAATGTTCATTGCTTGAGCTTACCTTTGGCAGGTTTGCAAAGCTTCCTTCATTGTAGAAATTCCCATTTGTATATCCTGCTGTTCAAAGGTCATAGCAGCTTGCATAACTAAAATAGTGCTGTACCCAAGGGCATGGTACATACTATCTTTAGACCTAGGGCAAACATATAAGTCTTGTGCATTTAAGCAAAACTTTAAATTGCAATACAAAATTAAACGCTGAGATACTTGCCTTAATTTGTGAAAAGAAAGACGAATAAAGTAGGAAAGTAATGAACATGGGAATATAACCTAGCAAGTATCATCTTCCACTGGGTGCTACACATCTGCCTCCACAGGATACTGTCACAGCAAGTTCCAGAAAATATCCAAACTGGGTTACAGCAACATTCACACTTAATTATATGCCATTTATAGTCTGCTGGTATATCTATTTAATTTAGCTAATTAAGCTTTGACATAAATACTCGTCTGTCTGCTTTCACTTAACATAAGAAGTAAGGACATCCTCTAACGTTACTACTTGATCCAAAGATAAAAAAATCCGCATTTGTGTCACAAAAAAGCCAGTACGCATATGCTCAGTCATGCATAAAAGGCTACACTGAAGCAGCCTGGCTTTCACAAGAATTACATGATGAAAAAAAAAGAAGATTGCTGTTGGAAAGAGGCTACTGGAGGTCATATAGTCAAGCCTACCATCTGCAGCAGCATGATTGTCAGCTTTACATCAGGCGAACTCAGGTTTTGTCTAACCAAGTTTCAGAAGTCCAAGAAATGATGACTGCATACCCCTCTGGTGGCCTCTCTGGTAGTACTGTACTATCAACGTACCTTTTCCTAATGTCCAATTTGAACCTCCTAAGCCTCAGCTTGTGGTGACTGCTTTTTGTTTTACCATTTGCCACTATGGAGAAGGATGTCTCTGCCTTTGCAATTTTCCCTCAATAGCTCCAGACCACTATTAGATTAATCACAAAGTCTCCTTTTTGCCAAACTAAAACAAACCCAGCTCTCACAATCTCAATGAGTCATAAATTCTAGTCTTCTAGCCATGCTGCTAGCCCTCTGTTGTACCCTCTCCAGTTTCCTCAACTTTTTTTTTCCCCTTAAATCAAGAAGCCACACGCCAAATGTAGTTTTCAAAGACAGAAAATTTTAGCAGAGTCAAAGAAGATAGACCCTTGGGCTAAGTGTTTATTTCTTAAATATATCAACACCGTCCCTAAAATTTTTACATTATTTAAGGACTTAAGTTTAACTTTCATTAAAAGGCTATTTTTCAGTAGAACAATTGGGCTTGTTCTTTTTTAAAGGTGTCTTTTTGTTTTCTTGCTAGGCTAGGCCCTCTTTTGCACATTATCTGAATATGCTATATAATAAGCTCAAAGTCTGTTAGGCAACTGGGACTCAAAGCATCAAAACCACGGAGACCTACATAACAGCCACCCAGACTGCCTCCCCATGCAGTCACAGGTAAACTAGGTTTATCCTACAAACCTTTCACCATTCTTTAGTTCCCCACACCTGCACTGCCATGCTTTTCTTCTCAGTGGAGCAAAGGCAACAGGAGGACAAGAAGGATTAGTCAGAATATCAAAAGGTGAGCTTTAAGGGTAAACACTACTGTGACTCAAATGTAACATAAAAAGCAACAAAAAGTATTCTGGAGTTTTCTTCCAGCTTTGTTGTCTTGTCAAAAGCAGTTCCATTCTACAAATTCTCAAAAAGGTACACTGGATAAGGTCTTGCTCCCCTGCTTTTTCCCTCTGCGTGAGGAAAGACAACTTAAACTCTAACAGAAAAAGTTCTGTGCTTCATTAACAGGTTTTGCAGTGTCTTAAAGTGAAACAAGTGCACTAATAAAACCCAAAGATACTACAGACAAAAGGGAATAAATAAAAACTACTATCTTCAGAGGCCTTACATTAATCTTCAGCTACCAGATAGCATACTTTACACTATCTGTTTACAGTGACTTCAGCAAATAACAGGACCTTACCACGGACGAAGTAGTTCCAGGGCTTCAGAGAACTTATTGTTTAGAAATAAGTTCAGTGCCATTGAACATTCTTCCAGAGCACACTTGAGATCCATCTTGGATGCCCTAAAAAAAAAAAGATTCTTAGCTTAGTCAAACTGTAAATATAAACAAAAGAGTAAAAGATTTTTTTTTCCTTATACAACACCGGAGGTCTTTTACAGCAATTTTATTACTTGTTTTTAAAATCTAGCTTTACAAAAGCAAGTCCTACGCTTAACACTTTTCCCATGCTACATGGGTATGCCCTCTTTGCTTATTCAAGTGACGTTTATGGCTTCATCCTCCTTTTTTTAACCGTCAAGATGCAGCGGAGTCATTTTTACTGCTACTTATATAACACAAATACTGAAAACGTATCACTGTGTCCAAGTTCTCAATTCTCCCTATCTGTACAAATGCAGTTTCAGACTCTGTATTCAGGTTTAAATCTCAAGAGAGATGACAAAACAATATTTTTGTCTAAGAAAACAGTAAACAGACACTCACTCTGCAAACAGCTACGTCAAAAATAGTCCTGTCAGAAGCCTGCAGCTATGCCAGAAGCTTTTGTTCTTCCTAATTCGCTTCACGAAAAATCACTTGCGCTTGCTTAGGAGGAAGCCACCTAACAAAACTGCTACCTCGGCCCGTTTTGTCTGAAAGACTCAGAAGCACTCACAAATCGCTCCTTGGGCAGAACTGGTGACAAACTGGACATTCGTGGTCGTGACAAATACCTAGAAGCTACACAGCCTTCAATGCGCACAGCTGGATCGGGAAAAGATGATCTGTCTACAGCTTTAAAACCACAGGTTTAGGCTCTATAATGGGCTTTATCCAAGTAAGGTTAAGTAGTGGCAAGCAACAGATCATGTCAGTGAGATGAATAGTTAAGTGCTGACCAGAACAGAAGAACCCTGAAGGAGGAATTTAAGAAGAGAAACAAGAGAGGACTGCAGCTGCTCTGAAACTGACAGTAACACACACACAAACAACAAACCAAGAAGAAGGGGGACACAAAAATACAACTGGACAGGTTTTTACACAGATTCATCAGCTTCCATTACCCTCCTCCTCTCTCCACCAAAGCTTTAAACACATTGGCCCTGGTTTTTGTAACCCTTCTGGGGCAGAAAACTGGGATAAGGCTAGATGATATCCCCAAACTCTTTTTCAGTTTTATTTTCTGTCATTTTTTAGTGGCAGTACTTGCAAATTTCACCTTTTGTAGAAAAATAAAATCTCTACTTCAATATTTGGCAACTCTAGACATTTATTATTGAACATACCAAGAGGTAAATCCTGCCCTTCGTAATGGTGAATTGGTGAATTGCCCCAGCAGTTTTACCACCAGACTGTTACTAACAATTTTAAAGACAATTTAAATACCTTTATTTTCTCCCATACTGGGATTCAACTTGATTATGAGGCATACCATTTTAAGATTTAAGTAGTTTCACATAGCAAACCCCTACAGTTCTTAAAAGCCAAAGCATTTGCAGCTCATTACTGTTAGCCGCTCATTAAGCCTTCAGGTCCTTCGGCTGTGCACAAGCTGAAGAAAAGGTGGTATTCTCAATGCAACCTGCTGCCCTTATCTCCAGCTCTCCAACAGAAGCACCACTGTCACACCAGCAGAGAAGGGGCACCGTGGCGACCCAGTCACCCAGAACAAGTCCTGCCAGCAAAGCAGCCACCTCTCTTCCCATGTGCGCAGCGATCCAGCCAGCCCATCACGCCCCAGGTTTCATCCCAATATCTGGTCCTCTGTGAGGGCCTGGGGAACGAGCACTGCAACACAGCCCATGATTGCCCTGCTACACAGGGTATAGGTACCCAACTCTTTATTAGCCTGCTACTGGAGAGCAAATCTACATTTGTGTTCTCTTCATTGCTGGCCTATGTCACCAACAATATGCCAAACATTTATGCTCTCTCACTTAAATACCCTTAAGCCAGATACCTAAATTGCCTTCCAATTTTCCTAAAAGTACTTCAGGGAAGTTATTGTTCAGCAAGTTAACTTAGGTCTACGTACAAACACACAAACCCCAACAACAAATAAAAATCCATCAGATAAAGCAATAGCAGTGTCTTTTCTCCTCCTACAGGGAGACGAAAAAAGTTAGGATTTTGTTGTTGTTTATATACCACTCTTTATAGCCCAGACTGCACTGAAAAATATAGAACATAAAGGTACATTTTATAAGGCATTTCCATTAATTATAGAAACATATTATGGTATTTTATTTTTATTCAGAAAACTTCACATTGTGTATTTAAATATAAACACACTGGTTCTATTATAAACCTTAGCTTTGAGGCTACTTTAAGTGAAGTGTCACAATCGAACTGTAAAAAAGTGGAGGTGGTTGTGTGTGTTTTTTTTTTCATTTTCAAAGTCCTAAATCTTTTCGTATATAAGACTGTGTGATTCACCTTTGCAAGACAGTTGATAATCAAGGATATTCAATGACAGAAATACATCAGAGTAAACCCATAGGTTTATTTTTCAAATTTCCTCCACTACTCATACTACCTCAAAAGTTTCTGAAACACACCTCTCAACGAAAAATTGAGAAAGAGGAAAAAAAAGTAGTAGTAGCATTGTTCCATGATGGTTACAAAATGAGACACCATTTTCACTATGAATTCAGGATTATGCACAACTTTTGGTTTCCCCTTTTAACACAGTTTGCTTAATCTCTTTGATTTTTTTTTTCTTTCTCCCCTCTCTCTCAGACACTCCAACTAATTCCTTCCATTTGGCTCCTCCTTGATGAGGGGAAAAGGAAAGTGTTATGAAGCATATAAATTTTTATCAGAAAGCAGCAGTTTGCTGTAGGTCACTTAGGGTTTAAGAACTTTCTTCTTCATGTTTCAGTGGACCCAGCTTTTTATCTTTATGATGCTACTTACGCTGAAATTAACAGGGGACTTTGCACTTCTCAGATCTAACTTCAACGATCTGTGAAAAAGTAGAACATCTGACATTAAATTGTAAGTGCAAATCATCACTTCATGCTCCTATCTTGCATTGATTTGTAGGCTAAAATGCAAATTGCCTTACAAGTCTAACACAGAGACACCTTCCACCATTCCTTCCTGAAAAATGAACCCATAGACCAAGAAAGCCACATAGGAGACACACAGAATACTTCTGTCTGCTCACATCGCAAATTCACACCTTTCATTCTTCAGTTTCGGAAAAAAACACCCCAACCTATCAAAGCCAATCGCAAACTCCTTTTGCACATTCTAGCTTCTAAATCTAGAAGACAAAATAACCTGGCTGAGCAGTTACTTCGTATACCTGCCAAAGCCTCAGCCTGTGACACCTCTTCATACCTCCAAATTAAAGGTCTTTCCAGAGCCTGGATCAAGAGAACCACAAACTCTAAATTACGAAACATCCCGCCTCTTTGGCAAAAGAATGGACTCAGCAGTTCACACTAAATCTGCTCAACCGGTTAAAGGTTTCCTGTTAACAACAATCATCAGAAATAAGTATTCTTAAGATCCTACAGTTTCTACTCAATAAAGCAAAATTAAAATACTCATCAAAACAAATATGATGAGAGCAATTGTATTTTACTGTATTCAGAATCTGAATATGTAAACAATTCTGTCCAAATTAAAATATTTATACAACCAGTCGAGAAATGTACATATTTACGTGTCCTTCAAATGTTTTAAGTAGTATGCCCTCCAAAGAACAGTGGTAAGAAATAAAAAAAGATTAATTTATAATGACTGAAAGTTTTTTTTAAACCACTCGATTTTATTAGCTAATTCCATGAGTACCATCTGCTAACAACTTAAAAAAAAAAATAAAATTATCTAGTTAGAGGATGGTTTGGTTTTTTTCTGGTACAGAATCTCTCAGTAACATGCCATCACCACCACTGTGTGTTCCCATCCTTCTATATCCTCATTCCACACTTGCTTTTTAGGAAACTACATTTCAGTACATGCCTGGTTAGATTACACATTCTATTTACTCTGTTTTTAGAAAAAATGGCTAGCTGCTTTCAAATAATTTCTCAAGAAAGAGGAAAAACAACGGGAGAGTTTTCCTTTTTGAATAGCAAATCTGCAGTGATTGCCTTAAAAAAAAAAGATATCCAATGATCAAAGTTGAGACCTACTAGATGGCAAGAATGAGTTTTTACTCTGCCATACTTGCGCACCACACTATTTTGTGACTACCACTGACACAGTGCCCTGTTCCTGCAGCCATATTAAGTGGGGGGGGAATCTTTAAGATTGCAGGGGACAGATGGACCTCTGGTCCCCTCCTCTCACAACATTTTTGCTAACTTTGAGGTGAGCGAAGAACTCTGTGAACTACAGGAAGAGAAATGCCCAACAGGAGGCAATGACCTGCTACACAGAGTATGGAGGAACTATGAATGGTCATCTGAAGTAAGAGAAATATGAGAATCGCAAGAGAGACACGTATAATCACACAGTTCGTGAAAGAATCTGAGGGGAGGTGGATCATTCATAACGGCAGGTAATTTAACAACTGATCTCTACTTTATTCACTTAGTTGTAAAATACTTGCGTTCAGCCTAGAAAGAGTAAGAAAGTTTCCTACCACTTCATGTGAAAAGTAACAGCAAATAAATAGATTAAAGTATTACAGTGTCCCACTCCTGTACCATTTTTCTGAATGCAAGGATCAAGATGAAAGGGCAATGTCCTGTTTCCACTGCTTCACTAGGCCTCATCTCAGTGAAAAGAAACACATTTTCTGTATTTGTATGCTGTAAATCTGCACACTTCCTACCCTGCAATCAGCAACTGCTGGACTTCCTTTGGAAGGAAAAAATCCAATCATTATTTTATAGAACATAGCCATGGACATGCTGGCTTTTTAGCTGTTATCAGAGACGACTGTTAGCCATCAGGCTCCCAAACGCCATCATACCACCGACTCTAGCATCACCAGGGTACGTACCAATATTTGTGAAATGATTCCATAAACAAGGTTCCTCAAAACAGAGTCCTGGCACCTTGTCAAAACTATCTTTTCCAGATCGCTCCAGCACATTGCTGTCATGTTCTTTTCCTGTTTTATAGACTAGTTCCCGCTCTGGTGCTTTTATGTGTGACCAAAGCCTGCAGGGAATGCAAACAGTATTCTTTACGTCAATAGATTTACCTGCTCCTGATATCAAGCAAGGTTACGAAATTATTCTGCCACCTCAGATATAAAATTTGGGAAGCCAGTTTTCTCAGACTCTTATTTCTGATAAGTGAATCACATCCCCTACCAAAGAGTCTCACTCCTGTTTAACTACTCTTCACATATACTTTTTTACTGTTTTCCTACATCCTGCAGCAGAGGAACATAACCAGAAGGAATCACTCCAACTCAGATTCATAACTTGATACCATAACAGTCAGAAGAAAGGAGTATACTGACTCAGAAGCAACTTGGCTATCTTCGCTGGCAGACAAGGAATACTTCTACGCAGAGGCTCAGAAAAAGTACATTTCCTCCTCTCCTCCCAAAACATCACAAACCAATTTCTTCAGCAAGTTAGCAGACTGATGAACAGCTCAGTGAACAGTGCTGACTCACACTCTCTTTCTGACTCATGTTTTCCTCCTTCTGACTCAGTCTTGTTTTGGCAATCTCAGTTTTTTCCCTACCTCCACATACAGTTTCCTAGAACTGACAGAAACATAGCAAATTTTATCACCTCAGATGAGCATATGCTTTAATTTATCCTGGAGTAGACTAAATTAACATCACTTCAGTGAAATTACTATGCATTTTACACCCAGTGAACACAGTTCACTCCTAAACAAAAAAAGGAAAAGAAAGATGTGCTATATTGGGTGCTACGCAAAGATTACAATGTCACATTACGAGGAGAGTAAGAAGTCTAGGTACTTTTAAGAATACCTCTTCCCAACACAGAGAATTTTTTAAAGTTATCTTCTCACTTCTACGTCATTCTTCTTTTATGAAAAAAGAATAAATGTTTTGAATTCCAGAAATAGCCTATGTATCAATGGCTTGGTGCTGAGCTACTCATTAAACTGTTCCAATACCGTCAGGATATACTGTCCATAAGGAAGTTATTAGCAGCTTTAAGTAGGGTCTTCTAATCAACTACTTCAATCTGCGACAGAAACAAAAAATAAGAATCCTAACTTGAAAACCCTGAGATGTATTGGAATATTCACTGTTAGGATGATAATCCTCCAGATGTACACAAAGCAAGAGCACTAGTCATTTAAAATGTCAAAACAGTTTACAGCTTATTAAGCTGCTTTCCTTTTATTTCCCCTATAGACTAATTAAAAAAGGAGCATAACTACTAGCCTAAAACAAATGAAAAAAGTTATTGCTCTGGTATTTAAAAGAAAGTTATTTAAACAGGTAATGAGTTAAACAATATCACCTATCGGTCCACATCAGGAGTCAGTGTAAAAGCATTCCTTAAAGGCAGTTACACAGCTCAAATTAAGTATTAACTTGGTACCACTCTGCTGTCTTTGTATCTCCAAAAGATTTAGGCAGCTTTTAATACAATCACCCCTCGTGCAATGATCTACCAACTCATCTCTTGAAAAGGGATTCAGGAGCTTGAAACAGAATTGCAGAAGAGTCTATCTTTAATCTACCTATATTTGCCACATTTTAAATCATGTATTTAGGACTGAGTTCCACATCACCTTATTAACATTAGTTGCACTTAAATGTGCAAGCAGTACTTTGCACAAATAGGGACCCCAGAATTTAGTTTCTGAACTTCTAAAACCATTTGTTGCCTCTTTTACAACACAGCCAAAATAATCAGCCTCATCTGATAAACAACATTTCATTGCCAGCAACTTGGTTTCGTACAGCTACTGTTGTTGCTAACAGAAGTCTCACTGGGCTACAGTTACTGAAAATATTTGAAGCCATTAGTGGGAGCAAAGTAAAACTTCTTGAGAGGGAAAAGAAAAAACACAAAAAAGTTAAACTAGTGATAACAATTCAGTTTTAAAATATCCATATTAAGATGCACATCTGACAAACAAAAGGAGCGAAAGTAAGGTCTTTAATAATTGGGAGGGTGCCATTTTGATGATAAGGATCAAGAAAACAAAATACACCACATCTAAGAGAACACTTTCCCAAGAAATAACTACTTTAGCAAACAAGTGACCCTTAACGCTTACAGAAGCTTCATCAGAAGAAGAATCTTTTAGAGGCATTTATTTGCTTAAACTCAAACAAAAACCATTCTGGGTGTCAACCACAGTATCAACAGGTAGGGAAGCAAGAAAACACTATCTGTAGCACTCTTTTGAGTAACATATATGCAGGCATTTGCTAGAGCATTTACTTCCAAAGTTAATGCTGACAAAACAGCATTAAAATATATTGTTCTCAGGCTGTTCTTCTTAGCATCTTCTCTGCAGGAATATACTGTCAAAATCAGATACTCACTGTCGCTATTCAGAATGTTTCTACACTTTCTGAAGTATTGTACTAATGAATATCTGTTTATGTTCTACCACATCAAAGAGAGTAATTATCTTGTCACGCATCTCAAATAGCCAGGACACGACTTCTTAATGGTAAATAGCAGCTGATCCTCACCAGAATCCACTCAATAGCTCCATTTTCTTGGCTAGTTGGCTCAAGGTATTTTTGAATGCCGCTCTACATTAACAGTGTCGATCCCTTGCAATGTCCAAGAACAGTGGTGATTCTGATGCTTTTTAGCTGACGGGATTTCTTCCCCACCCTCCCTTATTGAGGGGACTACTGCGCAGGCACTGAGCTCTGTGCTTCTGTGCTAATGTCTACTGCCATGCATACTTGGCACAGAACAGACTTGAGCCTTCAATAGAGTCCTGGGGGACTGGAACCCACCGTCTCCCTGGAAGATTCTCCCAGGCAAGATAAAAAGCTGTACTCAAACTACAGTATCAAAGGTCACAGTCTACAGCTCACAGAGACATCATTGATCATCACTTTATGCTCATACCTTGCACGGCTTTACATGCCAAATTGTACTTGATGCCCTTTTGGCTGGCCTTACCATTTAGCAAAGATACAAAATATTAAAAACAGCCACCAACCACGTGTTAAACTCCAATGACCCAGACACTCTGTGTCACTGCAGCACAAAGGCTTTCTGTCCCTGGCGTCCTTCTTTTTGCTATGTTTTTAATTTTGAACTATGCCTCAGATTAGCCGTGTGTCAGTACATCAAGGACACTTCCATTCTTAATTTTGCAATATTTAACAGTCATGCTTTAAGAAGGAGGAAACTGGAAATAAGCAGATTCTTAGCTCTTGATCCCTACCAGTCATTTTCTATTCAAGCATAGGAAGTCCTGTAGTAGTTTACTACTGCTCCTCTCTCTTCAGTCTCAGTGAAGGGAAAATACAGTCATCCTGTACTATGATAGAGCCACTTTCTGCCTAGCCCTATAAAAAAAAAAAAAAAACAGTACAGAAACCTGAATTCTTATTTTCTTCAATAATTTTATCCTTCACCAACGTATGCCAATTCCTCTTGTGATTCAACACCTTGTCTCTGTATGCTGTCAGATTATTCCAGTAAGGTTTAAGTAGAAAAAGCAAACTAGTGTCTCTGTCTATGAGTAACAGGTAAGAAACACCTCTACCTTCTCTGGTTAAGGAAGCATCACTGAAGTAGGAAATGGTCCAAACTAGATTTCACTAAGGGACAACGTTATCTGCTAGCACTTTTATCAATCCCTTGCACAGGGATTGTTGCAACAATTGTGTTGCAACCAAGTTGCAACACAAGTATAAATCTCATCAGGTAAACAGTAAGACGGTTTGTAGGGATACCACCTACCTACCACAGAGCCGCAGGTGGCACCGCTCCTCATTACATATACCCTCCAACAGTTCCACGGCATGAAGTGACAAATAAGCCTATCGCCAAATCCTACTGAGGTATTTTATGTTTAAGATAGTTCAGAGATGGGTGGCTGAAGGCTTACATGGTCCTTGGCAGTAAAATCCACAGACTTACATACCATGAACATTGGGAAGTGTTCATAAAACCAAAGAGAGTAGCTTTCTCGTTATGTTGTATTTTCTTCTTATTGCAAGGGGCTACTCCTAAAACTCACAAGTGTGGGACTTCTGTCTGGCTTTGTTTTGTGGTTTTGTTTTTGGTGTGGTGTGAGTGTTTTTTAATAAATACAAGCAGAGATGCACCACTTTCAGGAACAATTTCTGTATCAAGTTTGAATCTGAGGAAACCTCATGAAAGCAGAGCATGGATCATTCTCTTTGAGAACTACTGACCTGAGTAAGGAACTGCACATACCCCTGACACCCACACCATGCTAGTGCTGGCGCATGCCTTTCAGTATCTTGCTGGCTAGGTACAGGAATCAGGCTCTGAAAAAGCAAGGTGCATTAGGCAAGCCTCCACGAGGCTGAATTTTATTCTTCCATCCGCATGCATGCTATGCATTCCTCCCACCTGCAAAGCAATTCAAAAAGGTGGAATCAAACTAAGTAACCTTTCTCACATTTAGATGTTTCTTGCAGCTAAAAAATTAAAGCATGATAAATCCTTTACATTAAAGGGGTCACAGTGCTTTTAAATTGCCAATCACTTCCAGTTTATGAACAAAAAGGATTCTTAACCTGATGTGTTAGTTTAAAAATACTCATGGAAAGATAAGACCACACGATCAATAGTTTCTTCTACCGTAAGAAGAACTTTTTGCAAACCATTTTACCATTTCATCTAAAACTCACGATTTCAATGCCACTTACAACCACACAAGAGAAAAACCTTAAGTCATAAGGCTAGAAGATTGAAATTATTTCCAACTTAAATAAATCCCTTCCTATCCTAGGCTATTATCATCATTAATATAGAAAGTCTACAAACTACAGCTATCAGTATAGCAAATGCTAATTTTTTTTTGCCCATATAGTAAATCCACTAGTCACAGTTTACCTTCACAGAAAATTCTGCATTTATTATGCACACATCCCTTTTTATAAGAAGCATGAATTTCATATAAATAAAACTGTGTGTGTGGCTTACATATTCCTTGGAGATGTTACCAGCTTATAGGAAGCATTGAAAAAAGTTTAATGCTGATGCAAGACAGGCTTGATAAAATAATTCCTTTGAAGGCGTAGTGTCTTCACTGTTTCAGAACTTCACCAACGCATGCTGCAGTGTGTGTGCTAAACATTCATTTAAGGAAACCCAACTGGCAGCAAAAATATCCAGTGCTGTGCCAGCCAAATTTGCAAGCAGGCAGAAATTACTCTAAAAGCTTACTATATTACAATCCATTCAACAACAAGCAGTTTTTTAAAAACCAACCAACAAAAAGAATCAAAAAGCCCCACCCAAAACTACACAATACACACACCTGCCCTAACAATGGTAATTTCATTTAAATTATATTAGTTTATGCAGCTTGGTATTTTGGCAAAACTGTTAGGGTAACAGACTTTTTCCTCCCTCAGGACTTTCCTCCATGCTAAATTTAAAAACCACATTCTATAACAGACAGAGGCGAACGTACTAGCTTTCACTTAGATTTTAGAGACACCTATCCACCCACAGAAATAGTAACAGCAGAGGATGGCACTGCCACCCTATGAGGCAGTTCAGTTCAGTGAGGTTGCACCTTCCTCCTCAACACTACCTCATTATGAGACAGTTATTTGTAAATCTGTATCAGTGAATCCCTGGATTGTTGTCGTAATACCAAGGGATCTGCCTACACTATCCTTTGCATGATCACGCAATCTCTTCACTAGGGCATCTTCCTTTTCTTTAGTAGTGTTGGGGGTTTTGTTTGGTTGTTTTTTGTGGTTTTGTTTATTGTTGGTTTTGGTCTTTTTTTTTTTTTTTAAATTAAATTCTCATTTCTCCCTTGTCTTACAGCTATGGCAGAAATGCTGATGCAGAGAGAAGAGAAGAAACAGTAGCTACCCAATACACGTATTTGTACACATAATAAAATAAAAACAAAGCATGAAAAACTGTATTTTCAAAATGAACAGCTGTAAAAAAGTAGTTGGAGCTCTCAGAAAAATAGAGACAGTAAGAAGGGAAGAGGTAACTGAGTAAGAGGGAAAAAAACCAAGGCAGTTGCCCCTGTTGAAAAATCAACAATTATTAAAATGATATGCATGAAAAATAAGCTGAGAATGACTTTACAGTTTTTATCTCTACCTTATCATTGCCAAAAAAAGTTCAAACTGACAGCTTTTCATAGACTATTGGGATTTCACCAAGAGTGCATTTCAATTGCTCAACCATTATACCTTACCAGGCACAAGTAATCTAATGACAAGGCAGAGGGAAGGCAGATCAAGCTCTGTTCCTCACAGAGCAGAAGCTGGGCAGGGGCGTGTGCTTGCATTTCGGGAGGGGTATTTCCCTCCCTTCCCTTTTAGAAAAGCAAGTTCTAGTTTTAGTTTTTCTAAATTTCACAGATACATATCTACCCACAGGAGACAACTGTTTTATATGACTGCTCACAGCATTAGAAATATTTGTAATAACTGCCTTATGAATGAAATGCATTAAAAAACTGTCA
>VYZM01017015.1:5450-17961 GCA_013398915.1 Dromas ardeola
TTGTTGCGGTGCTGCATGGCACGGTGGTAGGCGATCTGCACCGACTTGCGGATGTTGGACTTGCGGCCCTCCAGCATCTTCTCCTTGTCCAGGTCTTGGTTCACCCCCAGAGGCACCAGCTTCGTCCGGGGTAACCACTGCCTGCGGGGAGAGGGGGGCCACCTCGTTTGAGGGTTACAATCGTCTCCGGACAAACCGCCCCCCCTCCCCGCCACGAAGCCCCCGGCGCCCCGGCCTTACCAAGTGCGCTTGTTGTCGAAGAAGAGGACAAGGTAGAGGTGCTCGCGTGCTTCCTGAGTCATCTGCTCCCCCAGCTTCAGCACCTCCAAGGGGGGCACGGGGATGGGGACGCCGTGGTGGAACATGCCTTCCCGCGGCATCTTGGGGTCGATGATCTGCCGGAGGAGCAGAGGAGGGGGCTGAGAGGGGATGGGGGACCCCGAGTGCCGCTCTGCGGGAGGGGAACACGGGTTTCGGAAGCCCCGTCAGAGCACGTGGCCGGCGGTACTCACCAGCGCCGGGTAGGAGGGGTACCCCCGGCACTTGGCCCACACCAGGTCCAGGGCATCCAGGGAGGAATCCTCGTCCTCGGAGAGCCACCCCGCACCACGCCCCATGCCTTTGCGCACCACTGTGCCGGAGGAGAGGGGAGAGGGGAGTCAGTTGCGGCCCCCCCCAGGTGACGGCACCAGCCGGGCTCACAGCTGCACAGCCATGGTACTTACTGCCGTGCCCCACGCTGCGCCCCGTGCCCACGGAGTAGGACTCGTTCTCCGTCCCTGACGTGTCCTCACTGCTGTCCTCCGGGAAGTTCACTCGGGAGAAGGAGGGCTTCCCTCTGCCCTGCTTGGAGGGCGTTGTGCTGCAGAGAGAGAGGGCAAAGCTGTCAGTAGGAGCCACGTTAAGCTTCCCGAAACCATTTTCAAGAGGGCCAGCCTGGCGGGACACCAGGACTCGTGGGCTCCAACTGGCCTTGGCACTGGGAAGCACTCAGCAGAGGTACCAGGAAGAAAGGTGGGATGGTGCTTCTGCTGGGGCGCTGGCCGGACCCTCACCCAGTTTCAGCTGGGAGGACACAGAAGAACTCATGCACTGCTCCAAATTGGAGCTGCAGGGAGGAACTTGCTGGAGCTGGCTGCTGGAAAGTCCAGAGCAGCCACTGTGCCAGGAGGGAATTCCCTGGTTCATGCTCCCTACTGTCCCTTCCCTGCACACTCCCACCTTTAGGTTTTACATTAAATGAAGGCACAAACCCCGCAGCTTTCTAGGGTTTAGCTAACAGTAGCCAGGCTGCAGGAGGGTGAATGAGATGGGTACCGTCAAACATGCTCCTTGCCCAGAAGAGAGCCACCCACTGCCACCCCGGGCAGCACCAGCACCATCAGAGCTGGGCTGGGTACGGTACCTGGTACGGTCCGAGGCGGCACTGCTGCTGCTGCTGCTGCTGGACTCCGAGTCGGAGCTGCTCCGGGGAAGATTGCAGTCGTTGCGGTACACCAGGAAGCTCTTCTTCACTGGCTGGTTCCCGCTGCTGAAACCATTGGCTGGCAGGTCTGCAAAACACCCCACCAGAAGAGCGTTACAACCATGGGGGACCCCACCACGCGTTCCTGGCAGGGCTGCAGCCACCCGGCTACACAGGGGGAGCTACTGCACCCACCCATGGGAGCGTCTTCGGTGGACTTATCGCTGTCACTGTCTGAGCTGGAGCTGGGGCGCGGGCTTCGCCCTCGCTTCCTCTGCCGTTGGGAGGACCCCATTATCGGGAGCTGGGGGGGCCCGATGGGGCTGTTCCCATGCCCGGGAGTGATCTGGCTGTCTCGATTCTTTGGCGGGCGTCCTGGACGTTTTGGAGGGCCTGCAGTTTTAGGATTCTTCTTGGAGAAGAGCACTGAGGTCCTCCTGCCAACTTCATGTGCTGGGGTGGAAGAAGAATTGGGACCCAGACCTAGAAGAGAGATGAGGCATCGGCTGCAGCCCATGGGACCTGGCAGGGACCACACAGCAGTGGCAGCAAGGATTCATTTCTTGGGGACGTTATCTCAGAAGATCTTACATCCCGAGCTTTGCCATGCCGGTGCCCTCAGGGTCAAACTATCCAGTCTGCCGTCAGTAAAAGCTAGTTGGGGACACCAAAGAACACTCCACCACCCAGGGATGCCCTCCTTTCTCCCAGGCAGCAACCTCACAGAAGCAGAAGTCAAAATAGGAAGCAAGCAGGAATAAACCTTTCCCATGACATGCAGTAGCTGAGAAGCTCCACTGCACCCATGAAAGACAAAGGCGCCAAAATGCTCCCTGCTTGCAGAAGAGCCTGCTTTTCCCAGTGCTTAGCGGGGCAGGACTGGGATGCAGAGGTGGCAAACCCCCGGTGGCACCTGGCAGCTCTGTCTGGAGCTTTGGCTGTGCTCCCCACAGAGCCCGGCCCAGCATCTCTGTCCAGGGGAGCAGGGAGCTGGCGGCTGGCCCACGTTCAGCTCCCAGCCCCAGGAGGGCATCTGGAGCTGGGCAGTCAGTGCTGCTGCAACTGCCTCCTGTGCCCCCAAGCAGGAAGGGACACTGAAGGCAGCCTGCTTCATAATGCCCCTAGAGAAACCAAGCAGCGTAGCAGAGCTGGCAGGAGGAAACAATCCATCTCACCCCCCACATCACACAGCTGGGACTCTCAGTCTCAGTCTCTGGAATGACATCCAGTTCCTCGGCCGCATGGGAGGTGAGCTCATTGGGTGAGCGCAGGCCACAGCTGCAAACACTGGCAACCTGCTGACCCTCCCCAGAGGCAAACGCACACCAGGCTGTGGCTGTTCCTGATGCAGGAGGTGGTCTCCTTTGGCTGCCAAACACCCCTGCTTGGCAAGCATGGCTCACTACAAACTACCCATCAGAGTACCATGCTCAGGTGGGCATGCCAGGAGGGAGCCCAGGGAGGCACAGACATTGTACTCCACACCCACCCCTACAGGAGGCACTATGAGAAATGAGGGACCCCTGCAGGGGAATAGGAGATACAGGACTGTCCCCTCGAGAGGCCACCTGCTCTGCTCCTAAGGAGGAGCGAAGAGTGAGGCTGTGCGGAGAGCTGCCCACATGGCCCTCCTGCCTCGGCAGGCAGCTGGCAGGGCAGTCTCTCCCATAGTCAAGCCTATCTAGAGGCGGTTCTCCACTGCTGCTCAAAACTGGAAGTATTCTGAAGGGACCAGTACCTTTGCCAGTCTCTTGGCTGCTGCTTTCTTCTGCAGCGCTGTCTGTCTGCAGATCCTTCTCACAGGGGTTGTGTGACTGCAGGACTCCCCTGGCAGAGGAGCTGTGCCGCTCCAGCCCATCTCGGCCCAGGTCCCGTGGGTGAGCGAGTTTCCTCCGTAGGACTGTGATCTCCTTCTTGATCATCTTGGCCCGACGGGACCGTCCTATGCTCTGCTTGCCAGCGTTGACCTCATCCAGCCGCTCTAGCAGGATCTTCAGCTGCTCCTCCAAGGGCAGGTGCTTCTGATTCTCCGAGAGCAGGAGCCGCACATCTTCTGGGGGAGCAAAGGGGAGCAGATGGATGAAAGAAATCAGCAACTCTTTGAAGCTCCTCAATGTGAAAGGGCATTGGGCAATCCAGGGTCCCTGCAGGAGGGAAGTAGCTGAAATGGTACCAAACACCTACGAATATGGCAAGTTACCCTAAAAGACCTGGAGAAGGAGCCCTGTGGGAAGCAAGCCAGTTGGGTGTGCTGGGGAACGCAGGCTGATCAGCAGCTTGGAGGATACCACGGGTTCCCATTGGCTGGGGCAAGGAGACAGCAGGAAAAAGAAAGGGGGTTGTAACAGGAAAAACAAGAGTCAAAGGGATCCTGAAGCATTACAGAGCCGGGAAGTTCCCCTGACTGAGCGTGTCCTGTGCTGGAGCCAGGAAAGGGGGACCCTGAAAGGATCCTTCTCTGACAAGCTGTTCCTGTTGGTGCTCCCAGTGCTCAGCAGAGACAAGCAGAAGTACAACGACGGAGCCAGTAAGATCTTGCTGAGGGGTATCAGGAGCTGTGTGGCAGCCAACAAAACCTGCAGCTGGGGAGAGAGGGGGGAGCACACAGCTCTGACCAGAGGGAGTCAGTCCTTCTAGCTGGGCAGCACAGCAGGTGCCTCAACAGCTCACGTCCAGTGCAGGGGACAGGGCAAATGATAGTACCCTTGATGCTGGCCAGGGAGGCCACATCCCAGGCAGCCCCCTGCTCTGACCAAGAGGACAAGGGACCAAGGGACTGGCAGGACGTGCAGACAAGCCACTGCCTAGAACCAATCTAATGGGGCTGACGGGTACCTGGCAAGCAAAGCCCCCACCTCTCCGGGGAATGTCCAGACACAGATCAGGTGTCCGACTGAACCTCCCGTGGGAGGCAGCTCCAACAGACCCCCAGGTGCCCCGACTCTGCCCAGGCTTTACCTCCGAGTGGCCCTCGTACCCCAGGACAGCGGATGAGTACCCACCGTCCTCGATGTCTTGGACCTGAGCTTCTTCCACCGTTACGCAATGGGGGAAGTGCATGCCTGTCTCAAAGTCAATGCCCATCTTCTCCGCCTGCCGGCGAGCCTGCCGGAGAACGGCGCCTCCCTGCTCCCGCAGACGGATGGCTGCCCGGTAGAAGATAGTGTCTTTGGCATTGTATTTCAAACAGTTGTTGATAATGAGGTTGAAATCCTCCTCAAAGTCGTCAAAATTCAGATAGCGATAGGCTTCCAGGTTTTGTTTCATTGTCTGAAAATCCATCGGCTTCTTGATGTGATCCAGGTAGTCTGGGACCTGCATGAGGAAAAAGCCAGAGCTAAGAGCCTGGGAGCCATCAGTTAGCATTACCTGCTCCAAGAAAACAGTCATTAGAGGAATCAGGTATCGCTCCCTGTGCTCTGCCCAAATGCACATTGGGGAATGCCATCTGCTTTTGCAGCTTGAGGAACAGTAACGCCTCCGGACTAGGGAGCCCATGTGCTGTACTCAACATGTTAGAGCAGACACACACTCTGAAGCGTTTTTAAGGCTCCAGTGCACATGTCAGCATCCCGTCCTCTCCTCCTGTCTGCAGGCAGCTGGGATTCAGAACGCTACACGGCATTCCCCGGGGGAGGAAGCCGCAAGCGCAGCCCTTGGGGGTGAGGGTAAGTGCGGACAGGTAAAACAGAACCGTCCAGGCAGCAGCAATGGCTGCAGGTGGGACTGTGCAGCCTTCCTCCCCAAACTGCTGAAACACCTCTGTGCTGACCTGCTGCCAGAGCCGTGCAGAGTCAGCACAGCCTTTTCCCACCTCCCCAGGTGGGGACTCGATAATGGTCTCAGGAATCATTTCCCTCGCCCCCATCAGTGACAGGCTCGGATCAAACCCATTTCCGTGCTGTGCTCAGTCTGTCACCTAGCAGAGGCTTTCACGAGAGGACAGGTAAGCGGGTGCTGCCTGCCAAGGGCTGGCATTCTGCCTTTCCCAGCGGGAATCCCCAACCGCTCACAGACACTGGGGAGTCACCAGCAATATGCGCAGAGGAAGGGCTGAGTGCTGTGCTCCCAGCCAGCACCAGCTCGGCTGTTCTGCATTCAGCTCACCCAGGAGGGGCATCACAGCACACCCCCCTTGGGTGAGTGGTGCTGGGATGCACGAGCCAGCACCAGGCTGCCCAGGAGAGCTTCTGGACCAGAGAGAGCCTTGGGCAGCCCTTGGCATGAGCAAGGGACAAGTTCGAGTGAAGTAGAAATCTGGGGGAGGGGGTTCTTACTTCGTAGATTTCTGTTACCTCAGACAGAGGGACCGGCTCGCTGAAGATGTTGCCTGTGTCTTTCTCCTGCAGCTGCTCGAGCGTCTTGCGGAGGAGGATGAGGAAGGGGGTCAGCTGCATTTCCAGTGCCACCTGCTGCACTTTGATCTGAAACAGAGGAACAGAGCGGGGCTGAGCCCCCTGCCCAGCAGCCAGGCGGCAGGGACAGTCCCCATGGAGCAGCAGTGCAGTCCTGCAGGACAGTGACACCTCTCCTTGTGTGAGGAGCAGGGACTGCATCTCACCCCCATCTCTGGGGAGCAGAGGTGTCACATCAGCTCCAGCACCTGCGCGTCCCACCTCAGCCTTGCAGAGCAGCCACCTTTGCTCAGAGCCGCTGAGCGCGGCCGAGGGGACCCCGGCACACGCCCTACAGCACTCCAGAGAGCCCATGCTCATGCCCACCCCAGCAGCTCCCCAAGGAGGGGCAAACAATCGTTACCGTCTCTCTCTTGAGCTTCTCCCGCTTGCGTATCAGCTCCACCAGCAAGCGTGCGCGCTCTAGGTCATGGCGGAGGCGCTGCCATGACTTCAGCTGCTCCTTCAGGGCCCAGTTCTTATCCTCAGTGTCTCTCTGCGGGAACATCAGAGACCATGAGCTCAGAGGAGATGTGTTCCCATCTCCACCTTCCTGACCGTGTGCCAGGGCTATTCCCTGGTGCAAAGGTCCCGGTTCCCTTGTTATAACCTAGGTGGGTGACTCAGAAACAGTCCCACCTCTGGCCAGAGCTGAATACCTGCTCCTTGGTCACCAGGAGATGGACATTCTAAGCCTCTGGAAATACTCTTCCTCACATGACCACCTGCCTGCAGTTGCCTAAGAGCACAGATCAACAACACCAGGGTCTGTGCTGCTGCTCAGAGCTCTGGCAAAGGGCAACAGGGCAAAAAGGGAACACGGCTCTGGTTGCTTTCACTTTCGGAGCACCAAAAAATGCTGACTTTTATTCTGCTGTAGCCAAAGATGAGCAGAAGCAGTCTCAACTCTTCTCCAGCAAACTAAAATGAGAGGGGGCAAAGGCAGGAGAAGCCCCTGACTGGTCACAGTCTTCAAAGGGCTCAGAAAGAAAGATTTAGAGCTCAGACAGGGAGCCAAAAGAAAAATCTTCCTCTCTGGCACCAGAGACTTCACATCTGTGAAGCACTGACTAAGGGCTGAGGCAGACAGTGGGCTGGAAGCGGCACCCACAGGGAGCGCTCCTGGAGTGGTTTCAGAAACTAGATGCGAGGTCTTGGTTCCTTCCAGACTGTTTCTGGAGATCTACGGCCATCTCTCTCAAAACTTGCTGACACAGCAGCCTCAGACTAGAGCCATTTCTGACAAGTCTGCCATTGCCACCGGCTAAACGCAGGCATGAGGAAGGAGCTAACTTCTGCGTGGCAGCGTGAGACGGCAGGATTCCCTTCCTGTGGCAGGCTGCCAACAGCGTCGCTGCCTGGCAAATCTCTGAACACCGAGAGCGGAGGAGAAGGTGAAGCGGCAAAAGCAGCTGGGGCTGCCCTTTCCTCACCCGGGAGCTCGTACCCCTGGCACCCCTTCTGCGCCCGCAGGCACCGCATGCAGCAAAGGCTTTGAGCCCACAGCTCTGAAGGCGCAGGAAGCACACGCGTGCACACCCGGGATGCCCTGCAGCACCCCAACGAGCAGCCCTTACCTGGTCGCAGTTTCTTTGTGACTGCAAGTGTGTCTGAAGGCGGCGGAGCAGAGGGACACCATTGCGGGACTGTCTCTTCAGAGTCCAGTAGCTGTGCAGCCTCTGCATGAACTGGCTCTTCCTCTGGATGGTTAAACGGTTTGTGATCTTACTGAGCCTGAAGAAGGGAGAGGAACCACAGACCCCATCAATAAGGTGAGCCCGGCTGATGCAGGGGAAGCCCTGGCTCGGGGTACGTAGCAGCAAGGCCATCTGAGAGCAGCTGAGCAGCTCCTTGGCTGGAGAACACCCTTTCCTGTGGCAGGAATTTCTGTAACACCACGTTCCTGCAGGGCAGCAGCACCCCTGAGGCAGCTGCAACAGAGGACGCCTGGAACCATCCAGCCTGGGCTCTCCAAAACAGACTTTTCCTTTCTACCTCCTGCCAAATTTCAGGCAAAATCCTGGGGCAGGCTGTCCCAGGATAGGGTACAACATAGCTGCATCAGAGGCTAGACCTTTAACAGCTCCCACAGTCCCCAAGACTGCGAGCATTTGGCACTGCTATCCCAAACCCATTATTTACCCGGCTGAGGGGCACCCATGGGGACAAAGGCCCTGGCCAAACACTACCAGACAAACCTCGAGCCCCAAGGAGCCCGTAACTCAACAAAACCTGGCAAAGCTTGATGAGAGAACAGGAGGCATAAGCACAACAGAGCTCCTATCTGAGCTACTGAAGGACCACCCTAAACAGCCCAAAACACCACAGAAGGGATCTTCCTACTCTCTACAACGTCAGGAAGCCTGGAGGGGCTGGGACAGGCTCGTTCAGCAAGGCCAGAAAGAGATGCCCTGCTAGCAGGGAGCCAAAGGGACAAACCCACAGCATCTCCAGGTTTCACAGGGACAGCTCTTCGCAGGGGATGACCTGACCTGCATCAGCCTCAGCTGAAGAGGCTGGAGAGAGCAGCCTCGTGTGCCATTGCCAGCCAAGCACAGCTCCCACAGGAAGACATTTGGCATTCTGGCAACAGCCCTTGAGGAATAATTAATCCCAACAGGAAGGCCTGGGGAGAGGTTAACAGCTTCTAGCTCAGTGTGGGTTTCACTGCAAGCACAACGATAGCAGCAAGAGCCTACAAACTGCCTGCCAACGTGTCTGCACATGAGAAAAGAGGCTCCAGCTACACAGCAAGCCCCGAGTGAGCAATAACATAAGGTTGGGACACAGACAGACCGTGGCAAAAAGCCAGCAACCGTGTAGCACAGACCTGCCTCCACAAGTCACCAGAACGCTGCCCAGAGAGCAAAAGCCATGGCTTCTGCGTGGTCTCCTCCGACCGCACAGGAGCCTCGACGGTCTTGAGGGTCTGCAGGGAAGTGGCAGTCCCACGTCCCTGCACTGTCACAGCCGTGTTCGACGGGCCGGCAGGGACAGTGCCGGGGCCTCACAGGGTTACGCTCCCGGCACAGCTCCTGCTGCGGGGAGGAGGAGAGCTCAGCAGCTCAGGCGTGGTGGCTGACAACCACAAAGACAAAACGCAGGTTGGGCACGAAAGCATTTGACCATGCGATGCCTGCTGCAGGGTGATGGCAAGATCCAAAACCATCCTAAGATGCTTCTATGCGCTTTTGCACACTGCCGAGGGCACCCAGAGTTATAAACTACACAGACAAATTTTAGCAAGGCTGTTAGATGCTCCTTGTTTTGTGACTTACATACCAGCCCAATGATCAGACCAAAGCAAGACACGTGGTGATTAGACCTGTAACTACCAGGTGTTTGCACCTTCCCGTAAGCCCTCAGAGTGGGGACAACCCCTGGCAAGGCCTCAAGTATCTTCCTGACAGCACCTACGCTACCCTCGTGCTGTGAAGCCAATCTCACAACAGTCGTGTCCCTTGGCAGGCAGAAGTCCTGGTCCTCTCCAGCCACCCCTTACAGGCAGCTGTGCAGAGGCTTCCTGCGCATCGCTGCTGCCTGGCCCTGCTCCGACAGGCAGCACCGAGGCAGAGCTGCTGCCTGCGGCTGGCACAAAACACTGGGGAAGCCCAGCAAGGGGTAAGCGGTTGCTGGGATGGATGATCTGTGCTCAGCAGGGCACAGGGATCCCGATACGAGACCTCTCTGCTCCAGAGCCAAAACAACCCACCGGGGTTAGCCCATTTCCCAGGCTTGAATCGCTCTCACACTTCCCTCTTTTTCCCAGCACAGCCCCAGGAGAAAAAAAAAACCTCAGCAGAAAGGAGAGCAGCCCTCCTCCTCCCTCCCCGGTATACTCTGGCGCCTGAGGTCAGCACAACAGGAAAGGAGCGCTGGGAACCCCCAGCTGCTTCCTGACGCGTCCAGCCAAGTTCGTTCTCTGCCGTTAAACTAACAGCAGCTATTTCCTGCCCCGCTGAGAGCCCAGACACCTTTGCGGGGCAGTGCATAGCCCTGCCTCTCTGCAGGACTCCCAGAGGAAACCACCAACAGCCCTCTGCGAGAACAAAGCGAGAAGTACCTGTGAGAAAAGCTAAGGAGAGGAACAAGATAACACCTGCGTGGAAAGCGGGACACAAGGCATAGGGAAAGGGAGAAGTTTCTCCACAGCCGAGTGAGGGTGGCGGGCCGTACCTGTGCGGGGGGATGCAGGGCACAGAAACCACGGGCGCCGCGGCTCGTTTCTCCGCCAGGATCTTCCGTGCCTTCTTCATCTTGATCCTAGACTTGGCCTTTGCTTTTTTCACTTTCTCAGAGCTCCAGCCCTTCCCCTCCTCCTCCTCCTCCTCATCCTCCTCTTCCCCCTCGCTGTGGGAAAGGGCGGGAAGCCTGCGCACGGAGCCCGGAGGTGTGTGGATGTCGCAGTAGGCAGTTTTGCGCACACTAAAGGAGGTACCGTTGGCCCCCGTCTCCCGGACGGGCTCCATCTTCATGTACAGCCCGGCCTGCTGGGCGCAGGTGACGTGGAAGGCAGTGTAGCAGTTGGCTTTGTGACACTGGATGCAAGCCCCGGAGCCGCGCTGCTTGCAAATGTAACAGGTCAGCTTCCAGCGGGCGGGCGGGATGTGCTCGATGCTGTCGATGGGCTCCAGGAAGACGGTGTTGGCAAAACACACCTCCGGGATCCAGAGGGCACAGACCACATGTGCCCAGCGCCCATCGTCCGTCTGCTTGAAGGCCCCCCCCTTGTTCGGGCAGAGGGCACAGTCCACGGCTCGCGAAGGTGACTGCAGGCACCGTCTGCAGAGCCACTGTCCCTCCGGGATGTAGGGCACCCCGTAGCACTCCTGATGCACAGCCAGGTTGCACATGTCGCAGAAGAGGATGACGTTGCTGTTCTGGCACTCCCCATCGTTGCAGATGCAACAGACGGCATCCTCATCTACCAAGGCATTTGGATCCCCCTTGTTGTGGCTCTCGAAGTAGGACTCCTTCTCCAGCCGGTCCATCAGGTACTCAAAGATCTCCTGGGGGATGGGGCTCACACCTTCGGTCTTCCGCCGCTCATTCATGATGTCCAGCCAGATGTAATCTTCCTCATCCATGTCGTACTCCACCTCCTCATCCAGCTCCTCTGCTGACTTCTCAATGTACCTGGAGGGACAGCACAGGAGGGTGAGGGCACAGCCAGCCGGGGGCTGGAGTTGCTGAACCCTAACTCCCGCAGGCCAAGGCTGGGGGAACATTTAAACGCTACTGCCGAGCTCTAAGTCAAAATAAAAAAAACAGGGACAAGGCAGCAACATGCAGGAGCAGGAGGTGCTGCTACACCCTGAGCAGCGCAACAGCGCATCAGGCACAACACAGACAAACACTCATCTAACGGGCAAGGCCTTGGAGACTCATCAGTGCAAGATAGGAGCGTATGTGAGCCACCAAGCAGGTGCCAGATACTCTGGAGACAGCGGCCTCATGCCCAAGACGCAACAGTAACTAGGCATGGAGGCACCAACTTTCGTTAATTCTGGCGAGGGTGGCTGCGCCCTCTTCTCTTTCACTCCCAGTTGCGGGCGAGGGGATATTATTCAGAGAGGAAAGAGATGGAACCCCGAGGCTACCGCTCCAGCGACTGACGACAACCATCCCCTGCCATCGCAGCGAGCGACATCGCAGACACCTCAGGGGGACACTTCTTTTGCAACACCCTGACACAAAATAACGCCACTATCCCATCCCTGGAATGCAGTACTGGTTTCTCAGGGCATGTGGCAACTAGGACTGCAGGGGTGGACACACAAGCCTTACTTTGGTTCAGTATTAACTCCCGGCTTGAGGTATTACTTTGGGCCACTACACTTGTCAAATAACACATGGGAAAACCACGGGACAACCAAGACACATTAAGCCCGCAAACAGACACATCTTTATGGGTACACCTTGGTGCTGGGGGGCTGTAGAGCTATCCCAGCACACCTCTGAAGAACGATGGGGAAGGCAAGACACATTCGTATTTTGTTACGACTGTACTTGCCGTCCCAGCAAGGAAAGAGCGAGGTGATCTAACTGCCAGCAACAACCTAGGCAGTGACAAGTGCTCTGAAAGTGCAAGGACCCCTCAAAACTGGGGCACAATGCCAGACCGAGCTCCAAGCGCCTGAAGCCATGGGATGGCCAGCTCCGCAGGACCCGGGAGAGGCAGTCAGAGGCCATTTCCACGAGCCACGGACAAGCTGCCAGCACAGAGTGGGGCCAATTCCGCCTCCAGACCCAGGGCATGAGCTAGAAATGCCTGGGAGCTTCCTCACGCCCCGGCCACAGACAATACCTGTAGTACGAGGTGGGACGAGGTGGGGCGTCGGGGGTGTCCTGCTCCAGCTCCCGGTACACCACCTCGGGGAGCTTGGGGGTGGTGCCGGCCGAGGCGTTGTGGTGATGGTGGTTGGAGTCCTTGCGCTTCTCCTTGTTCTTGTGCTTGCCGGATTTGGGGGGGACGCTCTGGGTCTCGGTGTTCTCCTTATTGCTGCCGTTCTCGGGCACCTCCTCGGGCACCTCCTCGTCCTCGGACACCACGTCGAGGTTATCGAAGATGCTGATGCGATGGACGCGGCCGTGCAGGTCCACCTCCACCATCCGCTGGGCCTGGGCGTAGGTCATCACCTCTCGGCCCGGC